>CM070835.1:25909703-25927203 GCA_036326025.1 Chrosomus eos
TCTTTTCCCCCCTCTTTTATTTATTTATTTATTTATTTATGCACGACCATGACTTGTGTGTGTGGCCCCAGACTGAACGTTATCATGTTCAGTGACGCAATTTACTGCCCCATCTGTCAACTGGACCACAAAGTGCCAACATAAAAGGGCACTTGTTTGTCACAGCTTGTTTTCTTCAATATTCCAAAAACCAATATAAAAATCCTATTGGGTTTTTGTCGAAGGAACCAGGGTGATGATAAGTTATAGGTTGGCCTACAAAAATACATTATCACCGCAGCACTCTTTTGTAAAGGTAGGCTAGATAGCGATATATCTCCATTGAGGTTTTGGTGCAGATTAACCTCAGCAGGGTTCCTATGACATTTTCAGGTACTGTTGAGTTTTGAGAATCGGATGTTGGTCTTCGCTGCTGGTGGTCCTGCTTTTCAATTCAAGTACAAAACCTGTGCTAACAACTCTTTAGCAACAGGTTTTTTTAAATTTATTTTTTTAAGTAGCTATCCAGCACCAGTGTTTTTTTTTGTTTTTTTTACAAAAATGTCATGGCACCCCAGAATATTTTGTTGTAGGAATATCTGAACATGCACTATATAAAAATAAAAACAAAATAAAGAACAGAGCCTCTGCTTTTACAGTTTTTCTTGCTTAAACACATTTCTTGAAACTAAGCCTCATATTATCAAAACGGTAAACACAAATCCATAACATCTCACCCAATTCCCCAAACATCCAAACAAAATGAAGCTCTACACTCAAAAAACTTTTCCCTCAGACATCTCACACACAAGCCCTCACAAACACACACTACAACATAGTCTTACACACTGGTGCAATACATTTAAAACAACATTTCCAAAACTAATAAGTTATGTTGCTTGTGGTACAGTACATGTATGTGTTGTAAAAGCACATAGTACAGCTCTCAAAAGTTACAGAGCAGTCTGAAGTACATCTACCTGTTTTTCTCCCGGAAGGTTCTTATATGATTGAGGCGAAGGTGAAGTTACTCAAATTTGGCCTTACTTGTAGCCCAGCCTCCCTCATAGTCATACCATGGACAAAGACATGAGCAACTAGAGTGTCATGAATTTAATCCGATACTTGTCTCCTTGCCCCCCCCCCCCCCCCCCCTCCTCCTCCTCCTCCTCCTCCTCCTCCTCCTCCTCCTCACACGCCCCCTACCGTATAATAGTGAATACACGGAAAGCTGGAAAATTCCTTCAATGGCAGGGAAGCGCTGTCTTAAATTACGGAAAGTTTGTCAATGGCAGGGAAAGAGTTAAAGTTTTCATTGTGTGTGTGTTACTGTGACCAGTGGCAGAACCTCTTGTTTATTTTCACTTGGTTAGTCTAGCCACATTGTCAGGAAAGAAAGAAAAACTGACTGAAAGATGTTTGCCTGGCAAGAATCTTGGTCACCTCTAATACACTCAATGTGTAACTCTGTTTGATGAGACGTAATTTAAACAGCTGGGGAAGGTTGATTATAGTGCTGGAGGGAGGCATCATCATTTTGTCTAAGCATGGTTGTACTCCCGGGGCCTGTTTCAGAAAGGAGGTTAAGTGAAAACTCTGAGTATGTTAACCCTGAAATGAGGGAAACTCTTGGTTTTTGGTTTCAGAAAGGGAGGTATATCAAACCCGAGAAAGCAGGGTAAGTCAAGCCCGTTTCTGAAAGAGAGGTAACTTATATTCAGAGTCAGTTACCATGGTCACTTACTCTGTGAACCTAACCTGGTCGGGAGCAGGTTTTCTTCAGTAAACCCAGAGTTTCTTGCGGTCTCCTCCCCTTTTTTAAAGAGGAAGTGGTGTTTAAACACCAACAATAATACTAAAATGTATTTAAACATTCTTTTAGGAATATATATTGTTTGTCCATGGTTTAATTGACGACTAAATCTGTTTTACAGCACTTTGCCAAAAAATAAAAGGATTAAAACGTTTGCTAAACTTTTATTTGATTACCACCGTTTTTGATAATATATTTGTATTAAATCATTAAAAAAAAAAATCGGAATTAAAAAACATTTCATAGAACTCTATTTTTTAAATGTTATTAATGATAAAAAATAAGTTGTTAATCTAATTCATAATCAATTATTGAAATTAGTTGATTAGATATGTTTTATTGAACGAATGTTTAATTTATTTAACTCATTTTAACTGATGATGATAATAATAACTGTAATTTAATAATGCAGTTTATATATTTAATAATTGTTTAATACCATAAACCGTGATATTTTCTGAGACTGTTATCATACTGTGAAACTCTCATACGTTACAACCCTACATGGGAGAGTCCCCCCCCAACCCAACCCAACCCTACATGGGAGAGTCCCCCCCCCCCAACCCAACCCTACATGGGAGAGTCCCCCCCCCCAACCCCCTGTTAAAAAAGTAACTCAGCAATTTTTACTCGCATTTTAAATTAGCTACTTTTTACTTTTACTTGAGTAGATTTTTAGACTGATACATTTTTACTTAACCCCTTAAGCCCTGAAGGCATTTTTGGGATTTTTTGTCTGAATGACACACAAAAAAGTAAAGACTCATAACTTCAAAACTATGGCAAGGAGAGTCAAAAGGTAGATATCATTTGTTAGGAAACTTTTTATATTTTTAGAAAATATAAATTTTTATTACTTTTGGACAATCTAACGGTAAGAAACTGCTGATAAAAGACAAAAATATTATTATTATTTTTTAATAATTTACATATCTTTCTTATTTGAAATACAATAAATTAGGAAGGAAATACGGTAGCAAAATAATTCTTTTTTGGTGATGTTCCCCTATGTGTGGCCTGCACCTGGATCATTATTTTATGATGATAGCATAAAGTAATCCAAAGTAGGGCTGGGCGATATGGCCTAAAAAATAAAATCTCTGATTTTATTTTTTTTAAATCGATTTACGATTTTTTTACGATTTTCCCCCCTACTTATTGAGGAAAGCAAAAAGTACAAACGGCAGACAACTTAAGCAAATTTTGCTTTTATTTAATCAAAAGCAAGACAAATGTAACCCCCATTTCTGGAATGAATAATAAATAAATGAACACCCTCTTGGAATCAAAGTCCCAGCTGTGTTTGTCTAGACTAAAAAGAGACAAACATAGCACCATTTTCTAAAGCATTAACAATACATTCAAATAAAATCTGAGGAAAATTGTTATAATTAGAGGATTTGCCAGCATACAGAATTCAGCACTGAACAAAAAGTATGTTTTAAGCGGTGAGGGAGTCTGTCTTAAATGCTAAAATTGGTCATTGCGTTCAAGAAATCAACACATATGTCTGAGATTTTTATTATTTTTATGTTTTAATCATAGATATTTCTAGTTTGCGGGAGTCCCGCGAATCTGTTTTATTCTCCCGCAAACCGCACACACAGAGTGAGTGCATTACCGCCCGCGCGCGCTCTGCCATCAACTCTAGTCCCGCGCCGCACTCTATTGCGTTGGCAGTGCACGTCTCTCAAGGGCCCGGCCCGACCCGAGGATTGTGACGGGAAATATCGGCCCGACCCGCTCGGGCATTATAAGCTCGAGTTCACTCCTATGCTAAGGAACAAACTTCCCACTCTCACCGGTAGCCATGTTGTCGCATGCTGTATGCTGTTGCAGTTTCGTGTGTGCATTGATGTTGTTGTTGTCGTCGTCGCTTGCCATTCTGCTACGTGACGTGAGTGAAACTAACGCTACGGAAACTCCGGGGGGCCAAATATGCGCCATTACACAAAAACTCGATTTATTTATTTTTTAAATCGCCCGCAACAAAAAATTCGAATTAATTCATTCAATCGATTTTTCGCCCAGGCCTAATCCAAAGTTACAGCACTTGGAACAAAGGGAGTCTTTTGTTCAGTCATTGCTACACTTGTTTACTTATAACACATAACGTACTCGGTTACTAACGTAACCTCGGTTCTCTCTAGAGAGGGAACGAGTACTGCGTAATATCTTACGCTATGGGGAAAACTCTTTTCCACGAGATATTGAAGCCAAAAATTATCCTTAATTTTTTATTAATGTAAAACGCTTTGCGGCAGCAAGCAGACATAGGCGAGACAGCTCGCGCGCCTATTGGCTGCCCTGCGGCAACAGCAGCAGCCTATCGAGAGTGGCTCTGCGTGACGTCACGACGAATGGGGGCCTTTCGCGCCCATATAGTCACGTCCCGCCAGAAAGGGCGTGGTCTCGCCCTATAACCAGGCTCGATAGCTGCTCTTACGTTGGTTTTCATCGCCGAAGCGAACCAGAGCGTATTCCAAGCACGGCAAGATACGCAGTACTCGTTCCCTCTCTAGAGAGAACCGAGGTTACGTTAGTAACCGAGTACGTTCTCTTACGAGAGTATCTCTCGTACTGCGTAATATCTTACGCTATGGGGAACACAATGCAACACGCCGTGCTGGTAGGGATCCAACACCAAAGTCCCAGGGGCCGAAGCCCGGGGCGCATATAGTGCATAATCACCATACACTCACAGAGAGTGAGGGAAGAGAGGCTAGAAGCATCATTCCCTGTAAATAGCATCCGAAAGGAGCTAATCATGTGACAAATAGACCATACCGTCAGGGTGAACATTCAGCCTGAACTGGGTGGCCACAAGTGTGTCAACATTTTAATGAGCTGCTGTACCGGTCAGTGAGCAATACGCAGGTCAAACTCAGTATCCGAGCCGCACAGCGGGCAGATAGCACTGAATTTTATACCGCCAAAAGCTTAGCTTGTAAGGCGGGAACCTCCAAGTTATAGTATTTTATAAATGTAGACGGCGAGGCCCAGCCCGCGGCCATACAAATATCTTGCAGGGTAACCCCGCTAGACCATGCCCACGAGGAGGCCATGCCTCTTGTGGAGTGCGCTCTAACACCCAAAGGGCACTGTAGGCCCTTAGAAGTGTAAGCCAGCGCTATGGCACCGACTATCCATCTGGATAGGCTCTGTTTCGAAGCGGCAAGTCCCTTAGCACGGCCGCCAAACGAAACGAAAAGCTGCTCAGTCTGTCTGAAACCAGACGAGCGGGACACATAAGCCCTTAGTGCCCTGACAGGGCAAAGGAGACTCGCGTCCTTCTCCTCATTGAGAACCGGAAGGGCAGACAGGGAAATCACCTGGGCCCTGAACGGTGTGTTGAGGGATTTCGGCACATAGCCGTGCTTCGGTTTGAGTATGACCTTTGAGTCATTAGGTCCAAACTCCATGCATGACGCGCTTACTGAGAGCGCTTGCAAGTCCCCTACGCGCTTCACTGAAGCGAGAGCCATAAGAAACGCTGTCTTGAAAGACAAGTGTTTCATGTCTGACGACTGGATTGGCTCGAATGGGGCACCTTTCATGGCCTCCAAGACCGTGGAAAGGTCCCATGTCGGGACTGAAGGGGGCCTGGGAGGGTTTAGCCTCCGAGCTCCTCTAAGGAAACGCACGACTAAGTCGCTCTTTCCTAGTGACTGGCCAGACACCGGTTTTGCAAACGTTGCTATGGCCGCCACGTATACTTTGAGCGTGGAAGGGGACCTGCCCTTATCCAGTAGCTCCTGAAGGAAGGAAAGCACTTCCGTAACCCCGCAGTCTACAGGTGAAAAGCCCTGCGCTTGACACCAAGCAGAGAACACAGACCACTTCGAGGAGTAGAGCCGTCTGGTAGACGGGGCTCTAGCCTGCGCGATCGTGTTTAACACTCCCTCTGGGAGGTCAGCGGGTACCCGTTGATGGCCCATGCGTGCAGGGACCACAAATCCGGGCGAGGATGCCAAATCGAGCCTTCCGCCTGAGAGAGGAGGTCTCTCCTCAACGGTAAAGGCCATGGGGCAGCGCTGGTCAGCTGCATCAGGACAGGGAACCACGACTGGTTTGTCCAGAGCGGAGCTATGAGTAGCACTGGGCATCCCTCCCTCCTGATTCGCTCCAACACCTGAGGCAGGAGTGAGACAGGGGGAAAAGCATATAGGGGGCGGCGGGGCCAAACATGGGCCAGCGCGTCCCGGCTTTTCGAGAAGAATCTCGGGCAGTGAGCGTTTTCTTGGGACGCGAACAGGTCCACCTGCGCTTTGCCAAACGTTTCCCACAGCAGCTGGATCGTCTGCGTGTGCAGAGACCATTCTCCTGCTGGGACGTTATTTCTGGACAGCCTGTCTGGCCCCACATTTAGGTGACCAGGCACATGCGCCGCTCTCAGCGAGAGCAGGTTGTGCTGAGCCCAGACCAGGAGGCGTTCCGTCAGCCTGTAAAGGTTTCGGGACCTGACGCCGCCCTGGCGATTTATGTACGCCACCACTGACATGTTGTCCGACCGGACCAATACGTGGTGGCCTATTATCTGGGGACAGAAGCGCCTTAGCGCTTTGTCGACTGCTATTAATTCCAAGCAGTTTATGTGAAGGAGCTTCTCCCGCGCTGACCATAGGCCAGCTAGCGGTCTGCCCTCGAGCAGCGCTCCCCACCCCGAAGTGGAGGTGTCCGTAGACACCACCTTCACACTCGAGGGGATCCCCAGACTCACACCTGACTGATACCAGTCGGTTGCTTTCCATGGTTTCAGAGCCGAAATGCACTGAAGATCGACCCTGAGGCGAAATAGACCTGCGGTCCACGCCCTGGGGGGAACTCGTGCTTTTAGCCATAGCTGCAGTGGGCGCATGCGGGGCAGGCCCAACTGGAGTACGGAGGCTGCTGTGGCCATCAGACCCAGCATTTTCTGAAACCTTCTGAGCGGGACTATAGAGCCGTGGCGGAAGGATCTCGCGACGTGCTGAATATTCAATCCGCGCTCCGGTGACAGGCGTGCTGTCATGGATAGCGAGTCTAACACTGTTCCCAGAAAGGAAATTCTCCGACTGGGGAGCAGTGAGCTTTTCGCCCAATTGACTGTAAGGCCCAGCTCCTCGAGGTGCTCGAGTAATGCGGCCCTGTGTTCTATGAGCTCCGTTCGTGAACGAGCTAGAATCAGCCAATCGTCCAAGTAGTTCAAAACTCGCATGCCCCGAAGTCTCAGGGGGGCGAGGGCCGCGTCCATGCACTACGTGAACGTACGGGGTGCTATGGACAGGCCGAACGGCAGGACTGTGTATTGATATGCCTGGCCCTCGAAGGCGAATCTCAAGAATCGCCTGTGATGGGACGCTATTTGTATTTGAAAATAGGCGTCTTTCAGATCTATTGACATGAACCAGTCTCCTTGGCGCACTTGCGCGAGGATTTCCTGGTCGTAAGCATTCTGAACTGGCGCTTCACGAGCGTTCTGTTCAGCAGTCGCAGATCTAGAATGGGTCTGAGCCCACCATCTTTTTTCGGTACCAGAAAATATCTGCTGTATAAGCCCCCTTCGCCCTGAGATAGAGGTTCTATAGCCCCTTTTCTCAGTAGTTTCGCTATCTCGGCTCGAAGTAGATGAAACACTTCGCTTTACACCGTAGTTTCGACTCGCGCCGTATAACGGCGGGGGCGTCGAGCGAACTGTAGCGAACAGCCTCTCGTTATAGTGTTCAACACCCATTCTGATACCCCGGGAAGCCTTGACCACGCATCTGCGTGAATAGCTAGGGGTAGAATGAAATCTGGGCTCTGGCTGCGGCAGGACGGCGGCTCGAGAGCCCCTGTGTACTGGGAACACAACACCGTGTTTACAGCGTTCGAGGCGGGGGGCGCGCTGATCACAGCGGGCAGCCTGGCCGCGCTCAGCTTCTCTATGGCGGGACGCGCAGAGAAAGCGAGCGGGGCGAATCCTGTGGGATTCGGTGCGTGTGAGGGAATGTGGGCACATTTACTAAATGCGGGCACATTTACTACACTGAGAATACTGTCAGCTCGCGCCGACTAAATCACTGCTGTGTTTACAGCGTGCGAGGCGCGCGCTGATCACAGCTGGCAGCCTGGCCGCGCTCAGCTTCTCTGTGACGGGTTGTGCAGAGAAAACGAGCGGGGGCGAATCCCGTGAGATTCGGAGTGTCTGTGAGAAATGCGGGCGCGAGACAGCGGGCACATTTTCTGCACGGAGAACACTCGGCTCGCGCCGACTGAATCAACGCTGTGTTCACAGCGTGCGAGGTGCGCGCTAATCACAGCGGGCAGCCTGGCCGCGCTCAGCTTCTCTGTGACGGGTTGTGCATAGAAAGCGAGCGGGGGTGAATCCCGTGGGATTCGGCGTGTCAGTGAGGAAATGCGGGACAGCGGGCACATTTACTGCACTGAGAACACTGTCGGCTCGCGCCGACTAAATGTGTGTTAGTTTCGTTTTTACAGAAACCAAGGGACACGCATAGTGTAGTGTAAGCGGGCATGTATGGGCGCGTTCACTACATTTTCTGCACAACCAACATGAGTTGGTTTTATTTGTGCTAGCCCTGCACCGTGGCGGGCTGTGTCTGGGTGTGGGAATGGGCACTGGGACGTGGGCATTCTTACAACACTCATAACACCATCGGCCGTGGCCGGAACACCAGAAAATGCACTCTTTATTGGATTTATCTGGGTAGCCATAGAAACGGCTTTTGTGCGCAGGCAAGCGGGCTAAAACACCGGCTGCTTCACTGCGAAATACACTGGGACAGTCACAACGCATGGAACTGAACGAGCGAGAAGTTTTGGTGGAAATCCGGCCGCAGCGGGATCTGAACACCGTCACTTTCCTAGAGAGACTAGGAAGGCCTTGAGACCTCGGGCTTTACCTCAATCCTCGGCCGGGGCCCGCGCTGAGGGGGGCGGCGTCCAGCAGAGCGAGAGCGCGGTGTTTGATCTCGGGCCTGGCGGCGCTGCTAGTTAGCCGAAACGACGGCCTTTGAGCGCAGGCAAGCGGGCTGTGGAACCAGCTTGCTCACTGCGAAATACACTGGAACAGTCACATTGCTTGGAACTGAACGAGCGAGAAGTTTTGGTGTAAATCCGGCCGCAGCGGGAACTGAACACCGTCGCTTTCCTAGAGAGACTAGGAAGGCCTTGAGACCTCGGGCTTTATCTCAATCCTCGGCCGGGGCCCGCGCTGAGGGGGGCGGCGTCCAGCAGAGCGAGAACGTCGAGGAACACGGAGCGCTCGGCTTCCGTCATCTCGGATAGCGTTAACCACAAATGTCTCTCACCATTCAGGGGGAAAAGGCGCGGGTCTCGACTGTGACGGAGCTTCGTCTTTCCCGAGAAAGCGTCCGTCCAGCCTATTGCGCGTTAGTTGCGCGAGCGCCTTTCAGTCGAGGCCGATGTAATCCACGGCTTGAGAGAGCGGACGCATCGGCTCAGTTTCAATGCCGTCTCCGGTAAGTTCGTCGAGCTCAAGTGCGGACGCGGCGGCAGACGGCGGCCGCTGTCCGTCTGGGAGCGACTCGAGCGAAGCCGGCGAAGCTGGCGGGCGAACCGGCGAGCTTTGGCGGGCTGGAAATAGCTCGGGCGCGCGCTGGGCGCGGCGCTTCTTGCGGCGCGGCATCACGGCGGGCTGGGATGCGGGCTCGGAGAACGAAGCTAGGCGAGTCCGCAGAGTCACCATAGGCAAGCGTTCACAATGATGGCATCCGCCGTCAGCGAGCGCGATGTCCGCGTGATCCTCACCCAGGCAGGACACGCAGATGACATGTCGGTCCTCGTCGCTGAGTGGGGCTCGGCAAGAACCGCAGGAAGGCGTCTTTAAAAAGACGCCGCTCTTTTAGAGGGGGTGGGAAAAAAGCAGATATGCAAGCACACACACACACCTCTATGCAGAGGAAAGGATATAACGCCGGAAAGCACAGCAGGTACGGCGGCTGAAGGCGGCGAGGCCAGCGACTCCAGGCTCAATGGCACGTCCCGCTGAAGGCTACAGGTCGACGGCGCGGCTTCTCACTCTGGATCCAGCGATGCGTGAGGCTTCGCTGAAGAGATGAAAATCAACGTAAGAGCAGCTATCGAGCCTGGTTATAGGGCGAGACCACGCCCTTTCTGGCGGGACGTGACTATATGGGCGCGAAAGGCCCCCATTCGTCGTGACGTCACGCAGAGCCACTCTCGATAGGCTGCTGCTGTTGCCGCAGGGCAGCCAATAGGCGCGCGAGCTGTCTCGCCTATGTCTGCTTGCTGCCGCAAAGCGTTTTACATTAATAAAAAATTAAGGATAATTTTTGGCTTCAATATCTCGTGGAAAAGAGTTTTCCCCATAGCGTAAGATATTACGCAGTACGAGAGATACTCTCGTAAGAGAACCCCACAGACACACATTAGCTAAGCTATGAGTGATGTCTTTAGATCTGAGTGACGGATTATGGTGATTGTGGTCGCTTTTTAATAGTAAGAGTCTGCTGTAAATAAGGATGTCTCATTTGCAACGATCTGAGTATGTTTCATGAAGTTACAGTAGAAAACGTCACATCAGTATATTATGTACCTATGGGTCTTGTAGGGCTTATGAGGAACTCTATGAGTGATATCTTTAGATCTAAGCAACGGATTATGGTGACTTTTGTCTCCTTTTAATCGTGAGAGTCTGCTGTAAATAAGGATGTCAATTTTTTAACCATCGGAGTATGTTTCATGAAGTTACAGTGAAAAACGTCACATCAGTATATTATGTACCTATGGGTCTTGCAGGGCCAATGAGGAACTCTATGAGGGATATCAGATCTAAGCGACGGATTATCGGTGACTTTGGTCTCTTTTTAATCGTGACAGTCTGCTGTAAATAAGGATGTGCCATTTTCAACGATCGGAGTATGTTTCATGAAGTTACCAGCGTAAAAACTCATTTAAAGCTACATTTATTTACTTAGCATATTTGCGCCTCTGAGGTTATACATGTTATAACTCAATGAAGGATATCTTTAGATCTGAGTGACGGATTTTGGTGACTTTGGTCTCTTTTTAATCGTGAGAGTCTGCTGTAAACAAGGATGTGCCATTTTTAATGATCGGAGAATGTTTCATGAAGGTAAAAGCCTAAATGCTACATTTGTTTACTTAGCTTATTTGCGCCTCTGAGGTTATACGTGTTATAACTCAATGAAGGATATCTTTAGATCTGAGTGACGGATTTCGGTACCTTTGGTCTTTTTTTAATCGTGACAGTCTGCTGTAAATAAGGATGTGCCATTTTCAACGATCGGAGTATGTTTCATGAAGTTACCAGCGTAAAAACTCATTTAAAGCTACATTTGTTTACTTAGCTTATTTGCGCCTCTGAGGTTATACGTGTTATAACTCAATGAAGGATATCTTTAGATCTGAGTGACGGATTTTGGTGACTTTGGTCTCTTTTTAATCGTGAGAGTCTGCTGTAAATAAGGATGTGCCATTTTTAACGATCGGCGAATGTTTCATGAAGGTAAAAGCCTAAATACTACTTAAAAAGTTACATTTGTTAACTTAGCTTATTTGCGCCTCTGAGGTTATACGTGTTATAACTCAATGAAGGATATCTTTAGATCTGAGTGACTGATTTTGGTGCCTTTGGTCTTTTATTAATCGTGACAGTCTGTTGTAAATAAGGATGTGCCATTTTTAAACGATCGGAGCATGTTTCATGAAGTTACCCGCAAAAACGCCAAGTCTAAGCAACTTTTTTACTCATGTGCATCTGTGCTGTTTTTGTATATATTTAGATCTGAGTGATGGATTATGGCGTCTTTAGGCTCTTTTTAATCGTGAGAATCTGCTTTAAATAAGGATGTGCAATTTTCCATGTTTCATGAAGTTACGAGTGAAAAAAACGCCACGTGAATGCCACATCAGTATATTATTTACATATGGGTCTTGCAGGGCTTAACTAACAAAAACTCACTCAAGTTTAGTCAAAGCCCAAAATAATTGGGCTTGTTGTGTTCTACTCCATGAGACCTTTCAAATGACACATGACTATCTGAGCTATATGATGTTTTTGACACTTTCCCTTCCTCATAAATTATTATTTATTTATTTTTCATTTATTAGCAAATAAGTCAGCACTACTTTGGAGATAATCATAATGGCTACATTCATTGTAAAGTTTAGACTCTAAGCTTTCAAATTATGCCTATTTTGTGTTGATCAATGCAGTAGTTTTGAAAAATATGACAGTTAATTTTTTTCATAGCTAGGTGGCGCCCCCCGGTGGTACACTCCGTTCTAGTGGAATAACTCAGCGCCTGTTAGGAGTTGAATAAAATGGATAAAATGGATGCATTGAAAAGCTGAGATTCTAAGCTTTAAAATGATACCTATTGTGTGTTATTACATTCAGTGGTTGCTTAGTAATTTCATTATGAATTTTTTTATGGGGTGGTGTCCTGCCGGCGGGACGCTTAGGGCTTAAGGGGTTAAGTACAAGTAAATTTATCAAAGTAATAGTAGCCTACTTTAGGTTGAATAACATTCTTCCAGTTTCACCTCTGATATTATAACAGTTGGGTAAGTTACTCTAAAATAGTTATGAATTATTAACTACAAATGACATCAACAGTTTAATTAGATTAATGTAATAATTACTATCTTTAGAAAGTATTGGTCTACATATTACTAATTACTAAATCCTATATCAACCTCAACCACTTGAACAATACAAGGAGAGACGAGAAACTGCACTTTTAATGCTTTCAAATGAACAATATACAATTGCATGAATTATTCTTGAATTGATCAAAGTGTGTAGAGGGAGAAGGTTACATAAAAAATATACCTTTTAAAAATGTATGTTAAATCGACTATTGTTTTATACTGAATTGGTCTATAGTCTATGCAGTAGCCTATTTAATGTAATTGACCCTTCGCGTGGAGCTTGATTGACAGGTGTTCTAACCAATCATACTTCGCCATCCGCCATTTTGTCTGAAAAAGCAGCCAGTAGAGTTGGGAGGATTTGAACTTGGTAAAATGAATATACTGACGCCTTTCCGCGGTTAAAACAACATTACTTCTTATGTTCGTTCATGTTTATTTGATGCTATAAATGAACTAGAAGGAAGAGATGATCGGATCACGAGCAGCTTTGACGGATGCTCTACAGCGATCTGTCACAGCACATTAAAGAGCCACAAAACGGTATTTATTGTTTAAATTTCTTTCAAAAAATGACCACATTTGAAAGCTGAGACTTTGTTTAATATGTTTAATATCAAAAGTAACCGAAAAGTAACCTGGTCTGTCCTGTCTGTCTGCGTGTTGTCAGTCTCCTCTCTGCTCCGCGATGTATTTTTCACTGCGTGAGAACATG
Source organism: Chrosomus eos (assembly GCA_036326025.1). NCBI lineage: Eukaryota > Metazoa > Chordata > Actinopteri > Cypriniformes > Leuciscidae > Chrosomus > Chrosomus eos. The sequence goes on from CM070835.1 coordinate 25,922,852, forward strand.
GTGAGAGCGTGAGAGCGGCGTAGCTTGTCGGGCATAGCGGCAGTAACTAAGGAGGGCGGGTCTTTGCGAAGGGTCAATTGCATCATATTTTATTTTAAATTAAAGAAGAATTAAGAGTAATCCCTTTAATTAAATTACAATATTTAGATTACTTGGTAATTAATTACACCCAACACCTCTTTTTGTCTGGCGCTGTTGCCATGGTGACTCTTAATATCTGTGCTCCATTGATAATGGCTTTTTATAGTTGTGGTGCACGCGCTTAACTCAGAGTCAGTCAACTCAGAGTTGATTGAACCAACTAATTTCAGCTGTTCTGTAACCGAAAACTCAGTTTCCCATCTCAGGGTAAGTCAACTCAGAGTTCAAGTTTTAACTCAGAGTTGGTTGAACCTCCTTATTGAAACAGGCCCCTGGTTTAGGACATCATCAGACCTTCTTATCTGCTCCTCTATTCTAAGAACCTCTTCAGCATCTTCTCCACAGCAATTACTGATCCCGATTTGAAGTACTTAATGATCGGGCTGATTGGAAATACTGTGGCACATCCGGTTACTGTCATGAAGATGATCTTGTTTCTTTATACACTTTTCTTGGGGATATATGTGATTTCTACAATGACAAATAATTGTAAATAACACAACATAATAATAGACAACAATAGTAATGAATTGAACAAAAGTAAATAACTGAAAAATATTAAGTACATCTAATAATGGCAGCCACAAGTTGGTGGGTATGTATGCTTCATTCTTTTCTTTTGCGATTTACATTAGCAAACCATAAATTAGCTCAAAATTAGCAAATGTTTTGTTTTGTCCCATATGGTTAATAAAGATGGCGATTAAGTTAAACTTTTCTCACAAACATTTTAGGATGTATTTGCCAACTTTTTAAAATATTGGTTTAATTATTTTTTTTTTGCTAACAGTAGTTAACTAACAATGAAAAATACAGCATTTTAGAGGCTGTTTACATGACACCGTTTTCAACTAAAAACGTAAAACTTTTTATGCGTTTCGGCCGTTCATTTACACGACAACGGTGTTTTGGGTATCTGAAAATTATGCAAACTTTTGAAAACGGGTTTCAAAGTGTACGTTTTTGAAAGCGGTCTCCGTGTAAACAAAAAAAAAACACGAATCTCAACAAAAGATAATGTCCTGCACATTCGAATACGTGTTTAGTCTATAGCGTTTCATCGGCATCTAATAGCATGGCAGCAGAATACAGCGTTTTTTGACGTTTTCGCAGATCCTTGTGAATGGGGATCGTTTTGACAATGATGTCGTCTGTACACGAAAAACTCAAAGGAAAAACTTCTCAGTTTTAAGCATATTGTCGTCGTGTAAACGCACCCTTAGTTGACGTTAGTTAATGCACTGTGAACTAACAATTAACATTTGTATTAACTAACATTAACAAAGGCTAATAAATGCTATAAGAATATATTGCTTATTGTTAGTTTAATGATAACAAATAAAACCTCATTGTATTGTGTTACCAAGTTTATTTGATAAAATACAGTACAACTTTACAGTTTTGGGAATGTGTTTCAGTTCAATTTTTATTATACACTACTGTTCAAAATGTTGTGCTCATTAAGCCTTTAATTTGATCAAAAACACAGTAGAAACAGTAATATTGTTAAAAGATTTACACTTTAAAATAACTTTTTTTATTGTAGTATATTTTAAACTGTATTTTATTTCTGTGATGGCAAAGCTGAATTTTCAGCATCATTACTCCGATCTTCAGTGTCACATGATCCTTCAGAAATTAGTCTAATATGCTGATTTGCTACTCAATAAACATTTATTATCAATTTTTTCACATGCATGCATAAGAAAGACGTATTAAGAATGCAAACTGCAGTCCATTGAAAATTGATTTGGTGTTAAGCAGCTATGACGAATATTATAAGTGTGATAGAGAACATGCAAAGAGATGCATTTCTTCACCACTATATTATACACCAATATTTGAAAACAGTCCAGCTGAGTAGTTAATGTACTCAGTTTATGTACTACGTTATGCCATTATGTACTGCTAAGTGGTTCAAAATTGACCCAAAGTACAGTTTTTACTGCTCCTATATAATCATTAATCCTTTATGGTCCTCATATGTTGCTACTAGGGGTGGAACGGTACACATAAGTCACGGTTCGGTTCATACCTCGGTTCAGACGTCACGGTTCGGTACGATTTCGGTACAATGGAGTGAAAAGCAAAACAAAAATGCAGAAGGCATTTTTATAAATGTCTTAAGCCTTGTATTTTTTAAATAAGTTTTATTAATAAAGGCATAGAACCAGGTTATTTGTAGTGCACTGACAGGAGTTTTATATAATTAGTTTATTAATTAAATTATTAAAAAGATGAAAAGACCTTGAGGTATGTTTGGTAATTGTACCTGAATGAATTTAAAATTAATTTGCTCTTTCAGATCAATATATTTGTTTTCCTTCATTTTAGTTAACCCTAACTTTATTCTCATCTGAATTATAATTTATTTCCGTATAAAATAATACTACCTTTAAAAACTTTTGTTAACATTTGTAGGTTACAGTTTGACAAGAGTTTAGAGTGTAACAAAAGCACAATGTTGTGTTTTATTGCAAGTGTACACAAAAATATAAGTAAACATTAAACACTTTGCAGTTTTAATGATGTCCTGTATGAAAAAATGACGGAGTATGTTTCCACTGTTTGATCGCGCACGAGAGATCTCTCTCGCACGCGCGCAAACACACACACACACACACACACACACACACACACACACACACACACACACACACACTGACTGTTCATCGCGCCTCTCTCTCGCACACGCGCGCGCAGACACACACAGTGGGCGCCTCTCTCTCTCTCCTCTCTCTCTCTCTCTCTCTCTCTCTCTCTCTCTCTCTCTCTCTCTCTCTCTCTCTCTCTCTCTCTCTCTCTCCTCTCTCTCTCTCTCTCTCTCTCTCTCTCTCTCTCTCTCTCTCTCTCTCTCTCTCTCTCTCTCTCGCGCTCTCTCTCTCTCCCCGCTCTCTCTCTCTCTCGCGCGCGCCGTTTTTGTACCGTGTATTCTACGTGCAAATTCGTGCACCGAACCGTGACGCCCGTACCGTTTCGGTTCGATACGAATACATGTACCGTTCCACCCCTAGTTGCTACTGTGTGAATTTTGACGTAACGTGAACCAAATCACAGGCAGATAAAATTAGAGTTCCAATGTTGCCTCACTGATAAGGACAAACATACAGCCTTTGAATCCTTTAGTTGGAAAAGTAGCAGGACTGTGCCAGATGCTTCTTACATTTTTGTTCCTACAGTCATAATGCGTGATAATATTAGCCATCGGTTTTCTCTGATGAAGAGAGAAAACAGAAAAAAAATCCTTTTTTTTATGGATTGAGAGTCAAGGTGTTATGTGTTAAGTAGATGTGTGTAATAATGTTTATAATAAAGTCTGTTGTTACTGACATTGATTAATTTCTTCTAATCTCTTTCTTAGACAGACAGTGAGTAATTTATTGGCATTTATACACCAAATGCCCCCCCCCCCCCCTCTCAAAAAAGGGTCAGAAAAGTCCACTACCTCATGTCAGTGTGGTGCATTTGGTGATTTTGACAGATGTAAAATGTGTTTTGTGTTTCAGAGAAAAAAGAAGATACTATAGGTACTTATAAGTCAATAGTAATCATACTTAAGATTTCCAAAAACCAAAATACACTCTCTATCTTAATGAATGTGAACTACTTTATATTATATATGTAATACAAACTATTTTATTTTCAAGTCAAATTAATGAATGTACTTTTTGTGTCCTGTTTCAGCTAGCGTTTCTGGAAATTATGCCCGTTGAAGAGGTCTGTGATAGCGTTTCAGCAGAAGATGATGTTAATACGGGGTTGGATGTTCCTTTCCTTTTAGAAGAGCGTGTAAAAGACAAGGTGCCATGGAAGGAGGTGTTGAAAAGAAAGCTGGGAAAAAAGTGTTCCTGCAGTCATACTCGAGTCAAAGCCCTTTTCGTAGACTCCATTCCAATCTTAAAATGGCTGCCGCGATATCACTTCAAAGACTGGATCATTGGGGATGCCATGTCTGGCCTTATCGTCGCCATCCTGTTGGTTCCCCAGTCCATCGCTTATTCTTTACTGGCAGAACAAGACCCTATTTATGGGCTCTATACTTCCTTCTTTGCCAGCATTATCTACGCCCTGCTGGGAACCTCCAGGCACATCTCTGTTGGGATGTTTGGGGTATTGTGCCTTCTGGTGGGACAGGTTGTTGACAGAGAACTTACTCTGGCAGGATACACATCGGACACCAATCAGACCATCATGGGAAATTTGGACAACAG
>CM070835.1:26529703-26974703 GCA_036326025.1 Chrosomus eos
TTTTAAACTCTTTAATCTAAATAATACTTTAATAATCTAAAATAATATTTAAGAAATGTAGATTACTAGTATTACTTTAGATTAATTCTTTATTTGTGTAATTTACACATTCTTTTATAAAAAAATATTTGTAATATATAAATATATTATATATAGACAAACATAAAGGTCAATGAAGGATAACAGAGTTCAGAGTCTCTCGCACCCACTGTCTTGTGCGTCAGCCTAACCACAGTGGCTGGAAGCCTTCCTGTATACTTCAAACAAGAACGTAGGAAAATGATCACAGGATGTGTTTATGTGTGTTACGCGAGCAGCTGTGCTATACACAAATATCACCTATTGAAATAACGGAGACAGTGGTTCCTTTTGGAACGACAAGGTCTGCTATTTAGACTGTAACTAAGCATGGTCCCTTTTAAGTCAATGGAGGGTGAGTAGTCAAAATCTCTGAAAAAAATCAAGATTTGGTTTCGATGACTTATTTGAAATCAGGAATAAAAACGAAGAACAACTGTAGCGTATATTTTGCTTCCTTTTAACCATAAGATGGAACCATATGAAAAATGTGATTTTTCTGAAAGACTAGACTTCAGCTGCCATATTGAGCGTTACCATTTCTCCTATTCATTTTATATGAGTGTCTCCTTTCCCTCTCAGTCTCTCTGTTATGGTTAATTTATTCAAAGGATTTGAGATTGCATTTAATAAAGTTTTGTTCTACACCATTTGACACTGCAAGATTAACCAAGATCTCTGGATTTCATTAGAATTTTGCCATGGTATCCTTACCTGGTCTGAACTATGGAGACGTGGGCCCAGATCTGACTCCATGCGTAACCATGGGTTCAGAGCTCTCCTGTGTTTCTTTGTGGGTGTCTTACAGCCCGAGGAAAGCTTACTGCACATTGTAAGCAGCTTTTGTTCTGTGAATCGGAGGAATTACGCCGAGTGCTCTTGTCTGTCTGGCATTGTCCTTATAGACTCAAATCATTGGATGTGCTTAACCAGTTTAATTATGTTGAAGCCCTCTCGTCTAGACCCAAGGCCTGAGTTTGCACATAACTACAGGTCTCAAACCGCTCTCCGGTTGTCAGGGGCCAGAGGTTACCCTCACTCACTGATTTTACACCCTCGCATGGCTCACTAACCCCAGTTATTGATTCCCGGATGCCTGCAGTCCCTGCGGGTCAGGATCACAGATAGCTTCATGCTACTCTAACCCCACCTTCTACCCTGTTAAGTTGAACCAGCTTTTACTGTCCATTAAGAGAGATAGAGTTGTTAGGATAAGAGATGGGACCGCAACAGGGTCCAGACTACGTGCCTATAGGCAGGAGACCAGGGCGCCACCATCTCCACCAGACCTAACCACAGAACAACCTTCTAGCTGTCTGGAATGTAAACACCTTGACTGGTGTTTGCTGGGGGAAACGGGGGCTGAAACTGAAAGCTGGAGCGTTCCTTTGTATTTGAAATGCAGCCACTGATTTGTTGTGTGAGGTGTTTTGTTTCAGTCCCAGGCACTGATAGCATCATTTGGAGCTGCTCCAGCTTAAATGCCGCCTTCCTGCGTATCATGAAAATGTTGTGGGTGCACCCTCTCATTCTGCCACTTCTCTTTCCTCAACTCTTTAATGTGTCCAGAGAAAGACTAATGACCAGGCCTTTATGTACAATCGCCATCATTTACCAAAGTCATATCCACTGGGGATGCTGCCTCGTGGAATGCTGTGCTATTCTTACCGGTGTCATCCATCAAACGGCTTGGCAGCTTTTGGCTTATTGCTCTACACATTACTCTGGGACTGCAGGGTCCCTGGGAAAGGCTAAATGACAGGAGCAGAAACTCTGACTGGGGCTTTAGGTCTCAGTACTCATGGGGAAGCCCTTGGAATGTGGGGCTCTAATGGTTTAAGAGGCACTTTGCAGAGGTCTGACCGACTTTTGCTGAACAGGTTAAGTGGAAGTGTCGCCACAGACCACTACTATAGTGAGACTACCGTTTAACACATTCACTTGAGGTCTCTGTTTTACTCAAACACACACATGCCTGAGCTCATTAAATTGTTTGTCCGGAGCTCCTAGCAGGGGTGCTTTCCTCTGCCCGGTGGCGCCATAGCCACAAAAAAACCTTGCATTCAAGCGGTCCTGCGCCAAAGTGCTGACCTGGCCGAGGTCACCGGTACATAGAGCCACCAGACTCTGCAGTGACCTGTGGGTAGTGTTAATCTTTACACAGCTTTTTGTTGTAGTCATAGTTTCTGTCGTTTTTTTGTTGATTTCAACAACTGACTGTTCCCTAGTTAAATGATGCATTATTACTACTATTATACTAATTAGTTCTTTCTTTTTAATTTAGTTAAAGCCATGACGGAACAAATTAGTATGGTAACACTTTTTTACAGTGTCTTTGTTACATACACTGTAAAAATATTTTAGCAATTTAGTTATTTCAACTTATTTTTTTAACTAGATTGTCCAGACAACAAGAAATTTTAAGTTTTCTTGTCCTCAACTTATCGAAATAAGTTAGTTAAACTAAAAAAAAACCCATGCAAAAAGATAACTCAAAATAATGAGTTAACTTTTTTACAGTGTATGTTACCATAGTAATAACAGTAAATTATGCATGATTACATACTTACTATACCTCAAACCTGATCCTACCCTAACCCTATAGTAAGCACATTAATTAATATTACTCAGTACTTAAATATATAATTAAGTGTTACCATTAGTACAATGTGTTAAAACGTTCTCACAGAAAGAGCATATTTGCAATGTGATTTAGACATTCTGAAGATTATGTTTACAGCTGTAAATGGTTAAACCCCTAACATTATTGACTTGAGTTTAAAAAAAAATCCTTCTAGATTTTTTATAACATTGTTATTGGTTATAGTGTTAGTATTTGTAGTATATTTATTTAGTATAGTATATATTATTCTCTTAGTTTCATCAACATTATGCGACAATTAAAAATAGTTTTAAACGTGTTTTGTCTTTTGTTATCAGTTATCAGTCTCAAAATCAAACAAACTCTCCATCTAATGACCATTTTTGTCAGTAGTGTATGTTGTTGAGATTAACACTGGCCATGGGCAGAGTATCATATGCTGTTTTTAGAAGACGCTATAAATCCTTTACCCATTCCAGTAAACATGGGACACAACCCTCAGCACCTGCACACTCCACCAAACTGCACCACCCACCTCTGGAAACCTGTTGCCCAGTGCCACGCAGCAGCTGTGCAGAACCGACTGGACTTCTGTGGCCCCCAGACACAGCTGGAGAGGTGGAATTTCACAGATTTATTTATTTCGATTTCCAGTAAAAGCCTTTTAGTGATGTTTTGATTGGCACTCCCAGCTCTCAGGTCTGTGTCCAGGCCTGATTACTCATCATTTGGAGAAGGAACCGACCTGTGGATGTCTATTCTAGGAGAAGCGTGTGGACAGACTGACAGGGTGTGTGATTGATGGGGTGGAGAGACCTGGACAAAGGAGGCAGTGGTAAGCTTGAGGTTTCATCTGTGGCCGGGAGGTGTTGAGAGACTCGGCACAACAGGATAATGGCAGCGCCACAGGCGTCTGCTGACCCCCCACGCCCACAGCCAACCCATATTTTTCTTAGCTTGTTCTGCGCCATAAAATAATCGGCCCACTGTCAGGGGCTGTAATTTGGCTAATGTGTAGCTCAAGGGCAGAGGTGACCTCACAACCAGCCATGGAAGCAGGAAGTTAAATCAGTTTGGGCACAAAAGCGTGTCTTTGGCGTTATCGGTAGGGAAATTGTTGCATAAACAGTAGAAACCGTAGTACGTTGACAAGTTTTCCACACATACTGCACCAGAAAAATGCTAGGTACTACGAATACTTTTGAACGCACACACACAAATGTGTCAAACAGAAGGCGCCTTGGAGCACAAATCATCCCAATCATTGGAGACCCACTGACTCTAATCTCGCTCCTAATGAGACAGGGCAGAATGGCTCAATTTTCCAATGGCCTGGAAAGCCTCCGAAAATGAGCTGAGTGTTGCCTTGGCACAGACTCTCATTATGTCTGTTTGGAGGGAGAGGAGAAAGAGCGAAAGGACAGTAATGTGAAAGAGCTGCACTGCCTTCCAGGGACAGCCCAACAGCGAGCCTGTTAGCATGCTGGTATTTTAATCACATCCTGTCATGCTTCATTTATCCTTGAATATAATGTCCCAAACAAAAAAACAGGCACACTTTCATAATTGAAACGGCCGTTCGCATAAGGCAGCTATAATCAGCACATTGTCCACTTCAGCCATATTTAGACATGGCCTTATTAGTGCAATCTGTGGCTACAGAGAAACACAAGGGCTGAGGGAAGTCTTTTCATCATAAACGGCCTAAACAAGCTGTCAAATATCAGGACGTCAATTCTTAACGGAAGGAGCTCTGATTTGTGGAGAGGCGTCTAATAATGTTTGTATATTTTGGATTTTCATTTTAAGCCCAGTCAACTGGTGACTTCTAAACATTTGGAAATGCATCATTGTGTTTTGGCAACTGGTTTGCATGGAGCACAAGACTCAAGTTGATTTAATGGTCTGGAGGTTGTTTAATAAACCTCAACCTCACGCTGCAGAGTTTATGCTGGACTGTTGCGCATTAGGCACAAAAGGAAAGCCTTGCTTTATGCCAACATATGCTATAGGTCATGTTATACAAGGCACTATCAGGCTCCACGAGAGTGACATGCAGTGAATATCAATATCATAATGTGTGCTGATAATGTTCTAAAATACCCTGTATAAAAATGTATACAGGTGTATGTATAAATGTATGTATTCATTTAGCATCATGTGCTAACTGCCTTCAAGTTCTACTGATTCAGATCCAGAACAATCCTGTGGAGGCATCTGAGGCCCTGTTTACACCTGGTATTAAGATGCATTTAATCGATCAGATCACAAGTATAGGCAAAGGAGACACATACCCGTTAACACCTAGTGTTTTAATCCGTCTCTTTTGTCCACTTTCAACCACTTCTGTCCTGATTTCTTTGTGGGGAAGGTCTATGGGCTATAAAATGTATGTTTTTTTTCAGAACTGTCAATCTAATGGACGAAATAAACTATCGCAATTTATATATAAACATGCAAGAGACGACGGAAAAACACACAGAGAACATCAACTTTCGTTTCTGCTTTGATAGCCACAAGACTACGCCAAATGCTGTGAGTGCTTGTTAGAAATCAGGGATTTGAGAAAACATTGTACTTGGGACATTATTCGTTTTCAAATCACACTTGGGTCTCCAGCCGACAGTTTAAATCCTGTCTGGCTAGCACGATTCCCATTATGTTTACGCATTAGGTCAGTAGGCGGAGATTAGGCAGACTTGTGGCTGTTCGAACGCATTCGACCACCTGAGCGTTTACACTACAAAAGCGATCCTGTCTTATTTTTGACTACCTCTAGAAGTCCTTGAAAGTGGACAAGCTCAAAACTTTTAGACCCTGTTTACACCTGTATTTAGCATCGTCCACTTGTGACCCGGTCGATGAAAACGCATCTTTAATACCAGCTGTAAACATGACCTGAGGTACTGCATGAATGAACATGACTGAGATGACTCCACTCAAATCCAGCCAAGACACAAGGTTTTTTGAGGAGATTCACTCTTTTGAGGAATTAGCTGTGTTAATCCTTTGGTATGGCTAAATCTGCAGTCTCTGTGGCACCGCTAGGAGTCATTACACATCATCTTCTGCCGTTTAGTCAGAATGGGCCAAGATTTACGATTCACATTCAACCTGGTACCACCAGATAGGGTTTTTTTTGTGTAATCTATGTTCCATATTTTTTTTTTTTCACAGAGCAGTTAAGCACTACCTTGCCCCACAGACGATTCTAAAGATTTGATTGGTCATGGTAAACAGTGCTGATTGCCTTCACAATGCTTAAACAAATACTAACCCATAAACCATGCATTCGAAGCTAAACTCTAAACTATTGTGCAGTTTTTTGAATAACTTTTTCTAAAAGAAATCATCTGACGAGAACCTAACTGCATCATAATTTTCACAGAACTTGGTAAAACGAGCAGTGATAGTGGAGGGAGTAAGAAGCTGTTTTGTACATCTGTCTGTCAGATGGCTGAGCTGTGAGAAGGTCTGCTTCATCCAGTTTCATCACATTGTGATTTAAAGATGGATATTATTTACAGTGCAGACAGAGTCTCTTAGACAACTCTCAGTCTGTTAACCCTGCTGATTTAAACCAATTCACTCAGGCCTTTGCACGCTCATGTACAGTGGGGTCCACTTGTGAAAATGCTTCTTTTTTTACATTTTGCAAGTTCAATACAAAATGATAATTGCATATTATATTACCGCTAGAACAATTTGAGTGAAAAAATAAATAATGTACATGAATTTCAAAAGTTAAAAACTTTAAGTCAATGTGGTCTCAGTGTTTTACCCCACTGTAAGACTGACACACTTGAATATACTCACATAGGAGATTAGTGCTCGTTGATGCAAAACCAATTAATTAATCACAATACCATTATTAGAGCAGCTGATGAAAGATTATTATGCTGAACTCACATTACACTTGTCAAAAGAATAGACATGTAGACGCTTTGGGTGTTCAGCAATTCAGCAATTCATCAATTCAGACATATCAAGACAATTTATAATTCCGGTTTAGTCAAACATCTTGTGAGGACGTCTGAGATTTTTGTTCATCTCAGAGCACTGAATAATTCCCTGTTTTATCCTCTCGGATATCCAAGACAGCCTTCAGAAATTATTGAAAATAAATTGAGGGTTTATGGGTATTTTTAGGATATGGAGCTCATCAGAAGGCCGGAAGAGATGCACCCTGCTGGGTTTGCATAAGGGAAGGAGTTCCTTAACACTAAGCAGATGGCCGAAATCCATATCTTGGAAAAGTGCAACCATGTGATGAGGATGAGGAGAGGAACAATGGGGAGCTGGAAGGGTCATTTCAAAGTAGTGATATTATAGGTGAAAGAGGGTTGGGTTAGCATAATGGGCACCTCGAGGAGATCCAGCATGATAAAAGCACTGTGATCAGGTCTTCAGCATGGCAGCACACCTCTCTGCTGGAATGAAAGATGGTGGAAACTATAATAATGCTGTTAAAGCGTCTATGACCGCAGTTAGCGCAGCGCGATGGGATTAAAGCATTCTGTGCTATTGTGATAAAGTTAGAGGCTAAGTGCATCAGGCAGAGCTCTGGTTTGGGGGGCCATTATGGGTGTGATTCCCTTACGGAGCTATCTTTAACCGATTATGGGTGTCAAAAACATTTGAGCCAGGGAGATTTTACCGCTCCCATGGAGCCTCCTACATCTTGCAGTAATCTGCAGTTTTATTTGCACCCCTGGCCTCTGTTATCTTGTATGCCCTTGTACATCAGCCTGGGATAAAAGAGCTAGCAAAACCGAGGGTTAGAAAACTCAAAAGATTTGCTGTTTAAACAGCACCTATTGTTCCCATAAGAGTTGTATCCATTGGTGATGAGGAACACATGGCCTAGGGGCGGCACAGAACAACTTACATGGATCAACTTCATTATATCAGCCATGCAGCTTTAGCTCAAACAAGTGAATGTGTCTTTTCCTATGCTTACCTCACAGATTTATTAGCGAGCTAACCTATAATTTCCTTTAAATATGTCCAGTCTTCTGAGGAAAAACAAGAGTCATTTTGGACTATTATGATTCTTGTAAGTTCTAATGATTAGCATTGATGTTTGGGCAGGCTTATGCATTACTGTTTGTCTCCAGCAACAAGAAAACGATCTCTCTCATTGACCACATCAATGAACCACCGCAGTGCATAATCCCTCCATACATCTTGTACATTTCATTATCATTTCAAAGGTGTTTGAAAAATGACGCCTCCGGCCCAATCCTGCCGCCAAGTGGGAGCATAGTTAAATGATCCGACGACCTCAATTACCACAGAGTTAAGCAGATGATATTGTAATTATTGGCTGCCCAACAAAATCCCACATGCACTCATGCACAGGTTGGCTCGGCAGCAATAAGGCACCAACCGGGAGGGCAGAGAGCAGACCTGGAGAGTTTATTTATATCATCAGTTCAATCACCGCTGGTGAATCAGAGCCTCCATCTAACGGTTAGCGCGGTCATAAAAAAACAAATGTATTTATGCACGTGAATTAAAAATGAGAACCGAAAAAGACTCAAAGGAAAACGAGACGCTCTATAAAAATTATATCAAAACTGCAAGGTTTTTTCTTTTATTTATTAGCAGGCTGCTTTACATTTCCTAAACTGATTGGCGTGAACACATGAGTGTATAAGAAATTCAAAACAGACTCAGCTTTTATTTTGGGTGGAGCACTGGGATCCTTTAGGAGACAATCGAAAAGAGGATCTCACTGTTTTGGTATCTGTTTCAAATCTGCCACAGTTAACTTGCTGGAAAGTGTTCTCAACAAATTTTGTGGTGTGAGTGCACTACAAAAACACGACCAACCATAACGCTAAGCAAGCTTCCTGATTGTGTTCCTGATTGTGAGAGTGTCACATCCTGGCTGGTTGTTCTGGAACTAGTGCACTAGCGTGCTAGTATCTTGCTGCTTTATGTTTACACTCTGCTGCGCTTTTTAAATGATTTATTTATTCACCACATACTGATGTTTTCAGACCTTTCCAGGATATTCTTATGTAGGGGTAGGAACGATCCTGGTTTGAATTTCTCTTAACAATATTCAGGCTCTTTAACAAATCTTTTAGCACATTTATATAAATACATATTTTTATATATATATATATTTTTTTTTTTTTTCGGGGGTACATTTCTTTTCGGAAATGATGGTGAAATGGGAGGTAATGCAAGCCAATAATTGCCCTTATATAAAAAAAATAATGCTTAACAAAAAGTGGTAACATTTCTTTCATATTTTAATTAAATACTATAACTTTTCATAGACAAAACCCAAAGAATTTTGTAAGTACAAACCAGACAATGGGGTTTTATGAAAGCACTTGCTTTTAATTGCAAAACTTCATTGATGTGGCAATATGATTAAAAACTTTGCCCAACGCTAACAATTTATTGTTTTGTTGGTGGTCTTGATGAAAGCGTTTGGCTGTAGTGTTGTTTTTGAGAGTTGCGAAAGCTTGTGATTTAAGAACAGGATGAACTTGCAGTGGATTGGTTTAATTACATTCATTAGTCTAACATAGCAATGGATGAGACTGTTGGCTCATAATCAGAGTTCATGTTTCATCATATGTGAAATACTCTTTTTCTTACGGTGCAGGAGTTAGCTATTGAGTTGACGAGAAATCCTCTTGGCTGAAATTGACATTAGCTTGCAGGGATGTGGTTAAGGGACCAGAAAGGGGGGACAGAGGGAGAAAGCCCCTCTATTTTCACTTTGGTCATCAAACATGGGTACGCTCTGGTTTCTGCCTGTCTGTCATTTCTTTAAGTGCAAACAGATCCCTGTTTGGCTTCCAAAAAAGGACCAAGACAGCAATACTGATTGCAAGGAGTCTACAAGGGTCCTCTCTTCAGCAGTTAGTACTCTCAGGTTGTATGGGGGTGTGTGGGCAGTTGTATGTGTGTGAGGTTTGGACTTCTGGGAGATTTGTCTTGGATGAAATTTAAATTAAATGAGGCGGTTTAATGAGTTTGTTAGCAAAACTCTGCAAAGCCATCTGGCAAAGGGCAGCAGGCCCTGGAGGCAGTACTGAGGAGGTTTGTCCCACTGCCTCAGTGTTGTCTAGACACACTAAAATCTCTGTACTTGTACACTAAAGAAAACTTGATCATACTCATACATGTGGCAAATATCTAAGTTAATATCTAGGAAATCTAATCGTTATAGAGAGAGCAGATTTGAGTTTTAATGTCCTCAATTAAACTTTTTTTTTTTTTTGGCTCTTTCGTCATTTTTATTGACTGTATAATAGAGAAAATCCAAGAAATGAATAATGGAAAGAGATAAGAATGCAATCAATAACATGAGCACCACATCTCAGTGTTTCGGAACATGTGTACATTTGGTACACCTGCTCTGACACATAATTGGGAAATTTAAATTCAGACACATGGAGAAAGGAATGATTATAGTAGTTGTGTGAAGTGTTTTTAACCTACTAGTCTGGCAAAGCAGGGAAGTTCATGGATGGCCAGGTGGGGCCCTGGGAGCTCTTCAGCTCGAAAAGAGCAAGGCTATGACCTATGAAAACAGCAGGAGGGTGGATGCTGGTGTCGTGGTCATGGATAACCTTGACTTTTTACTTTAGCCACCAAGAGTGCTGAGAGCAAGCCTAATTTTTCCAGCTGCTGCATAACCCAAATGACGCTAGAGGGGTCTGAAATCCGTGCTCAGAATTTAACCTGTACAGTTTAGCTTTGTCTGTAGGGTTATTGTAGTTCTGGAAGTTTTTTTTTCTTTTTTTGTGCTTCGAATATCATTTTGAATTTAATTTTATTTACGTGGTCAATTGTGTTTGTTTATTTGGAAAAGTAAAATTGTTGGTTTTTAATTAGTTTCAGCATTAGTTTTAGTCTTCATCCCTCAGCACAAAATTCATCTATGATGTTTTTTTTTTTGTCAATCGACTGCAGCTTGTTTAGTAACTGGGTGTTTTTTTTTTTTTTTTTTTTTGCTGTCCACAAAACATTTTGTTTTATTTTATGTTTGTTTTATCGAAAGTATTTTTCTCCTAGTTTTTGCCTTGTCTTTTCATTCACTACGACAACCTTTATTTATTTAGGTTTATTTAACAGTCATTGCACAAACACTTCTCAATAAACCTGGTCTTTGATCTCATGCTTGCGTTTCCATGAATAAAAACACAAGCATATGCCATTCACCCCAATGCACACACACATGCTCACGTATTCCCTCTGCCCTTTCATTATGCACACGCACAAACACTCCTCCCACCTCTGTCATTATTTATCCACATACACACTCTCACAAACATACCATATTCCCCTCAGGTTCATTATTCAAATACAATGGCGGCCTTCTGCAGCTCGATCGCAGGTGAACAAGTCCATTCCCTCAGTGCTCACAGCTCAATTCCCTTAGCAGTGTAATCACTGGCCCTTGCTCCCACCTCTGTAAATGTCTGGTCCTAAAGCTATGATTAAGTTAATACCCATATTCGCTCACCGTGAGAAAGCTTATATAAAAGCGCACACTCGTACCGGTCAAAGCAGCCCCCATCAGCAAAATGTACCCACAGCATGACCAGATGTCCTTCAGAAAAATGTAACTGCTATAAAATGCAGTCGCTATATTGATGTGGGCCACGCTCTCGTGGACGTGGCGGCGTTAGGGACACTTGTTGTAGCGTTCTTACGGTCTGTCCCTGTTGCTCAGTCCCCCTGCCCCGGAAAGCAGAATATGTAGGAGCTAATGGGGTCTAAGGAAGGTGGAAATGTGGCCTGAGGGGCTGCAGCCGGCGTGAGGGGCCCTGATTTATGATCCAGCACATAAAATGCTCAGTAATGCCACGCCACAGCTGAACTTAATTTCAGCCCCGGCCTGGGTGTTAACAAGGGTAGACAAGCTATTTAGCAGAGGTTTAACACCACCACGGGCTGTTGTTCTTACAGTAATCTGCATAGGCGATTCAAGAGTCTCTCTGCGCCTCCACTCGCACCTGGTCGAGATTGTCACGGGGGGCGCGTAAGTTCGAACGGGGGCAAAGTGTTAAAGTCATCGACTCATTCCACGCTCAAACGAATCGACTCAGCTTCCTCCTTAACCCTAAGCCCCCCCAGCCAGCCCATGTGTGGACCCTCGAGGGAACCATATCTTTAACTCTGGAAAGGATGCTGATGTTTATTTAAATACGGCCTCATCAGTGGGCCTTAATAAATCAACCTGCCTTCATGATGTCATAATCAGTGAGATCATCCCCTGTAGAGGTGAAATTCACCATCTATGGAACATTCCACCGGCTGAAGCACAGCGGGGCTTGACTTACAGCCCTGGGGAGTACCACACACTGATCAAACCGGATAATGGGGAAAAATTAACGGTCGCAGTCAAATATCATATTAACCTGCCATTGGGATGGAATGGCACACGATGTGTGGCAAAGGCTGCACATTACCTCATTGTGCCAGCGTATTCCCAGTAGGCACAACAAAGCATTCTCAACATGATTAGTTTATATTCCAGCGATTTCCACTTTCCAAAGCATGAAACAAAGAGTTTTCATCAGTTGTTTTTCAACTCTAAATGACCATTTATTTTTCTCTGAATAATTAGAGCTCAATTTCGTGCTCATCAGAGCTGTAATGGAAGGAGGACGAGAGGAACTGGGCCTCAATGTCTGAGGCTCTGGCTGAAGCTCAAGATTCACAAGGGAAATAATCATTGCACAGCCTTATATTTGATCAACGCTAAAGGGCCCAAGGTTTCATGTGTAATTTCTTATGGTTTTTACATTTAGCAGCTGGAAGGCTCTTGGGTAGGATCTAACCATCCTTTAGACTTCACATTCTTGGCTCGCAGAGAGACAGAAACCAAAGCCGACTGGTTATTGTTGGAATGTGTAGCATTGAAAAGCGATAGCGTTGGCCCTTGAGTGACGCTTAGAAAACAAACAATTACCATTGAGCGACGGACGATAGCGTATCTCTAGGACTGGAAAGACAAGAGCTAACAGCCAGTAAAAGAGGAAGCCGGCATGGCAGCACAGGAAATGTTGTGTTTATGCAGAAGGTGTTTTAGCTAAATTAGGGGGTAGTAACAGCAAGAGTCTTCAGGATAGAAGTTAGAGTACAGAGAATATGGGCAGTCCAGTATTATCACTGATACAGTCTCCTCAAAGATACACCTTAGTGCGTTGTCTAGCTCTTAAAAGGTGAATCTTAGTACATATTAGGTACTAATATGCAGCTTTTAGAAGTATAAAGTTGTCAACCCTTTAAGAGGGCTGTCCAAATACTGGCCTGGCATGAATAATACAGCGTTTTTCACAGATCCTTGTGAACGGTGGATCGTATAGACAAAGGTGTGGTCTATCGGCGAAAAATGCATTTCCAGGAAAAACATTTCCATTTTTAGTACATCTTTGTCATGTAAACGTACCCTTAGGTTAGTTGCTTGTAATTATTATGCATAGTGTAATGTAACGTGTGACTACATCATCTAACCGTGTACATGGGCACAACTCATAAAGCCATATTTCATAACTACAGGTGTTTTGATATGATTTGATATAATTTCTTTGCTTAAGGCAGCAAAAGGTTCTGCATGAGGGTGAGGGAGGCGAGATGTTTGTTGTCACAGAGCGGCCAGCTTACAAGAAGACTGTTTGGCCGGCATGTGTCGGTGTGGCTGATTTGATTAGGAAGTCGGATAAACAGAGTTTCGACACTAATCTTAGGAAGCAGTTTACACACAGCGGCCAGGCGACTGAGGCAGCTCGCTGTCCCCATAATGGCAACACTATTGACAAAAGCCATTTCTATCACTCATTCCCCCAATGCGCATACTGTGAATCAATTGAGAGAGCTTGCAATGGTACATGGCCATCTCGAGTTGGTTCTTTTATGACATTGCGCATGGATTCTAACATGGGCATCACTGTGTAGGTGGGCAGTGATCTGCCCACTCCTGCTGGTTTCTTGTTTTTAGCGGCCAGATAGTGAACAGAGAGTTGGATTGGATCTTTGTTTATGGGCAAATTGATCGGAAAATGATTGGGAAGCTTTATGGTCATCGTCCATTGGCAAGGCAAATGAAGCACAGACCGTTGAGTAACAGAATGTAAATACTGAATAAAACTGCAGCTCATTTTAAACTGCATCATCTGAATACTTGGCCATCTTTTTAGATGATTTAATGTCATTGTGGTCATTGCCCATGTGTACATTTTCATTTGAGAAGGTGTTTTTGAAGGTTTTCTTTTATCTATTCCTTACTATTGCTTACAGTAGAGATGCACAATATTTGAGTACCATAATGGTTATTGACAAACCGTATTTGATTTCCTTCTATTTATAAGGATTGATAAATATTCAATGTTTAATTGTCCATGCTCATTCTCTCTATTTATATGTTTAGATGACCTTTGCCATCTTCCTCTGCTCACTTAAATTTAATCTTTAAAAATTCTGATAATAATAGTTAAATGTAAATATAAAAATACCTTTTAGTTTTTTTTTTTTTTAATTTAGTTAGTCGTTATTAAAATGCTATACTAGTTTGTCTATTAATTGGTTATTGGCCATGGCATAAAAGTAATTACTGACTTATAAGTGTTGGACAGAATTTCCATTGGTGCATCCTTCTTTTTTTCCTGTCTGCAGCTAGGGCTGCATATCCTGATTTTTCCACGCTACTGTGGTTAAGAAACCACATAATCTGATCCTGTGGTCCCAGTGCCTCTCCCTGCAGATACCAACTGCCACTGTCTGGCTGAACCTTCAGTGTGTTAATGTGGTCAAATCTAAGTTTGTGGATAAAGGTGGTGTCTTCCTGGGCACCAGATCTATACGGCCTTCTACATCCCTCGACCAGAGATTAATTTATTGATCGGTTGGTTCAGTGGTGGAGAGAAGCCTGGGGGCTCCATCTTGTGGTCAGGGATGTATCTGCATCTTTTGTTCTATCTCTGTCTATCTCTCTCACACTCTAGCCTTCCTCCCTTTTCTCTGTCTTTTATTGTTCTGTCTCTCTCACACACATTCTCATGTTACCATAAATAAGCCAGAGAGTAATAATTGAGAAGACATTCCGAATACATTTGGAGATACTGGGAGATCAAGACAAATGTAAATCTGACATGAACCATGTGTGAAATTAAACCTTCAAGGAAGAAAAGAAAACTGGTCTGGAAATAAATGTATTCTCTAATATTTTTAACATTTAGCATCTTAACTAAACCCTTAAGTCATGATCTGGCTCTTTTCACCAACTTTGGTGATTATTCATAAATGGAAACGTTTGTTTGTCCTTCTCTGCTGGGTGGCCATTGTTGGAAAGCAGAACAATATTTTAAAACATGTTAAAAGAAACTGATGCTGATTGGGGCCCCGCGGGGCCTGGCCTCATGTATTAACTCCAAGTTGTTCTCTCTACCTCTCTTCCTCTCGATGGGTGCAATTACACTTTTCTCAGGTTTGGTTACATGTTAATTAGCATGCTATGTTGACCTTCTTAGACTCATATGTTGAGTAATTACAGTGCACAAAAACGTATTTGACAATAGTGCTCTGCTTTTTTCCTTCACAGATCTGTGTCCAGATTTCTGTGAAACATGAAGTTTTTTGCATGACACCCACGGTCTCCTGCTTGGCCCCGTAACCTCTCAAAATATTCACCCTTTTCCACTTCCACGTTTCCCATTATTAGATTTAGAATAAAACCTCCTGGGCCCAATAGACTTAACAGCCCCCATTTATACCACATAATCATTCAGTCCAGCCTGCAGCTACAATTGGCTGGGCACATGATTTGTGATGTTGTGTTATTGCGTATGCGTATTCTGTGCATTTCTGTAATTGAATACTGCTGAATGTCATCCTTCTATATATATTGACTCAGCCCTCAGTATGTCACAGGTGCACGGTCACGCCTCATGATCAAGAGCCCCAGACCCACCAATCAGATGTAGGAATTAAACTGCTACGAGGTCTTGCGTTCATCATCGGTTTTTGTGGACAATGCAGAGGATGGCAGGTTGAGGTTTGCCAGATATGGCCGACTAAACCAGTTTTGCCTGTGATTTGATTAGCTGGACATTAGCCATTTACCCACACTAACTGGATTACTCTCATTTTAAAGAGCTTAGGGTTATTAGCTGGCCGAAAGCAAGCAGCCACCCCTGCTTTCTATTCAGCTTCCTACCTAATGCATTCTAAGAACCTGACAAACAAATCTGATCTGATTCCGTTGTTTTGAGTTGACATGAAAAGGGTTTGAGCTTGTGGATTTGAGTTTGGATGTTTGTTTGTTTGCTGAGCTGTGTGGTGGTTCTTGTCTTTTAAGAATACTGTCTTGCCTGATTTACACTGTTGTTCTGAGCATTTTTACCCCGATGGATGGATGGATGATGAATGGATGGATGGGATGGATGGATGATGGATGGATGGATGGATGGATGGGGCATATAGATGGATGGATAGGAAAGATGAATGAGAATGAATGA
Organism: Chrosomus eos; assembly: GCA_036326025.1. Lineage (NCBI taxonomy): Eukaryota > Metazoa > Chordata > Actinopteri > Cypriniformes > Leuciscidae > Chrosomus > Chrosomus eos. The sequence goes on from CM070835.1 coordinate 26,545,874, forward strand.
ATGGATGGATGGATGATAGGATGGATGGATAGGGCAATATGGATGGATGGATGGATGGATGGATGGATGGATGGATGGATGGATAGGGGCATATGGATGGATGGATGGATGGAGATGGATAGGGAAGATGGATGAATGAATGATTTGAATGATTTGGAAATGGCATAGGGATGGATGGATAGGGCATATGGATGGATGGATGGATGGATGGATAGGTCGTGGGATGGATGGATGGATAGGGAAGATGGATGAATGAATGATTTGAATGATTTGGATATGGCATAGGGATGGATGAATGAGGCAGATGAATGGATTGATAGATAGGGAAGAGGGATGGATGATGGATGGGGCGGATGAATGGGTGGATGAATAGAGTAGATGGATGATGGATAGGGCAGATGGATGGATGGATGGGTGGATAGATGGAAGATTGGGTGGATTGAAGGTGGAAAGGCGGATGGATAGATCAAAAGATAATGGATCGATAGATACAAAGATAGAAAGATAGACAGATCGAGAAGGACAGATAGATAGATAGATAGATAGATAGATAGATAGATAGATAGATGGATGGATGGATGGATGGATGGATGGATGGATGGATGGATGGATGGATGGATATTATATACCTAATTTTTATCATTTTATAGTACAAGATGTGTAGTAGGTGTTATATTTTTCACTCACTCACTCACTCACTCACTCACTCACTCACTCACTCACTCACTCACTCACTCACTCACTCACTCACACACACACACTCACTCACTCACTCACTCACTCACTCACTCACTCACTCACTCACTCACACACACATACACACAGCACTCCCGTACCTGTCTCTTCATCTCAGAGGACAGACTCTTTGGGAATAACACTTGTCTCTTTTCATCCGTTCACCCTGGTTGTGACTTATATTTCAACATTAAAGGTGCTGCTTTAGTGTGGAGCGTGTTTCGGTGCGCTCCTGTATTCATGTAGACACAAACACAAAAAACATTGCTCTCAATGCCACTTAATACCTCCAACACCACCTGCACCACTGGCTCAGTAGTTAATTGGACAGCATGGCTCCTGGTGTCCGTGGCAACTGTGACCTACTGCAAGATGGATGGAAACTTCTGCCTGTAAAGCCACCGAACCCCCCAGAACCCCCCACCCGCAGCCAATCTCCTAATCTCCTAGTTTTATTTATGAGTGCCGAGTGGCCCCTCACCATGGACGGAGCGCGACTCAGCTGTTGCCTCCAACCCACTCACTTTAAAAGCTCTTAAATCCTATTGTCTGATTAGCAACCTCATCCTTTCTTCAACATCTCCCTTTGTTTTGGACGGCTCTGCTCTCAAGTCTTTTGTGAGGACTGGGAAAAGGACATTGCGGTCTCATTCTCTATCCAAAAGCTGTCCCATATTGAAATCAGACATGCACTCTCCTCATCTCTTATAACTGATGTTTTATTGCGACTATAAATGATCCTAAAAGCTTGTCGTACGGCTCAAGCTAGGTCCAGGGCAAGACGATGCAGAAGAGAGAAAATGAAACCAAATGGCACACGAAGAATAAAAGCGAATTAACCAATAACAAATCACCATCTGCGCCCAGCCTCTCCCCCTTATTTCTTCACTAACTCATCTAAATTTGTTTGACATCTTTTGGGCCGGGAGCCAAAAAGGCTTTTAGAGCCATAAAGTGTATGGATCAGGATAAATCACATTAAGCGATCCAATTTAATTAAAGCATTGACAAAACATAATAGATACTAAGGCGGGGGGTGGACCTTTTCTATTTATAATATCCATACACGGACTCTTTTTTGGATGCAGCGGAGGAATGTAGAAGCTTTAGCAAAAAGCTTTAAACACCCAAGGGAGCATTTGAGCTCATTTTCTTTGATTTAGAAGCAGCCTTCACCTCCCTCCATAGTGACTCCAAATGCAAGTAAGGACGGCGTAATGAAGCGAGCGCTGTCCCGGTTTAGCCGGCGTCAGCTCTTAGGATGATCAATAGTGAAATATTTTTATTCATAAAGCACTGAGTTAATTAAATCAAGGAGTCTTTGGGCTACATGTAAGACACTAAGCAAGGGCAGTTAAACGACTGTAGAGGAATACAAAGCTGACGCTGCCGGATACTGATCAGTGAACAAGGACTCTATGTTCACGTCCTTCTTTTTCATTTCACGTTCATTCCCTCTTCCTTCCAGCAAGTCTGACATCCTGGTGTTCACTAACTTGCTGCTGTCACAAAAGTCGAAGAGACTGCAATGGGTTTAGATCAGTGTGTTTCTCCATCCTGTTCACATCACAATACGGCTGATTGTTTATGAAAAAAAATCATAAAATATGATTATTTCCCTTGACATTGTAGTCACTGGTTATTAAGTTTAATAGAATTTACATTAAAATAAATTTATTTTGATATTTTGATGATCCCATTCCATTAAAATCACTGAAACGTCTACATTGCACTGTACAATCAATCTGATTTTCACAGTGTCTGCACCTTTTGGATTATAATGGGAACATTTTAGTTAAATGTGTCGCTAAAATGTACAGTGTATTGAGTGTTTTTTTCTTTCTTTTTAGACACACTGTACAATGATGTTAAAAATGTTGGGATCTGACTGTTATTCTGCAAGAATGCATTTCATTGATTAAAAAAAATAGATCAGATCATTTTAAAATAAATTGTTCTTTTTAACGTTCTGTTCATCAAAGAATCTTGAAGCATGTCATAGCTTCCACAAAAATTTTAAGCAGCACAACTGTTTTCAACATTGATTATAATAATACTTATTTTTAATATTTTAAAATATATTATTTATGGATTTATTATTTTAAATTGTAATACTATTTCACAATATTACTGTTATTACTCTATTTCTGATTAAACGTACAGTATGTAACTTTTGGCCACCAGGGGTCACTCAATCAAAATAATAGCAAAAGACGTATTCTGATGACGTCGTGAAAGAGCGTGTGCTCATGGGAGTTGTTGTCGTTGTCGAGAGAGAGAGAGAGAGGGAGTGCGCGCGCGAACCAGCTATACGATGTTCATTGGGACACGCGCGATCTGTCATTCATTCCCCAGCCATCTAGCATCTCCAGCAGATAACATGTTCACTGACGAGGTAATGTGTTGTTATTTATATTATATCTCTATTCTTGTTACGTTTAGTTACGGCTATTAACTTTATGTAATGCCATTGTAATGAACACGCGCGCTCTGTCGCTCCCCACATTCCTCACTCATTCTAACTTAGCTGCTAGTGTTTTTAAAATCACGTCTTTTCAAACGGAGAGATATATGAATTATCAGGGCTATTGAATCAATATTCCATCTAGCTAGTATTAATAGATGTTAAAAAACACGGTCACCTTTCGTTAATAATTATAATTACGTATAATTACGTATAATTATACGTAAACTGCATATGAATCTACTTTCTGCAGCTATATCTAGAACAAATGTGAATTTACATTAGCTATACTGTACATGAGAGCTAGTCCGTCTGCGTTTTACACATGCCATCATCGTTTCACAACATATAAGTTACGGATAGATAGTTAGCTGAATGGGTGGTTACTTTATTAGAATGCAAGCGAGATCGGCATCTCTCTGTAGTTCCAGTTTGTTACGAAGCTCGTGGAAATGCAACTCCAATGTTAACGCGAGTCATGTCTCTTCTCCTGTCCCAAACCCTTCTCGAGTCATTTCTGTCACCCGTGCGTTTCCGCTTCACGGATCTTCCTCCAGCAGCAGAACGTGCAGGCAAAGCATAATCATGGTCCATTATTGATATCCAACTATTGATTCTTTATCGTCTTCTTTTATTTTAGTGACGTGCGTCCGGTGTTTACATTTGCGTTTGGCGGTTTTTCGCCGGGATCCGCACGAAGTTAGAGAAACTAGAGTCAAAGGTTATATGACGTCATAGACGGGCGACGAAACGGAAATAAAGACACGGCCCGTGTCTTCAAATTAAAATATAAATTTCTCCGGATTTGAAAGTTGGTGGGAACTTTTGGGATAATGTTAGTACACAACTAAAAGAAATATATAACATAGATACAGTTATTTTTGCTATTTTGAAAGCCGAAAAGCTCCATATTGTGCCTTTAAATAAATGCAGCCTGGGTGTTTTTTTTCAAAAACATTTACTGACCCCAAACGTTTGAACGGTAGTGTATTTTTTGTCCATAATTCAGTCTGTATAGCCATACGCATATATCCCTAGCTCTAACTATCATATTATATATCTTAAAACTGCATCAATAATACATTGATGGTTTTTGTCAGGTTTTGGGTAGGTGAAAGGAGCGAGGCAAATGAATCAAGGGACTAGACAATCGACAGGAGAGCACACGGCACAAGGAAACATACATGACAAGCCATGTGTTCACACCAAACATGAACACTCAGCCAATGAGAACACTCATAAGCCATGTGTTCACACAGAACTTGACAACATGAAAGCAGAGAGCTAGCGGAAAACACAAGCTGTGTGCTACACAGCACAGGACAGAACATGACATGAAAGCATGCGGCCGATGTAAACAAGAACCGCGTGCTACAAAAAACACAACACATGTAGACAGAAGAGCGTACGGCCCGAGCGACCTCAACCACACGCTCACATGACAAGACAGAGCTCCTCCTGTGCACTCACAACAGAGGACAAACACACGAAGCATAATACCAAACTAGACAGATGTGCTGGGATCCAAACAAGGCATAGCCTACAGCCCCGCGCCAACACAAAGACATGACAAAACAGAAGTGTCAGAGCTCTGTCACAAAACCAAGAAATAAACAAGACAGAAGTGACAGAACCCTGACAGTTGTAAAGTGAAGCTCACCTTAGTAATTCATGATAGCATATGGTAGAATTACATTTCTTTTACAGAATTTAATTTTTGTTTATTTCCACTAATATCCAATGCATTAAAGTAACACCAAGTAACTTTTCCTCTTCGGTCGCCCTACTGGTTGGAAACAAAATTGTCCATTGCCGCTGTCGTAAATAATTTAGTCTACCGTCGCACGCGCGCTCGCTCGCTGTTTATCCAGCACCGGCTTTAGAATGATCGATGTCCACAGACAAGGTAGAGTATGTTACATGATTTCATGAAAGGATGATGTATTGCGACATCAGAAACGAAGAAAAACGAAATAATGACTACGTAGCGCTTGACGTAAAAAGCAGTCGAATTTTGTAGTTCTTTTTGTGCACGGGTTCCTACCTGAAACCCGAAGTTACATAGTGCCAGTAAAAGCGATACAGACCACGTCAGGCTATGGCAGACGTGTCATTTAACTTATTTTAAGTCGATGTACCATCACAAGGGTCTTGGAAATATATTATGAAGGTTGAAAAACTACATAGTGTTACTTTAACTTATAATTTATTTCATGTCTTCCTAAATAAATAAATAAATAAATAAACAATGGGAATAGACCGGCTATCAGCATATTTCATGCCAACTAATTTCACAAATAGCAAAAGCCATAAATATAATATAACATAATATAAATAATCATTATTTTTTCATATTAATGGTGTAGTCACACTTCAGACAAGAATCCTTTATTTGATGTACAGTAACTGTCAGACGTGTATTAACCTTCACAACTGTTTGCCTTCATTATCCTATATGCAGCGCAGCAGGTGAAACCTCCATCTAAAGATCAGTAATGTGACTGAACGATCCGCCGCTCTTTCACATTTGCAGCCAGCGTGTGATTCGTCGCGGGTTCTGTGCCACCTGCCAGAACGTAATATTTACATCAAGCCTACTCTATTCCCTTTAAGAGAAAGATTTCAGTGGAGAGACTGGAATAATAACTTCTAATAACTGAAGGGAAGAAGAAGATCTGCTGGTTGGTGATTCGCGCAGAATGAGACAAGAGAGAGAGATAGAGCGAGCGGCCTGGGTCCAATGAAAAAGCTCCTCTACTCAGTGTAATTAAGAACTACTGTCATCCTTAAGGCCAATTACACTATACGGTCTTTCAGGGCCAGAAATCCATAGTGTTTTAATTTGCCTCCATTTTTAAAAGTGGCCATAAAGCAAAGTGGAGACTCCAGCCAGCAGCGAGAGTGGGCCGCCCATCACGATCATAACTGGAGCTGTAAAAGAGTGAAATACGAGGCTGCAACGGGGTCACTATTTGTTATTCACATTTCTATATATCTTTTATCGAATAAGTGTTACATGAATTGCCATTCCAGTGGGAAAAGGCTCCTCCGGTGCAAAAAGAGAGGAGGAGGGGGGAAAGAGTGCACGCTTTACAGTAGATGCAGCTCGTCATGTGAAACTGCCACTCGATATGGAAATGGACTGAAGACGTTTAGGGTTTCATAAAACGAAATGCTTATGGAGTGCCCGAGGGGGTCATCTTCTTTCTCCTTGTTTCTGGCTGTGTGTTTAATGAAATAAATCAGAAATGTGCATCTCATAACCTGTGCAAACGGCATCTTGCTGTCGTAACCTGTCACAGTTACGGCCTGATTCCTCATGACACCAAGATAAAATCCGAATCCTAAGGCCAAGGGTGTATTGTAATACTCTCCCTTTTCCTGTAGGGCTTGTTTCACTTCAGAACAGTCTTAACAGCAATTTGGATGTGACCCCCTATAGCACACACACATGCAGAAAGACTTTTACCTGGTCATCCCTGAAGCAGTCGGGTCTGATGTAATATGACAGCAATGCGGTTGGCCCCAGTTATGAGTGCTAAATGAATAATGTAATGTAATATATCTGCCGTGAGGAGCTGGAGGGTTTTACTAACCTTTCACCTTACTCTTTGTGATCAGGTGTGTACGCTCAGATGTGTTCGACCCATCTGTGTGGGATCGCATGAGCACGTTCGAGGGGGATCTGGAATTGCTGGCAGGACTTAACAGAAGCGTGTAGGAACCCACTGACAGGCATCGGGGTCTCTGCGAGAATCTCGGACTCTAGATTCAATTTGGCATGCAGATAACAGCCCTGCCAAGAGCAAGAGTGAAAGACAGCGCTTGATAGATAATGAGAGAGGCATGGACATGGTAGGAGACGTATCAACGGTTCAGTCACCAGGCTGGGCTGCGGTTTGTGCTCGATAAGATAGATGGAAGGAGACAGATGTCTGTTATGACTTTACGAGAAAAAAAAAAACGAAGGATAAAAAAGCCCATGTGCTCTGGATCCGCACATCATGAGAACCGTTGAAATTACACTTGCGTGTACTGTATCAACAAGCAGTGCTATCCAGACGAAGATTAGATTTCTCCAAGGGCTGAGTTAGCCGAAACATAGTAAGTAGTTTGCTCTGTAGTTTATACAGAGAGGGAAAAAAACATAGCCATGTTTGATTTTAGAAGAGATTAACATCGCAAAGTACTGTGAAACACAAATTTGCCTGACCTCCTCAGGGAAAGTCCTGTCCGAGAGCGGGTCTCGTGTGTGACTGTGTTAGAGAGTTGAGTGTAAACTTGTATTTGTCTATAAAAAATTTGTGCAAATGCCTTCATGCCGAAATCAAAAATCATCATAAGTTCACGTATGAAGGATACTGTGCATATATGGACCTGAGAAGCTTTTGTGTGTTTGTGAGTAATAACTGAAAGAGACCCTGTCACGGCCATCCTGCGTTATTTGAGTTCCTACTGTAAAGTGATGTTTAAGTTTCCTTGACTTTCTTAGGCTATCACTCTTTTCCTTTGTGCTTTAAACATAGCAAGAAAACAACAAAAGTGAAGCAAATAACCTTCTTGTAAAAGCGCGCAATTCCATTTTTCAGTGAAGAGATAAGAGTGACATTCGTAAACCGTGATAAGAAAGAGAATTGACCGACATACCCGCAATACTTTTCACTGTGTTTTGTAAGGCAGCAGCATATTGATATTCCTCAAGCATTCTGCTTAGGACATAAAACACTCTGTTGGGGAAACGGATGGATGGACTCTGCTTAGGATTTGTTCTAAAGTGAACATCTGCAAAAGTCATCACAAACTTTTTTTTTTGTGGATAATTTCAACCTAAGGTATAGCATCGGAATTCTTAAAGTTTGAAAATCTCCTATTGATTTACATTGACAGAACACTGAGCTTTCGAAATGTAACAGACATATATAATGAACTATTATTGGTCTTCTCTTCCTTGCATATATTTAACCATTTAGAGTTGATTCCTATGTGCATTCGACTGAAAACAAGATGTTTGCTGAGTGTCAGGACAGCGGCATTTCAAGTAGTGTGTGTCTGTGTGTGTCTGGTGTGTGTGTGTGTGTGTGTGTGTTGTGTGTGTGTGTGTGTGTGTGTGTGTGTGTGTGTGTGTGTGTGTGTGGTGTGTGTGTGTGTGTGTGTGTGTGTGTGTGTGTGTGTGTGTGTGTGTGTGTGTGTGTGTGTGTGTGTGTTGTGTGTAAGGATAGATCCTCCTTGCTGCTCGACTCTCATATCCTTGCGTGTTGCTGAGCGTTTATCTGTAATATGTTTTGGCGTTGCCAGGTTGTCTGGACATGGGAGCCGTAATGGAATCAAAGGGAGATTTATGGCAGGCATCCTGACAGTCAGAGAGAGCAGGGCCAACGCCAAATGAAATTAATGAAATTTGCAAGCAGATTGCTAGAGGAGGGGGACCAATGCAGCTCTGTCCTTTAACAAACACTGTTTGGCTCATGTCTGGTTTGAATCTGTATCTTTAACTGAAAAGTTAAAGCATTAGCTCAAGCTTCTGTTAAGATGGCCAATTTGACGCTAATGATAGCAGTGTACAGTATACCAGGACTGAGTTAAATTTATATAAAATATCACCAGTAAGTTATGCTATTTCTAGTTTTTTTTTTTTTTGCCAACCGGGTAAAAACAAAGATGTCTATTTATAAGTCGATTTATTAAAAAAGGTTATTATCTCTAAAATCAAGACATAATACGTTATGCAATTTTATAAATAATTGTATAAAACAAGACAAAGTATTCATTAGGAACATTTACACTCTATGCAGTGAACTGCATCACTACAGTATCTAAATTTGGACAAATTAACCTGCGTTTTAAAGATTCTTTGGAGAGCTTGTATTCATTCTGAAGTCGCATATATTGTTTCATTATCCATGCGTAATTAATATAATGTCAAAGCAGATGAAATATGTGCATTGCTACATTTTTCCCAGCCAGTATAATTCTCATATCTCATAAACCTCTATTATCTCTTTATAGTTTCATGTAATTCTTCATTAGAAATCATCTAATTCAGCCCGAATCCTGCGGGGCTGTTTTTTTTTCTCCTGATATGGAGTTTCTCTCTGTCGCTCCTCAGCTACGGCACTGCTGAGACTGATTGCATTTCATAAGTGCCTTTATTTGGGACGATTTGCCTTTTTGTAGAAATAATGAAAAAGGTTCCACTGAGTAAACAAAGCAATAAAACATTTATTAGCAGTGGAAGTGCTGTAAAGTACTACGCTGCGCTCTCGGCTCGTCGAGGACGTACGAGTTTAGTGCTTCTCCATTCATGAAGAATTAAAAAGCCTAGCCAAAGAGAAGTTTCCTCTGTGCTCTCTCCATCTCTGCACTTTATCTGTTTTGCATTTAGACCATCAAAGGCAACAGGGATTCGCTCATGCCCAGCGTGATGATGGTATAAACAGCGGTCCTATTTTCCCACTCTGTGGCATACGAACATGGGATGTTATGAGTTTTTACTCTGCAAATGTTTGTTCTCCTCTGTGCACGAGCTGCAAAGTTCGACAAGAAAGGATACACAAAGGAACATGATGCTCGCATCAAGCCAGCCAAGAGTGCTGTAAAGAAATAAAGAAACGCAGGATTGTGGAACATGTCAAAAACTATCAAGAACAGTTCGATGAAATACCATAGCCCCTTATTGCAAAGCAAAACATAGTTATTAAGATTTTTGCCGTAATAAAACTTGATTGGTTCGAGGCAACAACAAAAAAACCACGTATCCAGTTCTGGCAGGGGGCTGAAAGAGCCCAATAACTACAGTTTTTAATGCTCCTAAGAGGAAATTGCTGGCAGTCCTGTACTTGATACATCATTACGTCCCACGCACAAGCTCTGGCAGAATTCCTCGCTGTGTTTGGATATGCGCCTGATTGTTTATCAGTGAAATTGGTTGTAGCAAGGTCAGGTGGGTTAACCCACGTGGTGGTCTGTTCGTGTTATGTGTAGCAGGCATGACTCCAAAGCAGACGCTTTGATTAGCTGGGCAGATATTCCATATCTCATTTGTTTCCTTCTTGGCCAGTAATTGCATTTTGGTTCTCAAATTATGTTTGCCAGAGTGAGTCTACAAACAAACAAGCTTAATAAAGTTAAGCACAAGCATTGTGACATGTCAAAAATAATTTGGCTCATACGCGAGCATTAAAAAAATGCCAGGCATTAATTTTGGTGTAGAGCTACTTTTGTCTTTTTGCTTTCTTGGGTTTCTCAAAATGCATATGATTGCTTCATTTTCTACAGGAATGAAGCAACAATTGCTGGGCATACCGCTATGAGGCCTTTCATTATAAAGTACTGCTTTATTACACCAACACACACACACATACATAGAGAGACGGAGTGATAAAAGGCCAGACGAATAAAGGAGGATGTGACATTTATGGTCGGTAGAACAATATGGTTTCAGACTTCAAAGCAGCGGCGTATCTTTCCAGAGGGGCGGGAGCAAACCGTCCATCTTCCTCAAGACGCTTTCTCCCGAAATGTGAAGTGGCTTCAAACAAATCCTAATATCTCTCTCTTTCTCTTTCTCATCTCTCTCCAGGGACCTGAGCGAGAATCAGATTCAGGCTGTTCCTCGTAAGGCTTTCCGAGGGATCACCGCCGTCAAGAACCTGTAAGTGTTTCTCCATCATCTCCCCTGGCAACCATTGGCACCGCCGTGACATTCGTTTGCATGATTGTACGGGGCAAAACAGCCTTCAAAAACTCTCCTTCCCCTAAAGCAGTGAGCCAAGGTGTGATCCACATCAGCACATCAAACTGCAAACGAGACAGTCGTCCACTGCGTTTAACGAGTCTTGTGTTTTATTCCAAAGACAGATAAGTGAAATGAAAGATAATAATCTCTCTCGCTGAAAGAAGAAAATGTTCAAAAGCAATGTGCTAGGTGGCCTACATGTACGCTCCTCGAATCATTTGTCATAACAGTTAATAAGCTTAGCGCTGATGAAAATTCAATTAATCAGTATGGTTCAATAAGATGGATATCTTCAGGATATTGCCAGTGAGTAATGTTCCACAGCCATTTGCAATTACAGTAATGGCTTCTGATAAATCTCCTGTAACAGTTTCAGGAGCAGATCTCGCTTCTGTGGACCACACTCTAAAAAATAAAGGTTCCAATAGGGGGTTTTCACAGCGATGACTATAGGGATGTGCCCGAAGCCGAATGCTTTGTTCGGGAAGGAATTGATGCATTCTATGGAGCCCCTTAAAAGGACACGGTGATGGAAAAAAAAGTCGAGATTGAAGAAAAAAATAAATTTCAATGCTTGTGTTCTCTCGCAATTAAATAGTTGGGTGATTATATTGTGTATAATTTGCAGGTATCAGGGAATGCGGGGTATTGAATCAATTGAAATCGTTTTTGAATGCATGCTCGCTTTTCGAATATGCTACCACGCATACTCTGTGTATAGACCTTATGTGCCAGAGAGCTTGTTTCTCTGGCACATAAGGTCTATACAAAGAGTATGCGTGGTAGCATATTCGAAAAGCGAGCATGCGTTCAAAAACGATTTTAGAATTTTGTGTTTGATCTTCCGTTTTTTGGCTGTAACTCTTTATATTTCTGTTGCATCGCTGTCTACGAGTTAATAGCTGGTGAAGTGGATTTACTTTATGAAGTGGATATCATAAAAAATGTCTGATTTTTAAAACCGACAAGTTCATTCATAAATTCGTAAGATTACCTTCATGCTGTGGAAATACATGTATTTACCCTTACCTTCTGTGGAAGACAGATGCCCTGAAAAGGGGTGGGGCTACACAAGGTCTATAGCAGTGGTTTTCAAACTTTTTCAAGAGGGACCTTTTTTTTTTTTTTTTTTTTTTTTACGCGACCCATAGGCTTGTGCGCAGAAAAAAATCATCTCAGCACTTTTTTTAACCACTTATGATGATACATGCACTTGCTGATCCCTGACGCGATTGCAACGCAAAGTCGATTCTGAAATAATTTGATCAAGCTATAGGCCTACATACAGGAATTTTAACCAATTAATAGCCGTTTGCTGCATGCTTAAAAAATACACAACATATTCCACAACAAACTCTTTAAATGTAATATTCATTATATACAGAACAGAACAAGAATTAAAAAAAATAATAACTATAAACAAGCCAAAACGAAATCATTTAAAGCGAAAGCAAAAGGGGCAAAAGGGACTCTCTCATCAGAATCAAAATGTTTCAAAATTCGCGATGTATTTGATAGGCTTTGTAGCAACTTCACTCACGTTGCAATATCGACAGGAAAAAAATCATCCTTTTCACATGCACAAAAATGTGCTTGGAAACATCACAGTTTAGCGGTGCTTACGCTGAATGGTACGAATTGTAGTACTAATATTCTAAATTCAAATATATATTTGAATAGTAAAAAAAAAAAAAAAAAAAAAAAGAATTTCGAAGGTGAAAATTAATATTCGTATGTGGAAAAACACGCCCGCGGTATCAGAGGCGGCTGCCTGAGGGATCAGGGACAGGTCACAGGAGTCGCACTGGCACAGCACTGCTGAAAGTTTTTTTATTTCTTATTCTTATTTATTGCATGAATAAGGTAGGTATGGTTAGATACAGCAGTTCCATGCACTGCAGGCTTCCACTGGTTTGATTATAGGCTACCGTTTCATGTCAAGGAAAAGTTCCATGTTCACCAGCACAGCTCGCTCAGAGCGTTCAATGTCAGTTCTAGCTACTGTAAAACTTTAATTAATGTTAATATTATTTGTTTCAATCACTGAATAAAGCCTGCTATATTTGGGACAAGAGTCGCGACCTTAAATTGATTGCGCAAAACTCTTGATCATCACTCAACATTTGTTTATTGTTATTGTTCATTTAAACCGTTATGCGCAGAGAGCGTGATCGTGAGGGCGAGAGAGAGAAAGAGTGCCTGCGAGTGCGAGTTGTCCTGTTATTGACGTAATGCGCGTCATTGACAAAATGCACAACCAGATGTTCGAATAGTTAGAATATGTGTGTTTTATTTAGAGGGAATATTCGAACGTCATTTTTAAGTAATTTTGACAGCCATAGGAAGGATCGACGAGTGTTTGTGTGTTGCTGCCGATTGAGCGAACGTGTGTGTGTGTTGCGGATGGAGCGAACGAGTGCGTGTTTTGTGTATGAGAAGGGTAATGCATTCTGGTCCCAAGCCGGTTCGCAGGAAGAGAGGGCAACATGCAAGTCAGGAGAAGCATTCAATTTGTTTCATTATTATTAATATTAATTTTATTAGAAAACGGAATATTTTTTTTAATTAAAAAAAAAATTAAAATCACTGGCGACCCATTTTTTAATTCTCGCGGGGTGTTCACTGATATGCTCACACAAAAATCGCTGCAAAAGATGCTTTCCAACAGGTTTAATCGTAGTTTTTGTCCAAGTCCATTTTCTTCCTGTTTTTGGTCGAACTCCAAAGTAGTCAATTGTCGAGTTCGCGCGCGCGATCATTGGTAACTAGATAACTAAGGATCGCGCACACAAACTCGATAATTGACTACTGTGGACTTCGACCAAAAACAGGAAGAAAATGGACTTGGACAAAAACTACGATTAAACCTGTTTTATGAAGGATTGTTTCTGTGCACCTATGCAACCATTGTGGAGGTGGGTGGGGGGAGGGGGGGTGTGACCACAGAAACCGAAAATTCTCATGACAGCAGCATGTGTCCCAATTTTAATCTTAACTGTTCTATTTCATCAGAAACGATCTTGAAACAGGGCTTTAAGTGTAAAATACCGAAATTACCCTTTAAGTGTAGAGGGGCTTTTTTATTAGTGATTTTAATGAATAAATATTATCGCTTTTTTAAAGTAAAAAGCATAATCAAGGCCCTACAAATCTGAAATCATCACCCAATTTCCTGGTTTCAAACCTTTAAGAATAGACGAAGCGCATGGAGCTGGCAGCCTTTAACACGCCTTCAACAATAAACATTGCCTTCTGCCGCTATACTTCAAAGCCAGTCCCAGGAGCAGCATCCGATAATACCCTGTAATGAATGAAGGACACAGTCTTGAGGTCGTCATTAATGGGGAACTTTGGTTGAAGTCAGAGATCAGCTATGGTATGCGGCCGTAGCGTTCGTGTGCATTCCCAGGCTCTAGTGCTCAGTGACGTTCTGGGCGGTTTTGTCGCAGTATCTGATACCGGCTTTGTAACAAAGACCGTTTTCAGATGAAGTCTTTCCCACTGTGGGCTGAGAACCACAGGTCACGTCATGCTCGATATCTCTGAGAGGTGTGGAAATATAGTTAGCTTTTGTTTAAAGACATAGTCATGCTTTTCAGTCGAAGAGAAAGAAGAAAGGAAAAAGTGGTGGGAGAGTTTGAGAAAGCCAAGTATATACAGTATAGCCATAGTTCATTAAGTGAATGAGTATTCATTTAACCGACTAAAGCAACAGAACATTTACAACGGGATATAACAGTGCAAAGGTGATAGCTCATGGGATTGAGTTCTCCTTAAAGTTACAAACGTACTGTATATATTCGACCACCGCGCCACACCTCATCAGTATCATTTTCAGTGTTTAATTTTTATTCAGGGTGGTCTTTTGAATCAGTGTATTCCTGAGTGACACGCGTTTGTGCATGAATGTTGACTACCACCCGCCCTGGTCAGATTGAGTTAACTGATTGCCAATACTAACTGACCTCATTGACCCCTGTCAAATGAGTCCCAGGCTGCAGGAGTGTTGTCAATCTTGTGCACAGGTCAATAACTCTCTGCAGACACACTTAACAGATAAGGTATGTACAAACAGCATTGAAATATACAGTTCTGCTCATAAGTTTACATACGTCTTGCAGAATATGCAAGATGCTAATATATAATATAATGAAAAAGCTGTTTTACATAAAATATGTGTATATATAATCCACAAGAAAAAATAATAACTGAATTTACACAAATTAGTCAGTTTCAAAAGTTAATATTTTTTCTTATATATATATATTATATTATATTATTTATTATTTATATTATATATATATATATAGCACTGCCCTTCAGAAGCTATACTTATGATGTTTTGTAAACTTATAAGCAGGACTGTAATACAAATGAGATGAATTTATGGTAACGTTACTTGTAAATTTGACACCATAATATTTATATAATATAATAATATAACATGTTGTCATCTAACACTCAATAACAAATTTTTTTTTAATGTAATTTTGAGCAAATTTTAAATTAATAATTTTGTGATGCTTTACAACATTATTGTAGCATTTAATTTCCTTTTTGTATTTTTTGTATTTTTTTTAGACAAAATGTTATACAGTTTTAAAACTGCCATTTATTATTACCGGCCATAACATGTAAATAATTATTATTTGTATCTTCATTAAAATTTGAATGTGGCAGTTGGGTGCATGATACATTTTGAGAACATTAAAAAAATAGCACAAAATAAATGTAACATTACTTTTCATAAAAAATAGCTACGTAATATTATTTGTTCTTTTTTTATGGACAATATTGTAATGCGTTACTTTTAATTGTAATTTTCCCCAACTCTGTGTACAAATGCAAGCTTTTTTTTGTGAACATTTTTGTGGAGCATGTTTTCCCCTGATGTTACAGTGATGTCTATGGTGTTAGACAGTGTTTGAGTGCTCATCACATCACTGTCATGTGCACCGTCACACTCTGATGGATGAATGATAGGTACAGGTAGGCAACACTCATTTCTTCAGGTAGGGCTTTTTAGAGGTAAAAAAAAGACTAACAAGGATTGAGCGAGAAGGATGGATTTGTACGTCAGGAGCGTGTTTCTCTCCCACCGACCTGCCTCTGCAACGCGTGGCAAGGTGACTCTTGATTTAATTGCTGAAATCATCCAGGCCTCGGTTTTTTAACGGGAAGGAGGAGGAAAAAAAATGGACAGGCAGCGTTCCAGGAATGAATTGATTTTCTCGTATGCTTTTCTACCTAAATGTCCTCTATTTGAAAATGGCTATGCACACTTTGAGGCAGGTTGAATCTCCATCTCTTATCTCGCCCTCGCATTTATACCGTTTTACAGGCTACAGCATGCTGGATTCAGCATCCGCCTTTTGCCAGCATCCTCCACCTTTTATAGAGGGGCCATCTGGATAATATCAAGATGGTTGCTCCAGCTAACGAGAGTGTTGCACCTTCTTAGACCAGACACAATATCTCCATCTGCCTTTATGGCTTTAGCCATGCCCTCTTACTGTTCACCAGACATTCTGCGCCAGCCAGTTAGCCTCGAGAAGCGTCGAGTGAGGGTGATGTCGTAGATTCCCTCATCATATGCATGTTTGAGTCGAAAACATGCCTGATGAGCTCTATATCAACATGACGTGCTTGTGTCAGCCGGGTACGGTTCCCATTAGAACAGGTGCTGTATGAGCAGTGGATTCATGGGAAATGGCTAACACACATTCATTCCATTGACATTTGTTATTCATGGCAGATAGAGAGGCCGTATGGCATCTGCACATGTAGGGTACACAATACTTCATTACCTGAAACCGAGGTATCATTAAGAGAGCAGTGCGTCCTGTACGGTAAACCATCAGATATGTGGATACTCAGATTTTTACCCCTTTGTGGGAGGCTCTCATCTGTGTGCTAATAAAAGCCTTTCTACTTCATGTTCCTGTACCCAGAATGTCACTCTGACCACGCGTGGGTTTGAATTATGTCCGAGAGGGCGAGACGCAGTCGCTGCCCGCTTTACAAGCTTCTGCGCCTAGCAGACGGGACTCTGCAGAAGGCAGATCTCAGCTTTTCATGTGCACTGGTGCAGAAACACACACTACACATGATCTGTGCACAATGTGGTGTGAATGACACTGATGCAACGGTAGCCAATCAAAAGTTTGCTAGCTCTGGGAATCACTTTCTCAGGACACCCCTCCAAACTGAGGCTGTCCTTCTGTTCAATTAGGACAAGAGACTAGACAATATGAGATCAGGTAAATTTAGACAATAAGACCAGATGAAATGAGACAAAATGAGATCAGACTAAATTAGACTATATGAGACAAGATTAAATGAGACAAATATGAGATCAGATGAAATGAAACAATATGAGAAAATATGAGACCAGATGAAATGAGAGAATATAAGACCATATGAGACCAGATGAAATGAAACAATATGAGAAAATATGAGACCAAATGAAATTAGAGAATATGAGACCACGTGAGACAAGATGCAATTAGAGAATATTAAACAATATGAGACCAGATTATATGCAACAATATGAGACCATATGAAATTAGACAATTAAATACCAGATCATAAGACAATATGAGACCAGATGAAATAAGACAATATGAGACCAGCTGAAACGAAACAATATGAGACAATATGAGACCAGATGAAATGAGACAATATGAGACCAGCTGAAACGAAACAATATGAGACAATATGAGACCAGATGAAATGAGACAATATGAGACCAGCTGAAACGAAACAATATGAGACCAGATGAAATGAGACAATATGAGGCCAGCTGAAATGAAACAATATAAGACAATATAAGACCAGATAAAATGAGACAATATGAGGCCAGCTGAGATGAAACAATATGAGACAATATAAAGGCTCGTACACACCGGGACGAATATCGGCTCGCGTTATTCGTCAGCGTTTTTCAACGCGTTTTTTGTGTTCACACCCAAGCGTTTTTCGCTGACGATGAGCTGAGTGAACATGCAAATTCATTCCCTGACATTAGATGGCGCTTAATGTAAAACAAATACCCCGGTCCACAAAGTGCTTCTGACACTCGCTTGTCACTCAGAAGAAGAGAGCAAGTTTGTCGCGGTTGTCATATAGTTCTTTATTCTCATTTGTGTCTCTTTATATTGACACCAACAAGACCAGCAGCTCTACATTCATCTGGCCTTGCATCTTCCTCGTCTTATTTCTTCCCGGCAGAGTGTAGTAGACGGACGCTGTGTATCTTCTTCGCCATTACGTATGTGTGCTCGGCAAGACCGTTTTGTGTTTGAGCGCCCCCAAGTTGTGTTTTACTGTAACTTCAGAAGCTCCAGACACGTGAGCAAAAGCGCCAATCTCATTGGTCAGATAGTTTTTGACGCAGCGCGTCAAACTAAAAAAACGAACCCGAGGCGTTTTTTTAAAAATGACGCTTTTACGCGTGGCGTTTTACGCGTCGGTGTGAACACTCACATTGGCGCCCATTGTTTAGTCACGAGGCGTTAAACGTCGGCGAATAACGCGCGCGAAATTCGTCCCGGTGTGAACAGGCCTTAAGACCAGATGAAATGAAACAATATGAGACAATATAGGACCAGATGAAATGAGACAATATGAGACCAGCTGAAATGAAACAATATAAGATAATATAAGACCAGATGAAATGAGACAATATGAGGCCAGCTGAAATGAAACAATATGAGACAATATAAGACCAGATGAAATGAGACAATATGAGACCAGCTGAAATGAAACAATATGAGATAATATAAGACCAGATGAAATGAGACAATATGAGACCAGGTGAAATGAGACAATATGAGATAATATAAGACCAGATGAAATGAGACAATATGAGGCCAGCTGAAATGAAACAATATGAGACAATATAAGACCAGATAAATGAGACAATATGAGACCAGCTGAAATGAAACAATATAAGATAATATAAGACTAGATGAAATGAGACAATATGAGGCCAGCTGAAATGAAACAATATAAGATAATATAAGACCAGATGAAATGAGACAATATGAGGCCAGCTGAAATGAAACAATATGAGATAATATAAGACCAGATGAAATGAGACAATATGAGACCAGATAAAATGAGACAATATGAGGCAGCTGAAATGAAACAATATGAGACATATAAGACCAGATGAAATGAGACAATATGAGGCCAGCTGAAATGAAACAATATAAGATAATATAAGACCAGATGAAATGAGACAATATGAGGCCAGCTGAAATGAAACAATATGAGACAATATAAGACCAGATGAAATGAGACAATATGAGACCAGCTGAAATGAAACAATATGAGATAATATAAGACCAGATGAAATGAGACAATATGAGACTAGGTGAAATGAGACAAAATTAGACAATATGAGGCCAGCTGAAATGAGACCTGACGAAATGAGACAATATGAGACCAGATAAAATTAAGCAAAATGAGCCCATGTGTGACCAGATTAAATGAGACAATTTGAGACCAGATGAAATTAAACAATATGAGACTGTATGAAATGAAATAATATGAGACAATATGAGACCAGATGAAATTAGACAATATGAGAATCGATTAAATGAGACAATATTTAGACAATATGAGACAGATAAAATTAAACAATATGAGACCTGACGAAATAAGACAAGATGAAATGAGACCTGACGAAATGAGACCAGACAAACCAAGACAATATAAGAAAAGTTGAGATGATACTAGAAGAGAAAATATAAGACAAGACTGGAAAAGAGAAGAAAAGACAAGACAAGATGAGATGAGATGAAAATAGGTAAGACAAGAAAGAGAAAAAATTAATAAAACAATATGAAAAGAGAAAAAATAATAAAATGAAGATGAAGTCAGATTGAATAGGGGACGTGAACAGGGGATATAAAAAGAAGTGAGAATGAGAAGAAAAATACGAGATAAAGTGAGATGAATTGAGAAGGAAGAAAATAGATGAAATAGGGTGATGTGAAGTAAAACAAGAGAATAGATGAGAAGACAGTAGAAGAGAAAAAAAGAGACTAAATTAGAGTGATGAAAAAGAGGATGAAAATTAGACTGAAGGAGAAGACAAAATATGATGATAGAAAGTGATCTAGAAGAGAGGAGTTGAGATGAGATGAAGTGATTAAAAAAGGATAAGCAGAGATGAAAAGAGACATAAAATAAATCGAAGAAATAGTGACAATATTAGTGGTGAAGATACAAAGTGAGAAGAGAAAAGAAGTGAGACAAGACGGGATGAAATGAGACAACAAAGTGAGACAAGTCTGAATGAGGTGAGATACAGTGAAACAAAACCAGTAGAGATAAGACGACGCAAGGCATCAGCAGTGTGTTACAGACACAACTCCTTGATTTGGTGACCATTAAAGGTCACGTACGGTACTGTACATCTGTTACGACTATAGACTTAGACTATATGAGATTCATATTTTGAAGCTCTGATCAAGCATCGTCCTGGCTGTGACGGTCAGTTCTAAGTCATTTGCTGTGTTAGCTATCGAGCGTGAATGAAATACGGCCATGCGGCTGCTGGTTAGCATCACCGACTCTGACAGATTAATAGTCTAGTGAAGGGAAGGAAGAACCATATCTGTTTCTTTCTCCCGTTCACTCCAGATGGGACACTGGCAGGACGAGAGCTCTAAAGTGCCAATATGGCTCATGACTGAGATGATTAAAGGCCAATGTAATTAGAGCAAGGAAATTAAAACTGGGACTTTCATTACCCAACACTACCACCATGTCCCACCTCTCCAAACAATCACCAAACACACGGATATTCACACATACCGCAAAATGTACTTTCAAGACAGCTATTCGCCCTTGACTATATTCAGTATTATCATTGTTGAAAATCTATGGGACATAGCCACAATGATTTCCTCTAGAGATCAACTTCACATGTTCAGATAATATAGAAAGTTATGGCTCTGAAACCTGATTGAATGAGCTATGTTTGAATTCTATATATAATGTGCCAAGTATTCATAATATCACCTGCTGTTTGGCAGTTTACTGTATTACTTGCCAGTGGAATTTTCTATATTGTGATTATTATTATTAAAAAAATAACCGTGAAGAAATAGCTTTTTGGTTTTGAAGTGCTTTTCCAAGTACCATTATATTGTTGAAAATCCAGAAGGTTTTAATCAGTCAATGAGTATTGAAAAATTATAGTTCAAGGCACTTCTTGTAATATAAATGCTAAAACGCCATTCTTTTAAAGTATTTATATCAACATATGTGCCTTCTGAAATAAACGACAGCTTACCGTGAAACAATGACTTATTTCTGCTGAGCTGTCCTCAGGCTGTACGCAGGACTCAGGACAGACAACTGAACAAATTACTATAATGAGCTGCTTCTTTTTAGTGTAGCCTAATTCTTGAACAGATGAGCCAATACTTTTAATGAATGGTTCAAAAAGTTGAGTAAGTGCTTTGAATCAGGTTGACATTGTATTGAATTGATCAACGTCTGACTCTCTTAATGACTAGTTATTTTCAGTGATATCCATATATGAAAGTTTTGTGTCGGCATCATTACAGACTGATGGTCATTACAATGTGTCATTAAAGATACATATTTGATACAAAAATATATATATCTTATTTATTAACATAATTTAACATTAATTATTAACATAATTGTTGTTCAATCTGTTGCCATTTTATAAAATCAATAAGCCAAATAGGCTGTGTTTCAGTGATTTCACCATGATTAAGAGTCGTTGTAACATATGAGGCAAATGTAACGCATTCACAGTTTTACTCTCAAGGCAAGTGTCTCTTTAAAGTCTTCATATATTTGGATGAAAAAATAGATATCATAAAAGACAAACATTTAAAGTGAAAGTTCACCCAAAATAAAAATTAGCCCACGATTTACTCACCCATTAGCCATGTTTATATGACATTCCTCTTTAAGACGAATACAATCGGAGTTATATAAAAAAATGTCCTGGCTCTTCCAAGCTTTATAATAGGAGTCAATAGGTAAAAATATTTGAAAAACCCATCAAAGCGCTTCCGTCCATTATAAAAGTAGTTTGGTACCAGGCTCTGGCTGGTTAATAAAGGCCTTTTGAAGTGATTTTAATATAACTCAGATTGTATTCTACAGCTAGGATGGCTTCAGGGTGAGTAAATCATGGGCTATTTTTCGTTTTTGGGTGAACTATCCCTTTAACTTATGCATATAAAGAGTATTTAATTTTCACAGTGATAGTTAATGCATCTGCAGTGGGTGGATGCCACACAGTCTGTCCCATCAGCAATTACGGAGACAGATGCATGTCTTTTAGAAACGAGGGATGAATCGCCAGAGATGCTCCGTTCTTCTCTATTACCCATCTCTAAAGATGCAAAGCCACAGTGTCTGTCATGGGTCAAATGTCACAGCAGCCCTGTTTGCTGAACAAATGACTTAAGAAAAGCACTTAGATTCCTTGTTCTTTATTCAAGTCTCTTTCAAATCCATCTCTTTTAATAATGCAGAGATGGAGGGGTAAATAGGCAGAAGGAGGGGAGGATAGCAAAGTCTGCAAATTAAAGTAAAAGGAAAAAGAAGCAAAAAGAAAGAAGTGCCCCTCACGTCGGCTCATCCAGCTCCATGACCCCAGCTGATTTACGAACCCCTTCCTTTAATGAAATTGTTTCTTTGACAGAGCCGGTAAAAGCTTGTAATGGATTGGCTGCTCTAATGTAATGAAATTACTCCCATTCTGACTTTTAAAAAAAAGAAGAAGAAGAAGAGGGGGGGGGGCAGACGAGCGGGCTGGGGGGAGAAAATGCAATTAATATTTACAGAGAACTGACAGACGGGGTGGGCTGTGTACTATAGCCAGCCTCCCATTCTCTCTCTCTTTTTCTCTCTCTCTCTCTCTTACCTCTCTTTGCCCCCATGCTCTCAGCAGTGTGGCAAGAAAGAGAGGACGAGATAGGAGGAGGTTATAGCCAGACAGGCCACTTTTAGCCAGCTGGTCCTTTATCCCGACTGCGGTGAGGAGAGCAGAGTAGATATGAGATGCCCGTGTGTGTGTGTGTGTGTGTGTGTTAGTGTGTCTACCTCCCTCCCCGCAGCCCCCACCTCCTCTCCTCCTCCTCCCTCCCCTCAGCCCCCACCCGCTCATCTGCAGACCTGCCGCTGACTTCTGTCTCTCATCTGCAGGCAACTGGACAGCAACCACATCAGCTGCATCGAAGATGGAGCCTTCCGAGCCCTGCGCGATTTGGAGATACTGTAAGTCCCCCTCCCGCCTCCTCTGCGGGGTTCTCTCCTCTCTCATCACCTCTGCTGTCCCTTTCCTCTAACTCTGTCTGTGTGTTTCTTGATTGTTCTTGAAGGACAAACTGTGTTGCGTTGTGGACCTGTGGCGCATAGTCTGGCGTCACCCCGTCCGGTCCGACACCGTGGCGTTTAGCATGCAGCCGCCCGTGTGACAGCTAAAGTTGCTCGTTTGTCATTGTGCTGCATCGTTGAAAAAGTGTTCTGACTTTTCCGGGTGCACCTTACCATTAAAAAACCGCCGTGCCGTGTGTTTTCTGTCTAGAATGTATGTAGAATTGCATTGTCTACTTTAAACCGGGTGTTAGACTCACTTTGACGCTGAGATCTCTCTTCTGTTGCCTGCTGGGAAGTCTTCTCTGGCTCTCTGCGTTCACCTTCATCACTCACATCCTTAATCTCAGAACAGGTTTAGTCAGAGTTCTTAGCAAATTCTTTGATAGCACTGGAGAGATTTGATGTTGTTTGTGAGTGAGTTTATTTTTATTCCTTGGGTATACCCCGGATTGTCCCGGAGAGGATGTGAGGCAGGAAGCGGGACATACGGGGGGGTCTAACCGCCGCATCTCCATCAAGCCAATTGGCAGGGCGCTAAGTGCCAACCTCATCCTCCAAATGAGCGCCGCTCACTGGGGACCCGGAGTAAAGCCACCCCCGCCATTAATTCCTGGCTCCAGAGGACATGGCAGTTACATCATTGTTAGGCAGGTTTTTCGACAGTGTTAGCAAGGTGTACAGGTGGTGAAGGGAGAATCAAAGAAGGAAAAATAGTAACATCTTTCATCTTATGCCCTTTGTCCTCTTCTCATGACCAGAGCAGAAAATGACCTTATAAAACAGGAGCTCGGGAGCAGGAAAGTGTGAGTAAGTCAGGAATCAATTTTCATTAATAATACAGAACCTCCCTGGATTCTGCCGAAGACCTTTGCAAGCCGAGGAGAGCAGTGGTACATGAATACACATCTCTTTGCTGATTGAGGCATCTCGCCACCCCTCTGGAGAAGATGAAACACATAGTTCTGCAAATGACACTGTATCATGGCTAAATATCCCCATGCGCTGTAATCAAGCTCAACTTTACACCTTACATCCTTGTTCTCCAGTAGCAGATTCAAAATTCTGCCAACTGACATTACGGCTGTGCAATAGGGCCAGTTTGTAAGAATATGACACATCTAGGTAATTGATGGCAAAATTAAGGAATGGCTTTTGGTTAGGTGCAACGATTTAGCCACAGGTGATCATGCTTTGAGTCTCAATGTGAGGATAATAGTTATATTGCAACCCAGACTTAATTTGTCGAGTGATCTTACCTTGTGGCGGATCTTTCTGAATGGCAGATGGAGATATATCTCATGTATCACCAAAGAGTATGATGACTGTCAATGGGATTAACATGAGGTCATAAAATTAATTTATACAAGGGATATTACAGGTACAGCATCTTATATATTTAGGTTAGTGGTGGAGTTTTAAGTGTTGTCCCTTTAGAAATGTCCAGGGGTTATACAATAGACACTTTCAAGCACAACAGTTTATGTTTAAAACAGTGTTGGAAAATGGGAATTCAGGCCGAGCATGTGTATTTTTTTATGTATATTTGTATAATGTGGCATCTGGAGATATAAATGAAAGAACGAAAGACAAACATTTTAAAAATGTGATGTTAATGTGTGTTTTTGCAATTCAGAACACACTTTAGTTGTAATTTAAGAGTCAAAATAAATGCATTGTTTGAGTGAGAGGCCAACCGAATCTTTTAATCTCAATGATCGTTAAAGGCCTATTAAAATAGATGGTGCACTGCGACATAATTGAGAGATTTGAGCGTCCTTTTCCATCATTCGCTGTTGGGTTTCGTGATCACTGTAGAATTTGTGTGATCACTATAAACAGCGACTAAAAAAAGTGCAAAGCAGGGAGCTATTTAAACACTTCCATCGGGTTTCGAGATGGTGATCAGAGTGGAGATTAGACAGAGCAGTTCGTGGCTAACCCTCCTCCACAACTAAATGACTGCCAGTGATTTAACGCCTGCCAAACTACACAGAATTAATGATCGGCCCTTTCTGCTGATGAATTGTAATTTATATTTAACATAACTGTGCTAATGACTGAACTAATGACTTCAAAGCTATCTCGGACATTTTCTTACATAGGACGTGACTTGCATACCAATGAGCTGGAGGAAGTGCGGTAGGCAGCACGTTGATGTGTTCTCCATCTCCAGAGCACCTAAACCTGCCTAACAAGAAGCACCCCCTTGATTAATTTCCATTCATAACTTAGCTACTGCTTGCGCTTGCTCTCATTTTAAATTCTGATCACTATAAATATACACCTAATCAAGCCAGTTTATGTTTCCCTTCTCGCTTTAAATGTATATTTGAGATAGACTGTGCATTATAAGGTGTCCACCTCATCTTTGTTTTATTAGATTCATGAAATTCAAGTTGGAGCATAACTAAGAACATTGGTAGTGTTTCTAATTTCTGATTTCAAATGAAATCAAATTTTAAATATAATATTTAAAATGAGGTTCCATGTGGTGTGAGAAAAACGGAATATTTTTTTACGGGTATATGCCTCAAACTCAATTTTTATTCATACACCAGAGTCAAATATACAGAACATTTTTATTTGTTTAAGTGAGTTGAAAAATAGTTAATAAGATTCATTAGCCAAGTAATTCAGGTGAAATGAAAATCGCTGTTTTAAAAATTAATGAATAAAGGCATGGTCTAAGTGTTAAATAAACTTTAAACCTTTCTTACAATAAAGGAACAAAAAAACTAAAACTATAATTCAATATTCAGCATAAGTATGACCAGTTATTCATAAAAAATATATTAATAAAGCCAAAGAAAGCCTAAAGATGCCTAAACTGGTCAAATATTCAAACGGATATATTTTTCAGCAGGCTTACGGTGAGCATATTTTGTTCTGATATTTGTTCTTTTTGTGTTAAGAACACTATGAGAAAGTCTCATGTAATCTGTTTCATATTATGCGAAGAGCAATATGTATGCGCTTAATGCTTGTTTTTGTCTTTAAACACTTTGCTCTTTTGTGGAATCTTTCATAATATGTTATTATCGTCCTTCAGGGCTATTTTGTAAAATGTGGTTTAAATGTGAGAAGGGAATTTTGAGTATTGTGAGAAAGAGCATTTTGGAAATTCCCAATATACCCCACTCAGTTTTGTCCACACACACACAGCACTCTAACAAGCGCTGGAGCCTCTGCATATTTTATAACCACTTTTGTACAGAAAATTCTGGCTCTGAATCAAATGTCAAATCATGTGAATTTTTTTGCCCTGCTGTGTCATTTTTTTATGAGCAGGGAAGTGCTGAGACATTTCCGTGCCATCTCCTGAAGGTGACTTTCCTTCCCACCATGCATTGATAAGAAGGCCTAAATTTTCGCATTAACACTGTCCTGTCCTCCTGCCAAATGCTGTCATTTGTCAATGTGTGCACGGCACATTTTTCTCGACAGCTTGGCACAGACCTTGCTGGTCGAACTAAAGTGAGTTTAGCATGATAGCATGGGCACCGTGCCCCAAAGGGACGTCTATGCAGCTCACCAGGCCTGGTCGATACACTCCACTCTGTACTATGGCCTCAACAAAGACATCTTCTCCATTTAAAACCACAGATGTACTTCTAATCATAAGTGCCGTTTAATGAGTGTTTCACATTTTTATTTAAAGAGACTAGCTTGTAGTACAATGGGATGCCACAAAATACCAACCAAGGTAAACCTTCAGAGTATTTGCAGTGTGTTGTCAGATTAAATGTTGATTGTGTAAGGGAGCATGAGGAGGCGGATTATTAATCCTGGGTACAAAATGGCATTGGAAATATGCTGATTTGGAGAGGCTTTCGCATTTTTGTGGTTACAAAAATGACATCAGAGGGATTGTTTCGGGGGAGGCAAGTGGGCGTTTGATCAAAACCTAAATATATTACGAATGAAAAAATGTGTATTTCATATGGAAGGTTTGAGAAATATAATTTTCTTATGGTTAGAGCTAATGGTTTGGCAGTTTTCTACCTTTATAATGTCATTTTCTCAAAGCAAGACCTTTTTTATGTTCCTCTTGGCAAGGATGACACTGAGCTTTGCTCTTTTGGCCCCTGCCGCCCCTTATCCTAATCATTTCTAACCCCTGTGCTCCTGTAAAAACATTAGCTCCTCTCAGATTTAACAAATGTCCTCTAGCTGGTGCAGTTGGTCCACATTTGGGAACTTGGGACTGCAGATTCCCTTGAATCAGATATTCTATGCATCTTTAATTTCTAACACGGTTGGCCTCCCTTTGGACAAATCCGTCTTACTTCTGCATGGCCTGATTGAAAGGTTGTCTTTAGTCAATAGATGAGTCTTTATGTGACAGACAACAGGCAGGCGGAGGGAGAAAGGGCAAGCTGATGGCTAAATGAGAGGATGGATTAGGGGAGTGGAGGGGGAGAGAGCTGTCATTAGCTCACAAACAGCACTTTCGAGCACAGGAAATTGCCTTGCCACCAGACATGGCCCCATTGCGTTATCTTTGTGTGGTCTACGCCAAAGCTCGGGGAGATGGGGAGGGGGCGGCTGGAAATCGTGCTTTTCAGCAGTCGGACCCTTGCGCACAATTAATCATTCGCTCCTGGATGGCCAGAGAGAGGAGGGAGGCCGACGGAACAGCTTAGATTCAATCTGTCCTCATTTGCGCTATAATGGCCTCATCAATGGCAGGGGAATCGTGTCTGTTTTCGGTGTTGTACCTGTTCTCTTCGCCTCTCCTCCCGTCCTCTGTACCAGGATGGAGAGCTCTTTCTCTCTTTTCAGAGGAGGCAAAGGGTTGGTTTATGCAGGCATAAAGCTTCCCCTTTTTTGTTCCAAATGCTAAGCACTAGTTTCTTCTTTTTTTTTTTTTTTTAAATAAGCCTCCACACAAACCACATGAATGCGATTATGAGCAGAGATCATGTTATTTCTCTGTTTATTCTCATTGGGTTTATTTGAATTAGCGGAATAACATCTGATTGCGGCTTTGTGCTGAAGCTGAACTTACAATGCTAAGCTAAACAATGGCAAAAATTTCCATCCTACGCACACAAATTCCATCACACTGCAACAAGTGGAGCCCAAGTGCTCATAATGAAATTACGCTCCATCTGGAGGCACTTTATTCATTTGTTTTGACTCGAGGGCCCGACGCAGGGATGCCCTGTAAATGGTTGCTCGGATGGACGCTTGTATTGCAAACTCTCAATTGTGCTGCAGTAGTGTTAATAGTTTCCCATAGAACCATGACAACATCACAGACACATTGGCTCACATCTAGTGTCCAAGTCATATATAGACATGGTTGTGTACTCCCTATTCTATACAGTTGCACTTGATTTCACACCGCATGAAAGAAAATATGGATTGAGAAGATAAAAAACAGTTGAGCAAAACACCATCATCTATCACATTTATGTTTTTTAACACGTTTTCTTAAGAATGCAATTTAGAATAAGCATCAGTTACACCAGGACAGTTACTTTCTGACAAGTACACACTCACTGCTTCAATCCTGTCATGTCAAATACCATATGTCTCTGCCTCCTGATTTCTCAGGAAAAGTCAGATGCCGGGAGCACTTCAGTTATTTCCCTGCAGTCCCCTGCATCCACCAAAACAACCTCTCTCTTATTTTCTTATTTCAAAATGTTCTGGCTCTGAATATGCTGCCGTCTTTTAGGAGAGAAGTATCCAGAGACCCTCTCCAAGTCCTTCTAATGAAGGCCCGAAGAAAGCCTGAGAGCACTTAAGACCCCACTGTCAAGCTTTTTGCAACTGTGGGAAAGCTTCCTCGACATAGAAAAGAGAAGTAAAAAGAAAACGTGCCCCTCTGAGACGGTCTGAAGACTAAGCATTGTGAGCAATTAACAGCTGCCTGGTTCTATTGACGCCTGCATCAACAGAGCTTTAAATAAAATCATAAAGTTACACAGTCAAGCTGTACAGTTTGGTATTTGTCAGGTCCCGCATTGATTTCATTTCATTTCAGCTTGGATGCACTTTCTCAGGAGTCACTGTGGATGTGGTCCTTACCCCTGCAGCACGTTGATTTTGCTTAACACATTTTTGATTTATGGTCAACTACAAGGCGACACAGGCGGAATGACTTTATATTGCTGGTGATGAAGACAAAGGAATTTTAAAGACTCAAGGTGATCTTCAATTATCATAAGTGGTTTTAGCATGAGTTGCTCATGCTGCGCTGTTATTTGCTGAGATCCCACGCTGCAGCAGTGGGCAGCACTCTGCACTGCAGAGGGCTGGATATAGGGAAGACGGACAGTCTTGTATAAGACAGCAAAATGGGCTCTACTTTAAGGCCCTTGGTCTAGTGCTCATTGTTTCTTGTAGAAAAGCTTAACTCAGCCAGAGTCAGAGATATCCATATACATAAACAGGTTGCAGTCTATCCACGGAGACAACGAAGGTCATCGCTCTGGGGCATGGCACATGTCAGGTTTAAGCCGACTTTAAGTGACTGTGACGCCCAGTCCAGCTCCAGCTTTTTCAAATTACAATTGAATGAAGAAAATCTATATGAGATTATTTTTACTCAGGGCTTCTAAACACCGGATGGCTGAAATATGAATGAGCGAGCAAGCACTACCACAGCAAGCTGTTCGGCGCTCTCTGTGGATCCTCTTCCCTTCTTTCACAGTCATTCTTCAGTTCTCAGTCTTGTCTTAATTTGTTCACTGTTCGTTTTTTCACTTGCATCACCTAACTTTGGAGGATGCTCCCAGAAGAGAGTGAAGGTTTCACAGATAAGAATGAATCCTTCCTGAGCAAATAGCATTTTCCATTGGTGATGGTTTGGTATTACAGGCTTTTACCAGGGCGTTCCTCCCTTATGCTTGCCCAGAGCTTCTTCTATTTACATCTCTACAGAGCAGCAGAGAACAGCAATGAAACCTCTGAGCCACAGCGGCCTTGACAAGAGGTTCGCTTTCTGGTGCGGATTTGGTCAACTCCTCATGAGGGTGATTCCTTCACCCTGTGTGTAATTTGTGTGGAATTTTCTGTGTCTATGTGTAGAATAACAATAATTTTCCATTCCATTTAGTTAGTTTTCTTCTTTCCCTCACTCATAATAAAGTGTTCCACCACAGATCTGAGCCAAAATCAATATTCAGATATCATTTAAAGTCCCACAAGAATGTTATATTTTAGAGGGATTAGTTTCCCTCTGATTTGTGCTGTTTTATAGTACCCACATTCAAGAAATGGACCCAGGCTGGGAAATTTCCATTGGTCTTAATTGTAAATCTGATCACTTGAATGGTAAATAATGTAAATAGCTTGTTTGTTTACCACAGTGTTTAGACTGAACTACCTGGCCTTGAATAAAAAGCAAGACTAGCAGCTGGTCTGATCAGTTGAGAGTATTTGATTTCCAGTAGCTCAAACAGTATGGCAGTATTAGCAAATAGGTCATGGGTTCAATTTCCAGGGAATGCATGAATAAAATAAAAAAGTATAACATGAATGCAATGCAAGTCACTTTAGATAAAGAGTCTGCCAAATGCATAAATGTAAATGTAAAATGTAAATCATGGAGGGGTGAGAATTCTTTAGAGAATTCACTCCAAAACTGGCTGTCATTAAACCTTTCATTAGAAGGAACACTCAGACCCCAAACCCGAGTTGTAAACTGAGTTGGCGTAGTCAGCAGGATTCAGCAGTTTCTCCCCACCAAGCAGGAACCATTTAAAATCCTAAATTGAGAGATCCCAGACCGTTTTCCAAGAGGTGGAAGTACAGGAGGCTGTGTGTTCTGCATGTGTGTGATAGGTTTTGGGGTTATGGGTTGGGATGGATTGATTACAAGATTAGGTCAGCTAAGTAGTGCTAATCACAACTGTGGCTGGTATGACAGGAAACAGAGAGGTCTGCCGTCCATAATTACAAATGTGCACATCATCGATGATATCATTCTTTTGCAGACCATTACACGCTTATGTGAACACACACTACTCACAGTGTGACTTTCTTATTTTAAAATCTATCTAACAAATAACCTTATTATTGTTTTTACTCTAAGACACGTTCTTGTCAAATGTTATCTGAAGTCACTCGCTAGTCTTTCTACTTAAATGAAATTAAGCAAATGTCTTTTTCTAACATTTGTTATCTCTCTTTTTCTTTCCAGCACTCTCAACAACAACAACATCACCCTCATCCCACTGTCAAGCTTCAACCACATGCCCAAGCTTCGGACACTGTGAGTACTGAGAAACTTCTTGTCCACTTCATGGCATTACAACTAATGCTACACAGTCAGGCATTTATATACTTTATCTACATTTAGTAATAAATCTTAACTCTTTTTTTTGAGGATTTGCTGCTTGACTGGAGCCCCTTTCCAGGCTCTGTGGTGACGCCATACCAGTTATCAGAGTGGTGGTCTGTTTGTGCAGCAGACATTGTCTTGGTTGAACATGTTGAGATGGCTGTCTTACACAGATGCCTGTGTTGCACTGTCGGACCCAAACCACAATTGATATAAATAATTACACGGTCCCCAAATCTCGCATGAATCATTCCCTGCTGTGGCTGACCTACGATATTAACGCGACTCTGAGATGCTTTTGTTGTCAATCGAGTGTGGTCGTTCTTCTCAGAACTTTGGGTCTAGTAGAGAGATAAATAATGAAATATGTCAAGAGTAAACACTAGTTTCATTTTGGGGCTTCTGGGAGCTTGAATCTCTGTCTGAAATGCAAGGCTTTAGTGTTACTGTGACCCTGGTGCACATGTTCGGAGCTTCCTCCTTCAATCAGTCATTTTTTTTTCTATCTATGTCTCCTCCTCTTTCCGTCATGGCCGCCGAGCGTTCTCCCTGGAGTCATCCATAGCTCGAGCTCCACAGCCGAGCAGTCTGGCCTCTCTCCCATCAGTCAGCCCATCAGACAGGCCAGCCCCCTCATGCGGGATTGAATTTGCTGATGCTCGGATGGCCAGCCGCGTTGCTCCCTGGGCAGTATTGAATTATCCACAGCGAGGCTTTGGTTGCTACCCAGTTCCTTTGGATTGAATTTTCTGTCTCTAATATCCCTGATATATCTGTATTGAATTTGTTGCTCGTAAAAACAACTTATTAAATCAAATGTTTAGAGATGTTGGTAATCCATTTAGTTGCATTTAGGTGGTTTGGCTCCAGATTTCTGATGAAATAGTCGAGTTCACCTCACCTTTCCCCCTCCACGTCCACCTCGCCTCCCCTTCTACAGATGTACTATCTTTGTGCATTCAATTAGATCAAATGATATCACTGCATGATGCTTGCCATTCAATAACTCAGACAAATGAAAAGCACTCCCACCGCTAGGCAAGTAGTCATTTTCTGTGCATCACGGTCGATAGGGTGTGTGTGCACGTGGAGCTGCCCCATTGTGCCCGTCCTCGGCTCATCCCATGCGCAGCTGAGGCAGCCGAGGCTCCTTCTCCCCATGTCATCCATCTTTGTAATCCCACTCATCTGTAATTAATCCGCAAAGACAGGGGGCCAGATACTGGATTTGTAATGGGAAAAGCTCTATTAAAACCGTCGCCCCCATGCTGAAATTGTCAATGAGCAGGTTTTTGTCCAACTAACTGGATTCAGCCTGTTATTTCATTTACAGACAGTGGTGACTGATATAGCTGCGCCTTTTGATTTGCTGACACCACCTTTTCTTTGAACTGTGTCTCTCGCCCCCCTCTGATAAAGGTCCTTGAGAGATTTATATTAAGATGTGAAAGATGTTATTGGGAATTGTGCCATATTGTTAAAAACCTTGATGAAATGAGGGTGCATGCTCTGGGGATTTGCGAGTGGTTTACTGTGGTCTCGGTGGAGATGTTACTATAACCTGTACAATAGAATGGTCCATTCTCACTTGCGTTGAGTATAATTCTGATGTGTTATTCTGAGTCTGCATTACCTAAACTTTATAGAGATTCTCCCTTTGAATACTTACATGATTATTTCCTTGCATGTCAAGTAACATGTCTTTGCCTCCTGATTTCTCAGGAAAAGTCAGATGCCAGGAGTATAATCAAAGTATACATCAAGTGTCTTACTTGATATAAGAGCTATTTCCATCCTCTTTTGCATTTAAATGCATTATCACAGAGTGTATATGCCATGAAGTGTGTGGTAAACATTTCTTTTCTTCATTGTGCCTTCAAAAAGCTATTTCCAGACAACTCAAGTATCATCCAATCCAGCATTCATGTTTGACATACAAACCTCCTCTGATCTTTATTGGATACTATCTTACTATCTGTCCCTCTTCATTCATCTCTTCTCTCTCTCTCTCTCTCTCTCTCTCTCTCTCTCTCTCTCTCTCTCTCTCTCTCTCTCTCTTCTCTCTCTCTTCTCTCTCTCTTCTCTCTCTCTCTCTCTCTCTCTCTCTCTCTCTCTCTCTCTCTCTCTCTCTCTCTCTCTCTCTCTCTCTCTCTCTCTCTCTCTCTCTCTCTCTCTCTCTCTCTCTCTCTCTCTCTCTCTCTCTCTCTCTCTCTCTCCCCAGTCGCCTGCACTCCAACAGCCTGCACTGCGACTGCCACCTGTCCTGGCTGTCTGATTGGCTGCGGCAGAGAAGGGGGCTGGCCCCTTTCACACAATGCATGGCCCCCGCCCATATGAGAGGTCTCAATGTCCCTGATGTTCAAAAGAGAGAATTTGTGTGCACAGGTATGACACAGAATTTACTTTCTCTTTCAGAATGTCCTTCTTTTGTCTCCTAACTCTAATGTCAGTTTCCCTGTCTGTCTGGGTAAATCGTATTACTACAAAAAAAAAAAAAAATAATATATATATATATATATATATATATATATATATATATATATATATATATATATATATATATATATATATATATTAGGGTTAATACAATGAATTTTTTTTTCATTGTTATATTATTTACATTAATGTTAATAACTAAACACAGATTTTCCCAAATTCACTAAATTCTCACCCTATTGCAAAAAATATGTCTAATTCAGTATTGCAATACGATAACGAAAACCATGGCACAATATTTATTTATTCTGTGTAAACTAAATTCAGTCCGGCAAATTCTACCATTATAAATACTCCTCTGACATACTTTTTTACATCATAGTACTGACAGTAATAGGATAAGTGTTAAATATTTAACATGAGAATAATTTCAGTAGAAAAAAATCTTAATGGTCTTTATAGGGTTCATTTTCTTTATAAAAAAAAATCTAATAATGATTAATGTGAACAATATGGCTATTGAATACAAGTGAACACTGAGGGCCTTTTCATTGTGTTGTTTTATAAAGCAACTTCATACATTCTGTATCTTAATAGACCTTTGGGTTTCATTGGTGAAAAAGTTCACGTTCAGCTCTTGTTAATTAAGCCTCATTTTCCTCCCCCTCTGATTAATCAACTGATGAATATACTCCAACACAAACACAAAATAAGCCGCAAGAAAAGGCGTTTCTTAATTAAGCTGCAAACAATAAAACAACGGGGAGCCTGTTCTTACTGATTATGTACTGTATTAAAAGCTATTTTCATTCAATTGTGAAATAATGCTAAATTTCACAGTCCTGAATGAAAGCTACATGACAGTTATAACTATCAGAAAGCATGTGTTTCTATTCATATTTAACTCAAAATGGTGTTAATGTTCCCTGTGATCTCCATTTGCATTCTTGAGTCAGTAAACCTTGTTGTCTTTAGTCAATTTTCTCCCGATATGTTATTTTACCATCTTTTCCTCCGCCCCAGGTCCTACTCAGACAGAGCCAAGGTCATGTGCTCCCCAGGCGTCTGTCTGCCCTGCCGCCTGCACCTGCAACAACAACAACGTCATAGACTGCCGTAGAAAAGGCCTGACGGAGATTCCTGCCAACCTGCCGGAAGGAATTGTGGAAATGTATGGATTCCACTCCTTAAAATCAGTTCCCTTCCCTATTTGTGTAAAAATTAGTATCTACCGCTGGTATTGTCTGTGCAGTGATCTGCCTTCTTTCTCCTGTCATAATAACAAAGGCCATTAGCAGTGCAGTGTTGTAGCCTCATTAGCGAGTGTGTTAACGTCGTGCCGCAGTTGCACATAGATCTTGCTCAGTGCTACTGGAGGTCTACCAGCCTGTCTGCTGGGTGTAGGCAATTAGATAACCAGTCAAGGATCAAAATGAGACAAGTTATACAGAGCCCGATCTAATGTCCAGGAAAGCTGAGTGTCTTATCAGCAGATTCAATCAGTGCTCATATCAAGTTGTCTGTGATATGATGTGGAATTGCACACTTTTTAAATATGAAATATGTACTTAAGTACTCTTATACCAAGACATCTATGACATTTCACATCAGCAAAAGCAAATATGCTAATGAGCACACGCCAATATTAGCTGTTACAAGTTACTATTCAAGTAAAAATAGAAATAAAATAAAGAGTAATAACTAGGGACAGGGAGTGTTTTTTTCTTTTTCTTGTTAATAATTTAGTTTCATTAATATTAACAACATAATAGTCAGCAGCAGGTCTATTAGGTTGCATTTACGCTGCACATTGATTTAATACATAACCGACTGTTTAACATTACATTTACATTAATATCTCACCAAGATGTGTATTTTAATCAAGACCTAGAATTGAGTTAGCTCTCATTACTGCCAATACTGTAGAATGTAGAAACTGTAGAAAGTTATTTTAGTACCCCAAATGTGGACATTTCTACACAGTCTGAGTCTTGTAAGGAAACTCTGCTCTTGCGAATGTTCATTTTAACCTCATTTACAGGGATATTCTCTAAAACCTTGGTTGTCTTTGATTACTGTGGCTTTTCGTGTGATTTGGTTACTTTTTATGAGAAAACCACTGTTTTTCTAAAGCAGCTGTTAGATTAATGTTATTGTCAATTTTTCTGCCTATTAACTTTTTTATATGACCTTTACAACATTGTGCTGTCCATGTTAGCATGTGTAATGCTAATGCTTATTAATCTTAGCTTTCGGAGTAAAAACCAATCAAATTAATGTATTTCATACAGTACTGCCATTTAAAACATCTTACCTTGTTGTTGTTCCAGCTACTTCTGTATTCAGTGTCCTTCAAATATGAAAGAACATCCAAAAGAGGTTTAACGGTATCCTCCAAAAAACAAGGACGTTTTGGTTGTGCATGGAAAATTTGCAAGGCCGACATTTCCATTGTGAGAATAGGCTGGGACGTTGTGTTTAATGATCATTTAGCAATGCAGCAGGATGCTCACACACATGCATATATTACAAAGAACACACTCAAGTTTTTCAATGTGCTTTGGCTGTCTTGCCTCAGGCTGATTGAATGTTCTTGTGCTTTGGAGAACGTCCGTATCGTCTTGGTCAGGGTATTTGGTATCCATATTGTTTCAGAGATCCTTGTTTGCACTAAAGGACAGGTAGGTAATTGCCCTGATATGTGCTGTTCCTCGTCGTTGTTGTTATGTCAATAGTGTATGACCTTTGCATAATAAATGGATATGCAGGCTAGGACACATTAGCCAAACCGAACCCATGGCCAAAAACAAATTGGGCTTATGAAATGATGTATAACCTGGAGCATGCAGTCGAGCTGCGCTTATTTCTCAGGGACTTGTTGTCGGTGCACTCTTATCCCAGTGAGCCAAAACACAAATTGAACACTTAATGTAAAGGCTGACATAAAGCATTTATAGATGGCTTTCTCTGTATACCTCCTGAAGGAGCATTAAGCACCAGCCAGACTCACAAAAATGAAAGGTTCTTCAATGAAAGACTCTTGTGTGAGCACTTTAGGTTCAACAAACCACCCCTATCTTGTCAAAAAAAAAAGTGAATGGGGTTCTTGCTCTGTGCTCTGTGGTTCTTGTGTGATTTAAAATAATAAAAGCAGGAATAGTAAAAAAAAAATTACATTATTTTAAATAAAAATTCATTATGTTCTTTAGATCGGCATAATGGTTTCATCTATAGATATTTATATAAAGAACTAAAGTTATTTGTGGAACTTAAAATCAGGCTTTTTGGTTATAACTGGAACTTTTCATTTTTAAAAGTGGGTCTACACGTGCTTTCAGAATCTAAGAAATTAATTACCAACAGATCTGTGTTGAGGGGAATAAACGTTATATGTACTTGTACATTTGTGATAAACCTACAGGAATTTCACCTACATTGTTTTCTTTGCTGTACTGTGCCATTTTTTTTTATTTATTATTATATACAATTACTTGTGTAATGGAAAAGTCAGTGTTGTATAACAAAACGTATCCATCTGTTCCTGTGTAGCCGTCTGGAGCAGAACATGATCAAGAGCATCCCAGAAGGAGCGTTCTCCACATACAAGAAACTGAAGAGAATGTAAGATCTTCCTCACACAACAACACAAACGTTCTGTTAAGAAACTCTAGATGGCGCTGTCTGATGGGTCCTTAAATCAGCCTGTATGCAATCACATAATTCTCTATATGGCGCAGCTGATTGGTTCCGGCTGTATCAGTAGCCAATGAGCTTGCTGCTCGCAGTTGCAGCGTTCTTTCAGAAACCCTCCACCTTCCCCAGCTCCACCTGTATAGATCTGCTACGGTTATTCATGTATGCTATAATGTACAGCAGCAGCATTTCTTACTTGCTCACAGCAGTGTACTGTGTATTTATTGGCAGTAGCAAGTCCCGTACTTGCAGCAGCGTAGCAGATCTATTCAACCAAGACCAAACATATCAGAATTGTCACATACATTACTGTGCCAAACACTCCGAGAGTTGTCATGACAGAAAGGATGTTACCATTTACTCTAGATTTAAAAAAAATATTCAGCAATGATACATTGAATGTATCAAAAGTGATCGTAAAGACATTTAGGGCTCTATCTTGCACCCAGCGCAATTGACTTTGTACACTGACGCATGTATCATTCCTATTTTGCACTCGCGCAAAGCGGGCTTTTCCCTCCACAGACGCGCGTCAGTAAACTAGGAAATGAACTTGCGCTCCCTGGGCGGGTCAGCGCAAAAACGAGGCGTGTTTCGGCGCAAACATTCCCTAGTGCTATTTTGCACTTCCAGAAAACAATTCCGCCACTGACCAAAAAAAAAACCTAGTCTAAAGTCAGTGGCGCGTTGCGTGTTGTTCAGAATGCTATTTTAAGTGCGCATGCTTGGCCATAATGTAGCGGGTGCACAACGCGCACACACTTTGATTCTCTCATCAACACAGATGCAGCAGTTTTTATTTTTGCAAATCATACATTATAACAAGGAAATATATTACCATACGAGGGAAATCAGTGTGGTGTCCATGAAGATGTGAAAAAATAGGCATAAATCTAGCTTACACATTACCAGTGTATATTGGTAATTTTTCAGGCAAATTGTAGTAATGACGGATCAGATCTGTTTGCCCAATAGTGGCAAGACACATATGTATATACTGTAAGGACATCTGACCAATTAGTTTGTCCGTCAAGAACTAGGAAAAAAAAATCGGAAGACTGCGAAATCACCTTTACCATAATGTAAGTACATTAAAAACCTTACTCTTTAACTTACCAGTTAAGTTGAGCTTTCTCATATTTTTTTCTATTGATTTGGGTGGGTTTGTCCCATCCCCAATGTCAATTCTCTTTATTTTACGGCCCTGACGAGAACATCGATCTCCTCAGCTGTGAACCGATTCTGAAGCGCGCCTGGTAAATGCGCCATTATAATAACAATCCGCCATGCGACATGCGCTCCTGCTCTTAAAGGGTATGTTGGATGATGCTCTGATTGGTTTATTTCACGTTACGCCCAAACCACACCTATGAATAATGAAGCTACTTCAGACCAACCTCTTTTAGATTTGCGCCAGGCGCAAGAGGCATTTTATCCTGCCGGGAAAATAGCAACAGCGCCGGGATCCGCCCACAAAGTTACTTGCGCTTTGCGCTTTGACACTTGCGTTTCAGATCGTGCGCTGGGTGCAAGATAGGGCCCATAATCTTAC
Organism: Chrosomus eos; assembly: GCA_036326025.1. Taxonomy (NCBI): domain Eukaryota; kingdom Metazoa; phylum Chordata; class Actinopteri; order Cypriniformes; family Leuciscidae; genus Chrosomus; species Chrosomus eos. The sequence goes on from CM070835.1 coordinate 26,585,160, forward strand.
ACAATATATGTTTAAAATAAATGCCGTTCTTTTGAAGTTAATCAACAATCCTGTAAATGAATGTAGCACATTTTCTACAAAAATATTTTCAACACTGATAAAAATAAGAAATGTTCTTTGAGCACATAATCAGCATATTAGAATGATTTCAGAAGGATCATGTGACACTAATGATGCTGAAAACATTCCATCACAGGTTATTTTAAATTGAAATAATATTTCACAATCTTACTGTATTTATGATTAAATACATCTATCAAAATCAGCTCCACTTTATTTTCCAGAATGTGCACTTTTAGTGTACTTACCAAAAAAGTACTGAATAATCTAAGGTAAGTACATTGGTTAAGATTAGGTTTAGAGGTATGTTCAGGACTAGATCCTAGTTATTACCCAGTTTTTGTAATTACCACAATGAGGAGACAGTGTGTACATTTTAAACACGGCTGTAAAATAAAGTGCTACCAAAAAATCTTACTGACCCTAAACTTTTGAGTGATAGTGTACATCCAAAAAGCAGTTCTAAAATCAGCTAAACATTTCTTTTTTCATTTCTTTTTGACAGATCTAGAGATATACACACTTTGTCTTTTTACACTTTTTTACCCTATGAATGAACTCTATACTTGCTGCAAGTGATCTCCTGTCAGCCACTAGAAAAAATAGTAGAAGGGTTCATAACACGCACAGAAGTTTCTAGAGGGATGTCACCCTGCTCAAGAAAATATATCTATATTTTGGACACAAATTCAGATATTTAATGAGAACTTCTCACCTCTGCTTTGGCAGTGATTCCCTTGACGTGAAGAGCTCAGCATATATTCGAACAAATCTGGGCCTCCTGAAAAAAATACAATACATTTGTGTACCGTTCTTGACAACCACTTCACTGTGGAGTTCATTTCTACCCCAACAACTTAAAATGAGACACACTGATACCTAGTATGACAGAAGACAAATTATTAAAATGTAAATGTATATGTAAAATGAATAACTGGTCCACACAGCTAAATTGCTATATTTCAAGTCATGATATAGCTTGTGAGAAGAAGTAAATGGTTTTCAATTTTAGTTGAACTATCCTTTCAAAGATTAAATGCTAATGATGGCCACCAGTTTCTTATGTTCTTTTCCCCTACGTATCGAGTTTGCTGGGTATTTATAGAGTATCGACATCCTGTCAGACAAATGTGCAAACCATCCATTTGTTGGTCTAACAGTCAACTGTATTATCTCTATTTGTGTGTTTTATGCTATTACAGAGACCTGAGCAAGAATCAGATATCCGAGATTGCGGAAGATGCGTTTAGTGGCCTGCGCTCGCTCTCTTCACTGTAAGTGTTTCTCACACAAAATGACACAAACATATTAAAATTCATATACCTGAGCTGCATAGCAATACATTTACAAAGATAATAAGCGTGTGTAAATGTAGACAGTCAGGTGAAAGGACAGGTGTCGAATAAATCAGCTGACAGGAGGCTGACAGAATGGAGATGAGATAGCACACTGTCTGCCTGCGTGTTTCTTTCACTGTGTGTGTGTGTGAGTGAGTGTTTACTGACATCTGCAGCAGCGTGAACACGAGGGAGGACTTTCATTTAAATCACCTCAACAAGTCAGAATGAGACAGAAGACTCTGCGTGCGCATATTAATTTGGTCAGATCTATTTCCCTGCGACCGGCCCACACAGCTGTACACGAGACAGAGCTCATTTACACATGCCGTGTGATTAAAGAGACGCTGAGGGGAGGACGATGGGCTCTAGTCTCTCAGGGAAAAGGAATAAAGGAAAGAGGATGCACATGTCATAAACACACAACCACACATTTGCTTGGAAATTAGAGTGCGTTGAAGAAATAGTTCAGCCAAATGTGAACATTGTTCAGAACTTATTTGAACTCAACTCATTGTTTGTTCTATGAAACACAAAAAGCAATTGCCATGAATGGAGACTGTCGCATTCAAACTTCAAAAGGACACAAAAACATCATAAATTATCACAAAAATAGTCTTTATGATTCATGCTTTGTGCAGGAACAGACAGAAATTTGATTCGTTGTTGGCTGAAAATGTTGACATCTGCATGGCATGTTGATAAGAGAAGTTTTAATGTCATTTTTTTTTTTAAACTTATTTAATAATTAAATATTTGTTCTTAATCAGACCTTTTCAGTTCGTTCATCAATTAGACTGATCTGGTTCACGGTCACATCTAACTTTTATAGCTCACTAAAGGTGAACATTATCAGTAAACTGACTTTCTGACATACAGCTATTCTATCTGAAGACTTGGGTTGAGTTTTATAAACCACATTTGATGATTATTTTTTATGATTTTGCCTCCTTTTTTAAACATGAAAGTGTGTGTGTCTCTAAGACAGACATGTACATGCTTGATGAGTTGTGCATGGGTTATACATATTGAGACTTGGTTGATTAATTGTTTTCTATTTGCATTTTATCTGTGTTTGTCTTCAGGGTCCTGTATGGAAATAAAATCACAGAGATCCCAAAGGGACTGTTTGATGGCCTGGTCTCCCTCCATCTGCTGTGAGTGTTGCATTTCTGACTCAATAACCTTCAATGTCAAGAGTATAGTGTGTGTGTGTGTGCGTTACTATGTTACGGGAACATGTGAATGTCCCCACAAGGAGAGTAATACCAGTCATTTTTGACCTTGTGTTGACATTTTTTTGGTCCCCGTGAGAAAAACGGCTTATAAATCAAATGAAATTAAAGTAACACCAAGTAAATTTTCCTCTTCGGTCGCCCTACTGGTTGGAAACGAAATTGTCCATTGCTGCTGTCGTAAATAATTTAGTCTACCGTCGCACACACGCTCGCTGTTTATCCAGCACTGGCTTTAGAATGAACGATGTCCACAGACAAGGTAGAGTATGTTACATGATTTCATGAAAGGATGATGTATTGCGACATCAGAAACGAAGGAAAACTACATAGTGTTACTTTAAGTAATGTTAAAAGGCTGGAAGTTTTGTGTGATGAGTAGGGGTAGGGTTAGTGTAAGGGGATAGAATATACAGTTTATACAGTATAACAATCATGGTACCACTTTACTTTATAGTCCTGTTCCCTATGTACATATGATGTACTTATTACAATAATTACAATAACTGATTGTAATTTCTAGGTACTAACCCTGAACCTATGCCCCTAAATCTAACATTAACCACTTTAATTTACAGTGTAATTAATTGTACACTGTAAAAACAGAAAAACAGTTGCTGCCTTAGCTTTTTAAGTACATTTGTCACAGCGCTGTGCTGTAACACTTACGAACATGATGATGAAGGCAAAGGTAATCTTTACTTAGTGGAAACGGCGCAAACTAATAGTCCACACTGAAGTGTGACAACAATCAACTTGGATGTCATTTCAACTTAAATTATGTTTAATTGACTTTAAAAAATGTATAACTTGTAAAAAAGTTGGAAATTACTTAACGTAATTTGATGAGTTAAAGCAATGTAAAAACATATGTTGTCATATCTTATTGATCAGTTTTGTACAGTGTTACCTTAAATTTCTCAATATTTTCTTACGTAAGTACACTGTATACACGTACTGTAAAATAAAATGCAACCTAAAATCAATATGTCTATGGAAAGTCCCTATAAAACATGTTTCTGTTATTATATTGTAGATAATATACAGCAAGGGTGCCTAAAATTCATCAAAAGTGACAGTAAAAAACTTTTACAAAAGATGCTGTTCTTTTGGAATTTTTATTCAACTAAGAGTCCTGAAATACATGCATCACCGCACAACTGTTTTCAACATTGAAGAAAGGTTTCTTCAGCAGCAAATTAGCATATTATAAGACCTTATAGTCCATGTTATCATGATTTGAGAACATTTTATCAGTGACCGAGAAATAATACAGAATATGAAATATTTCTTATTCGTTTTAGATCATGCTCTACAATGTGTTTAGTGGCGCATTTGGACTCTCTGGTTTATAGGAGGTAGAACATTTCTCCCCTTTCCCTCATAAAAGAAGGTAAAGCACTAAAACAAGAGAGGAGAGCATGTACTGTTTTGGCTGAAGGGAGCATCAAGTTTTATTCTCAGTTCCTCATGGGGGAACATTCTCGACATCATTAGTATGTAAATTGGACTTGATTGCTAAACATGTCCCTCACACCTACTTATATTTGTGTAGACATGGAAACATTGCTCAGACATAATTTCCGCATTTAATGGTCCAAATTGAGGTGAATTTGTCGGCTCTAATGGGCCTGCTTCAGCTTATTCTAATGATTTGGGGGAATTCTGATGGCTTCTGATTTTCTTAACGTACACACTTCTGCCGCAGGCACAAACATAAGCTCACATCACCTGTTATTACGCTTAAAACACCATAGATTCACAGGAGCGGCCGGCCCATGTTTTCACCGTCAACTGCCATAATGACACAAATTATCTTTGTTTTCAGCAATTAGAGTTCTTCATCCTTAATGGATTTTCTTAATAAGACCCTTTCAAAGGAACACACCTCAGGGCATTCCAGCCATTTCACTTGGCTATTTTTGGTGTTTCTGTGTTTCTTTCTGTTGTATATTTTATTCAAGCTTTTTTATCTTCTTTATTTTTTTGAGAGACTCAAACCTAATTAGTTCACCCTGTGAGTAGACTAACGATGCATGCGTTTGCTCCAACACAAAACCTCATTACAATGGCTTTCAGTAATTAAGCACACCACTGCATTAGTCAATTGTCAGGTGGCCTGAACAGGAAAGACGTGAAGGCGGCTGGAAGTCAGGGAGGAGTGTGTGACATGACAGGAGTGATGGGTGCAACTCAGCAGATGAATACTCCAGCGATTCATCGACAACACATTCACTTCTGTTTTGTTCACATTTGTGATCCGTGAACCAAGTAAATTACAACTATAGATTTGAATATGTTTCTGATACTAACATCAAGTCACACAGCTTTGAGCACTTCGTGATTCCCACACACTGACTCTATGTTTATATCACAGCCTTCTGTAATGCAATAAATAACCATCAGTCATCAAGAACAGCATAACACAATGGCAAAATTACAGAAACTTAAGTATTTAAGTTTTTTTGGCGTTGCTTTTTGTTTTGCTTTCATTTTCTTTGTCTTTTTTTGCTTTTTGGTTCTTGTTTTGTTTTGTTTTTTGCTTTGCTTTTCTTTAGCCTTTTTTGTTTATTTGTTTTGTTCTATGCTTTGCTTTGTTTGTTTTGCTTTTTGTTTCTTGTTTTATTTTCTTTTTTCTTTATCCTTTTTGTTCTTTTGTGTAGCTTTTTTTGTTATTTTGTTTTGTTATTTGCTTTGCTTTTTGTTACTTGTTTTCTTTTGCTTTGCTTTAATGCTTTGCTTTTATTTTCTCCGCTTTGTTGTTCTTTTGTTAATTTTCAATTGAATTTATGTATGTGTATTTTATTTTTTATTTTATGAATTCACAATTTTGACAGTGTCAGTATTTATTTCACAATATTTCTGGGGGTTTTATGCCATTTGAACGATATGTGCATTGTACTGTAAATCACTTGATTAAAAAGTGTCTGTGAAGAGTGCAAATTTAAACAAATGTTATGGCAAAGCTTAATAAATGTTTTTTTTATTTTCCACTTGCTATATTAGAGCTAAAGTGTGTTTATACGGATGAGATTAGCTTGTCATCATAATTACACTTCTGTTTACTCTTCCAGACTGCTGAACGCCAACCAGATCAACTGTCTTCGTGTGAACACTTTCAAAGACCTGAAGAACCTCAGCCTCCTGTCCCTCTACGACAACAAGCTTCAGACCATCAGCAAAGGCCTGTTCGCCCCTCTGCGCGCCATCAAAACACTGTGAGTTAACACACACACACACACACACACACACACACACACACACAAACACACACACACACACACACACACACACACACACACACACACACACACACACACACACACACACACACAACACACACACACACACACACACACACACACACACACACAAACCCTCCATTCTTCACACCCACACTCAGTCCAAAAGACTCCAGTCTCTAAGCAACTGTTGAGCGGGACTGCCTTCACCCCGCAATTAATTAGCTCCAAGTAGACGGCAAAACAACAACACCATTAACAGCAGCAAGATAAATGTGAACTAAACAAATGAAAACCTTACACTGAAAATAGCAGTTCATGTTTATGAATGCATAGCAATCATATTGTTAGGTTATCACAGGATATTACTGTTTGATTGCACTGACTCCCTCGACTCTAATTAAGCGTTTTTGAGTTATTGTTATGTTCGCCCTCCACAGACACCTCGCTCAGAATCCCTTCGTGTGTGACTGTCATCTGAAGTGGCTGGCCGACTACCTGTTTGACAATCCAATTGAGACCACTGGAGCTCGATGCAGCCACCCGCGCCGGCTCGCCAACAAACGCATCAGCCAGGTCAAGGGCAAGAAGTTCCGCTGCACAGGTAGAGTTACACACGTCTGCACTGTTCAAAGAAGACTTTTTATGTAAAACAGGTATTTTACTTGATATTTTGAGCTAAATGGAACAATATGCAACAGTAATGTGTATAGACATACTTTAACATTTACAAGACTCCTTCATTAGCCCACTCTGAAAAGAATTTTAGGCTAAGATGCAAAAATTTTGTCGTTCAGAAATCAAAATGTTTTTGACACGATTGCCCACATTTAAATTTAGTAATCAGCTGTTTGGTGGCTGCTCATTTGTCAAAATACACTACCGTTCAAAAGTTTGCTTTAAAATCATTTTAAAGGGCGACTCACCAAACTGCATTTATTTGATCAAAAATACAGTCAAATGAAAATAACTGTTTTCCATTTGAATATGTTGTAAAATGGAATTTATTCCTGAAATGACAAAGCGGAATTTTCAGCATCATTACTGCAGTCTTCAGCGTCACATGATCCTTCAGAAACCATTTCTTGTTATTATTAATGTTGAAAACATTGTGCTGCTTAATATTTTTGTGGAAACTATAAAAAAATAGGATTCTTTGATGAATAGAAAGTTCAAAAGAGCATCATTCATTTGAAATAGAATTTTTTTTATAACAATGGTTATAAAATTGGTCTTTATTGTCATATTTGATCAATTCAAAAGGTTCACTACATAATGTATATAAAATCAGTAGTACAGTAACCAAAAAGCCTGTTGAGGCTTTCAGTGAGAGGGTGAAAAATGGCCAACTAAATGATTGTTTTTGGTCCAAGATACATTGACTGACAGTACTTGTGCTATCTGAGAGACAGTCAGTCAAGTGAATGAAGCAGAGATCAGCTACTACCGCCCACAGTGAGTCCACAAGTCTCGTACATAGTGACTTGTTGATAGCTTGGAGTTCTGGCCCACCAATTGCTGCTCCCATACTTCACACTGAGACTCCTTACATTCAACTACATCCCTTTCCTTTTCTTATATGTGTGTGTGGCATACTCTGGCCTGGAGCAGTTCTTCTCACACACTGCCAGGTTTCAGAGTGCTAATAGGACAATGCTGGCTGTTCTGAACCAGAATGAAGATGCCTTGTTAGAAGATGCTTTACGAGTCGGAACTGGCCCCCACACGCAGCCAAAAGCGGGGGCCCCTTGAGGGAAATGATTTGGTGGGAGAAGTGCAGCGGCTGTTTTCTTTGATATTAAGCCGCAGGTTTTTCTCATTAAAGTTCTGTCAGTATATCAGCACAATAACAAGTGCAACACCAGACCCCTAGTGTGTGTTTCCACAGGCGTTACAAGTGTTTGCACATGAAAATCTGTGTTTTATGTGTGTGTACGTGTGGTGGCAGAGGGCTTTGCTCCACTCCTTTCTCCTCCGTGATGTCTTTATGTGTGTGTGTCTTTCTAGTCCCTGTCTGTCTGTCTGTCTCTCTGTCTGTCTTTTCGGGCCTTGTATTCCTAGTGGGCTAATGTCCCAGTGACCGTGCTGGGACGAGGGAAAGGGGCCGTGTGCATGGTGTCCCAGAGTTCTGGGCGGCTTCCTGGCTGCTGTGTCCTGGCTGCTCCCTCCTCCTCCTCCTCCTCCTCATCCTCCTCCTCCTCCTCTCCGTCCCGCTCCGCTCCGCTCCTCCACTCTGGCCTCTGGTGCAGCTGTCTCTTGTGCTTGATCTAACCATGTGCCGCCGCCTACACAAGCCTCACATGGTTCCGTCAAGCACCAGGGACCGCTGGACACACTCGCACACAGCATGGCATTCTGGGATATGTGCAGTGGCACCTTTCTTAGCCACCATGAGGAGCGAAGGTGGCGTTCTTTAACCCGGGAACAACGGATCGCTTGTGAAAAGCTCTAGCTATGTTCTCCGTCTGCATTTCAAAGGGCGTTTTTTTAAGTTCGCTCTTGTAGACATTGGGCTTTGGCTAGAAGCATCAGGGCAGCCGAACAGAGATGGTGGGAAGAAGAAAAACAGTGGCAGGCGAGTGATGGCTGATGGGAAGCAGACTTATCGCAAGCAACCAGAAACTTGTGTGTTTTCCTGTCAAAGCACTTCTTAGCGCCAGACCTCAATACCTGACCTGAGACGATGAGGTTGTGTTTGCAAACAACTGCCTGCGACTGTCGGGACGTGTTTGTAGGCGTAAAGAACAAAGACTTATGTACAATTTAAATATGTATTTATTTATTATGTGGGTGGATCTCATGAAAACATGTCCAGTGCATGATCCCAGTCCAAGTCTCATTATTTGAAATCTGAACTGTATTTACAGCTCTTTTTTATATAAATATCTGCATGATATGTACACATGGGAATATTTATATAGAAAAAGATAATGTGTCCATATATGTTGCATATTTGTATAAAGATAACAGTCTTATTAAGGCAATTGAGCTGATTTCCCCCAATTTAGCATTATTGTAACACATTTCAGACATTTTATTGGTGTTTTATGTAAGTCTCATTATTTGAAATTTTAACAGTTTGATATTTGCATGCTATGTACAAATTTGAAATTTTAATATAGAAAAAATATGTAAAATTCTGGTCAGATATTTTACATATTTTTATAAAGATTAGACATTTCACTTTGAAATTTTTGTTTTTATTCCTATTATTTGAAACTGTATTATTTAAACTGTATTACAATTATTTTTTACATAAATATTTGCCTGATATGTACAAATTTGAAATTATGCAAATTATGCAAAAATGTGTCAAGTCAAATCACCTTCATTTATATAGTGCTTTTAACAATATAGATTGTTTCAAAGCAGCTTTACAGTGATAATAGTAAATTAAAGTAACAGAGATTGTTTTGCCTTAGAATAAAGCTCTAGAATAAAGTTATTGTCTAGCTAAAGTTAGTTTTGATTGATTCACTTCTGTCGCAACGATCATTAGTTATTAAAGTCCCCATGAAATCAAAATTGACCATACTTACTTGTTTTGCCTAAATTGATCGTTTTGTGGTGAACAATTCATCCATGCAAGTCAATTTACACAAAAAAAATTTTTTGGCTTCATTATCTTTAATCAAATTCTGAAAATGCCCCTCCCCTCTGCGTTGGAGGACCTTGCCCCATGACGTAGGCTTGACGGTTTGGGTGTCTGCTTAACATCCGTAACGCCCCTCCAACTGACATTAGACAGGCACACAGCGTGTGAAAGGAGAGATGGCGAGGAGGTACATTTTTCTAGATCCAATCAGGTGCTAGTTGAAAAAAAAAAGCCACGCTCACTATTTTGCCTCATTTAGTATTCCGTTTCTCTCGGAAATACGTCACAGCACTGGAGAAAAGTCGTTTGCAACTTCCGGTTCACGGGGACTTTAACTTAGGGGTGCTAACATGACACCGTTCTAACTGAAAACCCTTGATGCGATCCGGCCATTAATTTGCACAAACAGTGCCTGGTGGCTCAAGAACGCAAACCATGATATAGGTTCCAGGGAATTTTTATCGCTTCCGCGTAGCCACGTGAAACGGAATTATCCCGACAAAATTTTATCTGTACAGAGGTAAAGAGAAGGGAAGGAGGCCTTCACAGTGGAGAGACTATTTGACACTTCAGGGCTGCGTTGTCGTCATGCGCAGGTCCTTCATAAGATCCTGGATACGGTAAACCTCTGGATAAACAGAGAGACTAATATTAGCGTAGACGCCATCCTTCTTATGCTGTAACAAGTACATCAGGATTTATAGGAAGTGTTCCCGGTTCTGACCTAATCTATGCAGCTTAACATTGAATTATAGAAGTATATAATGCTATTTATAATTTATTATGTGTATGCTAGGTCAAAGAGATGTATTTTTAGTCTAGATTTAGATCTAGACACTTGACTTTCAAATGAAAGATTGGTATCAAAGAGCTCACCCAGGTACCTAACCGACGACGAAGACTTGACAGAGCAGCCATCAAGTGTTAGACAGTATTCTAGGTTAGTATGTGAGGAAGTTTTTGTCCAATAATTAGAATAATTAGTTCTGTTTTTTTTTTTTCAGAATTAAGTAGTAGGAAATTACTGGTCATCCAGTTTTTTATATCAGCTATGCATTCCATTAATTTTGGTATTCATTTTGAATTGGTAGGTTTTGTCAGGGCATGAAGAAATATAGAGTATCATCAGAATAATTGTGAAAACTAATGCCATGCTTCCTAATGATATCTCCTAATGGTAGCATGTACAGAGTGAACAGCAACGGTCCTAGTACTGAGCCTTGTGGTACACCTAATATATTATAAATAACCCTAACCCTAACATCTCTTCATTTACTGCTACAAACTGATAACGGTCAGATAAGTATGATTTAAACCATGCTAATGCAATTCCACTAATGCCAACATCATTTTCAAGTCTATTTAAAAGAATGTTGCGGTCAATGGTATCAAAGGCAGCACTAAGATCGAGTAACACTAATAGAGAGATACAACCACGATCGGATGATAAGAGCAAATCATGATGAGAGCTGTCTCAGTACTGTGGTACTAAATCCTGACTGAAAATCCTCACAGATACCATTTCTTTCTTAAAAGGAACATAGTTGTGAGGATACTCCCTTTTCTAGTATCTTTGACAGAAAAGGTAGATTCGAGATCGGCCTCTAATTGACTAATTCTGTAGGATCAAGTTGCGTTTTTTTTGACAAGCTGTTTAATCATAGCCAGCTTAAACATTTTTAGTACGTATCCTAATGACAAAGATGAATTAATGATATTAAGAAGAGGATCTGACCTCTGGAAGCATCTCTTTCAATAGCTTAGTCGGTATAGGGGCTAACATACATGTTGTCATTTTAGATGATTTAACCAGTTTAGAAAATTCCTCCTCTCCTATAGCAATGAATGAATACAATTTTTCCTCAGGGAGACTACAATGCACTGTCTGATGCACTTTCACCCTAATGCACTTTCTCCCTAATATTATCAATCTTGTAAGTAAAAAAGTTCATAAAGTCATTTCTGCTGTGCTGCATGGAAAAGTCTGGGGTTGAAGCTTTATTTTTTGTTAATTTAGCCACTGTTTTAAATAAATACCTAGGGTTTTGTTTATTTTCTTCTAATATAGTTGAAAAATAAGCTGATCTAGCAGCTTTTAATGCCTCTCTGTTCGCAATCGTGCTCTCTTTCCATGAAATGCAAAAAAAAAAAAAAATTGTTTTGTTTTCTTCCAGTTGCGCTCCATTTTTCTGGCTGCTCTCCTGAGTGTGCTCTTTGTACCACGGCGTTGGACTATTTTCTTTAATCTTCTTTAAGCGCAAAGGAGCAAATGTGTCTAAAGTGCTGGAAAAGAGAGAGTCATATCGCAATATCGAGTTCTTCTAAGATGCTGGGACATCTGGGATGCTGGGATGCTGAGGAGATGAAACTGATCAGAAATATTGTTAATAAAGTGATCTTTAGTGGCAAAAGTAATAGGTCTAACATTTGTTACACAGAGTTGACTTTGCAGCCTTGGCTAAATGAAGTTTACACAAGACTAGATAATGATCTGAGATGTCATCGCTCTGCTTTAGAATTTCAACGGCATCAACATGATTCCATGTGATAATATTAGATCTAGAGTATGATTACGACAATGACTAGGTCCTAAAACGTGTTGTGTCACTTCAAAAGAGTTATATTTAAAACTAGACTTCTCTGTAATTCCCCTTTGCCTTTCAGATGAGGCTCATGTTTATAACAATAATCTTGGGGGGTGGACTCAAGTAATCGTCTGGTTTTACCCAGGTTGCTGTCAAACACAGCACCTCTATGTTATAATTTGTATTCATATCATTAGCAATAAGTGCTTTTGAAGTAAGGGATCTAATATTCAGCAACCCAAGCTTTATAATCTGTTCATCTGTATTTGTATTGGATTTTTGGAATATCTGCTTTTTATTTGTTGAATATCAATTAAATTGGTTAAATGGGTTTAGGAATTTTTTGTATGTCCTAATTTGATGAAGAGAAACAGTCTCTATATGATGATATCTAGGTGAAAGAGTCTCTATGTGATGGGATTTATCTGATCTCAGTGACGTGTGACAGCTAGCAGACGGTCGGTTTAGCTTCCTAAAAGCAGTTTGTCTGCTTCCTGACCTGAGCCCCATATTGTCATGTTTGAGCTTTAAGACTATGTGCCATATTACTAGAGAGAAGAGCAGCACCATCCCAGGAGGGATGAATACCATCTATTTTCAACAGGTCAGGACTGCCCCAAAAACTTTTACAATTGTCTATGAATTCTATGTTTTTTTGCAGACATCACTTAGACAGCCAGCCATTGAGTGAGCACAGTCTACTATCTCATCACTCCTGCGAACAGGAAGGGGACCAGAGCAAATTACAGTGCCTGACATCGTACTTGCGAGTTCACACACCTCTTTAACATTAATTATGGTGATCTCCGACTGGCGAAATCGAACATCATTAGTGTCGACGTGAATAATAATCTTAGAGAATTTACGATTAGTATTAGCCAGCACTTTTAAATTTGCTTTGATGTCAGGCACTCTGCCTACCGGCAAACATGTGACTATGGTGTCTGGTGTCTCTATTTTCACCTTAATCACGTGTAATAGAATCGCCAATAACTAGGGCACATTCAACAGGAATCTCAGTGGGTGTTTCAATGAGAGGGGAGAACCTGTTTAATGTTGTTATCGGAATGGAAGAGCGGTGTTTTGTCCCGTGACTACAGCGTCTAACCATCACTCAATTGCCCTGCTGCACAGGCTCTACAGCCAGAACCGAACAATGTACAGAGTTCACTAAGCTAGTCGCATCCAAAGCACAATCTAAAGCCCTTGCACTCTTACTATCCTCGATTAAATTTTGGATGCGTGTCTCTAGTTCTGAAATCTTCTCTGTCAGCCTGACTGTCTCCCTGCATTTATCACATGTAAATCCTTCAATGCTGACAGATAATGAGATATACTATACATGTGACACGAAGTGCAAGTGACAATTACAGGGAGAAGACATTACTCACCGTGTTTGTTGACGGATTCTTCTTACCTTATTGCTTAATAGACCTGTAAAAGGCGCGATCACGCGAGAGGAACAAAAAAGACGGCACGAATGGCAGGTTAACAGGCTAGCGAGATTTTGAGCTGTATTACAGTCATTTTTTATTGTATTACTATAAAAATTTATTATTTAAATCAGTATAAAGTAAGTACAACAAAAACCATGATGTATAAATATTGTACCATTTATGTATTTATTTTACACTACAATATGTGAATGTGGGGGGTACGGAGCCCCTAAAGGCACATGGTCAAGGAAAAAAAATATGAGATGGGGGAAAAAAATATTTGTTCAATTATTATCAATGCTTTTGCGTTTCCCCGAGAATCTTTGCGTTCGCTCAAAAGAGCTCAAAAGGTTTTTTTTTTTACTGGGGGAATGTAAAATGTTTTGCGAGCCATGTCCCTTTATGGGCTTCGTATGGGGGTGCTTAAGTGTCATGAAAATAATGTCAGTGCAAAAAGGCTTACATTTTATGCACTTCTTTTTTTTATTTTTAGGTGATCTGGACATGTGATTGAGATTTACCCGTGTGTGATGAGTTGAATTAGCGGTTTGAATGTCCTTCTTTCTCTGTTTGTGTCTTCTGTGTTTGTTAGGTGCAGAGGACTACCGCAGTCGTCTCAGCGGCGAGTGTTTCCAAGACCTGGTTTGTCCCGAGCGTTGTCGCTGTGAAGGAACGGTGGTGGACTGCTCGAACCTCAAACTCACCAAAATACCCCCTCACCTACCCGACCACACCACTGACCTGTAAGAACACGCATTACATTTCAGCTTACAAACACACCTAGTGATCCCATCAATCATTCTCGAAAACATTCGTCTTTTACAATCCCACCTCACTAATTATTTCGGTGTCCCTCTGTCCCAGAGGCCTCAGCCTTCTCTCTTGTCCTCTGATCACGGGGTCTTGTCCCCGGCTGAGTTGTGGAGAATGAATGTCTGAGGCCTCTCCCGGGCCATTAACCACTCAGCTGCGTTTTCCCTGGGTAGAGCTAGTCAGGGTGACAATGCGTTTGTCCTTGTGTTCATGTGTAGAGGACACATCAGGGTTTTCCCTCTGCAGTCCCATCAACTCGAGTCATCTGTCACACTCTCTCTGTCTCTCTCTCTGTCTTTCTGCGGCTCAGTGACTACAGCTTGCACCCGCTAGCACAGCTGCTTATTTATAGAGCTCTTGCGGGAATGCTTGCAACCAGGAACCAGCACTTTATGTCTGATGTGCTTTCCCATGGCAGGCCCCGCTAGGGAAACCAACCCTGGGGGAAGCAAAAAGACAGCAATGGTGCATTTACTAGACTATACTCTTAATAATGTTTGGAAAGTCTCTCCCGACCTGTTCTAGACCTTCTATGCACCTGGGTTTGGAATGGGAGTCTAGCATACTGCTAAATGCATGCTGTGCAGTATATACTGCAGTCTACTTTATCATTTTCTGGTTATACTCTACATTTGGTGCACTCAAGTCCTCCTGAGAAGTTTGTATTTATAAGCTGGGAAGTTGTACTTGTGAAGCTTTGTCAGAGCATAATGTTGATGTACCTTTGTTACATAAAATTCATTTTAAACTCTACATTTACAATTTGATGAATAAAGAATGCCCAGTTTTGCTTTGTTTATATTTAATTTATGAAGTTGCTGTATATTACACAATTATAATTGTACAATACTATAACTTAGTTTTATTACTTAATTTTACTATAAATTAATTTTATTTATTTTTTTTTATTTTTATTGATGGATCCCCAATGCCTCTTTCCAGCCACAGTTTAAAACCCCTGATAAAAAGTAGAATGCCATTCTAAAATACGCCATCTGTTTCTCTCTGTCATACTCTTGTCCTGTCTTCATTTATCTGCATAGCACATTAGCCCGTCTTCCTCATGCACTGTTATTATTTGCAAAAGTCTCTGAGTATGTCCTTCATATTGATATCACAGGTGATGAGGGGCAGATGAATGTGTATGAGAGTCACATATCCAGCTCTCACACCAGAGAGAGCGATACTGATTTTTCATTACGTTGACATCACAGTCCTGATTATACAGTGTCTCCCACATAAGAGACTTGAAGACTGAAACAGAGACATCGTCTGAATGATAATCACTTTTAGCTCTTTTGTCTCCATCTCACTCCTACATGCTCCAGTGAGGTTTACTTGTGCTTTTTGCTGTGAGACTTTATCTTATTATTATACCTTGTGAGGACTGTTGAACTATTAACCTCTTTCTCTCGATCTATCTCTACTCCAGACGGCTGAACGACAATGAAATCTCCATCCTAGAGGCTACAGGAGCCTTCAAGAAGCTCCCAAACCTGCGCAAGATGTACGAACTGGTTTATTTCTTCTTTTCGTTTAAAGGGTTTGGCTGCTGAATGACATTGGGGTATTTGGGAAATTCAGCTTTGTATACAGTGAATGCTATGGACAATAGGACAAGAAAAGCTTCTGGAGTATTCCAACCTAGTGCGCAAAAGCATGCAGTGATTTACTGTCAGACAATATTTGCAGCTCACTCCAAAATTGGAAAAAGCGGTATTCGCTCAGGAAGAGGACCGGTGATTTATCATGCATGAAATTGCTTACTATCTAGCAGAGTTATAAATTGGGCAGATCTAAAAGACTGACCTTACATTTTACTGTAGCATGGTTTAAAATTAAGCTGTGAATCATCATAAACGTGTGTTTAGGATACAACCACAAGTTATTTATATGTTGAAACAAAGAAATTCGCACTGTACCATTGCAACCTGTGCTTTCTGCCGTTTGTCAATATAATAAATAGTGCATTCAGGACACATTAAAGGGATAGTTCACCCAAAAATGAAATTTCGGCCATCATTTACTCACCCTCATGTCGATCCAAACCTGTATGAGTTTCTTTCTTCTGTTGAGCACAACTGAAGATATTTTGAAGAATATTGGTAAGCAGACAGTTGACGGTAGCCATTGACTTCCATAGTACGAAAAAAAATACTATGGAAGTCAATGGCTATCGTCAACTGTCTGGTTACCAACATTCTTCAAAATATATTTTTTGGTGCTAAACAAGAAAGAAACTCATACAGGTTTGGAAAAACATGAGGATGAGTAAATAATGACAGATTCATTTTTGGGTGAACTACCCCTTTAAAAGAAGTGCTTGCTCATGGGGAGTTGATGTTTTTCTTGAATTCCGTGTTTGCAGAAACTTAAGTAATAATAAACTCCGGGACATCCGTGAGGGGGCGTTTGATGGGGCCGGAGGTGTTTTGGAGTTGCTGTTGACCGGAAACAAGCTGCAGTCAGTCAGCGGACGGATGTTCAAGGGTTTAAGCGCCCTCAAAACACTGTGAGTATCACAGCCCCGTTTCACGATTAAGCTCATTTTTCAAAATCCAATCCTGCTTCTCCTGTTCTCCTGCTCATTAAAATGAAGACATGTCTCCGAGCCACGTTCACATTCATATATTCACACGACTCTGAATATAAATGCACAAACATTAGTTACAGCATTGGAAATCTGCTCTAAGGAATTGCTCTTATAGGCTTATTAGAAATGAATTTTCAAGAAAAAATGCACTCTCAGCAAAAACCAAACTGTGATCGTCAGGTCTAATAAAGATGTTAACCGTATGAAGATTTTCTAAGAAACTAACAGGGCATAGACGTCGTCTATGCTGGCGTGCTATCGGGAACAAAGATGCTAATAGAATGCATATTCTGAAGCCTGGTGGTTAGAAAAAGCCTTCCGTAGGTCTGCTGTCACTCTAATTAGCTTAATTGGAGAGAGAGGAGTGCACAGGAGCAAATGAATGGAATCATGGTCCTGCAATATTGGATTTAGTGGCTTTCAAATCCCAGGAGTATGTGTCCAAATTGAGTTTGCTCGTCTCAGATCCCTGTTTGTCAGAGTTTAATGCCGAATTTGCTGCTTTCAGGTTTTCATCACGGCAGACTCTGGTTTGCATTTAGCCTGTTTGTGCTGCTTAAGGCCTTTAGGAGACCCTGATTGTTTTGGGCTCCTCACCCCTCCCCAACCACACGCACACAAACTCATCTTATCTCGTGTCAAGCAGTGAGCTGCCTCAGCTGGCCACGTCTGCTGCACAGACAGAATCTCAGAGAGCAGACGCACATGGTTACAGCACAGGCCGCGCTCCAAGATCATCGTCACACAGGCACAGACTCGTTTACATAGCAGTCTCACCGGCCAGAAAGCCTTAGACTAAACCAGAGACTTGTGCTGTTTAAATAAAGCTGATTATAATTAGCATGCACTAACCCAAAGTCTACACTTAAAACAAACCTTTTTTGCATTTTCAGAATAATAAACATTTTAAATAAGAAAAAAACACATGTAGGTTCTAAGATAGTTAGATTAGAAACACCGGGTCCAGTTCATTGACTTATTTGACCTTGGGCTATAGCTGGAATATATATATATATTTTTTGTATAGTCTATAAAAAAATCAATGTGATAAGTGGGTTCTTCCTAAAAGAAGACACAAATATATAATATTATAATATAATATAATATGCATCAGCCTGAAGGGGTTTATTCTGCAGTAACAACCAGCTGGATGTACATTATCCTTCTTATTACACGGCTACTTGCCACATAAGTAAATAATTAGACACGAAATATTGGGTTGGGTTGAAATATTTTATGAGCTCTTTAAACGCAAAGTTTCCGCGGAGAGAGCAGTTGCTAGCAAGCTGCAAGTTCAAACTAGATGGAGGTTTAAGGGATGCAGTACAGTCATACCACTTATTACACAGCATTTCGCCACATAAATAATGATAGGGGGGATAAGAGATGTTGATTTGAGACTCTTTTAAAATCTTACCTGTTTAATATATAATCCATTACAGTGTACAAAACAACTGTCGCAAAATGGCAGCAGCTGCGTTTGTATGAAACAAGAGAGCGCGAGTCCGCTATACAAGACATAATTAAATAACTGAACACAAAATATTGATTTGAGTTTTAAAATTGTATAACCTCACCAAACACAAAACTTCCACGAAGAAAACCGGCGAGTATAGCGCTGACTTTAGGTACCTGGATCAACCTATCAGTTTATCAGTTTTTACCAGTTGTTAGCGGGGAATAACATACCGCTGGATGGCGCGATTGACCAATCAGAATCAAGTATTCCACAGAGCCGTGTAATAATATAATATAATGTAATATAATGTAATGTAATGATATAGCCTATTTAGGGTGCTCTGGTGTAAAAAAAAACTATATTGTATGATAATATATAATTATTGTCATAATGTAGCCTATAAAAAGATATTTATAAATAAATACATATTTTTAAATGTTTACAATATACTGTATGTAACAGCCCTGGTAAAAAGAGAAGCTAAGTATACTTGCAGCCAGACTAATTATCTGTATACTTCGAGTGTGTTGACTATTTTGAAACAACTAATTTTGTAGTAAGTATATTTTAGTTGTAATTAAATTAAAGCATAACTTTAGTGTACTTTTGTGTACTAAATTGGACCAACTTCAACTACTTTAAGTATATGCCTGTGTAGGGACTAATTACATGCTTGATTAGGGATATTAAAGTGTACTTTATTTGTGTTATAAGTACATTACAAATTCATTACGAGTGTCTTCGAAACATACAAGCAATACCACGTGTATATATATATATATACATTAAAGCTAGACAGGAAGTGAGGTGGGAGAGAAGGGACGGGATTGGGAAAGGTCCACGAGCCTGGTCTCGAACTCAAATCTCCCGAAGCACATGTCAGTGAACTTGCCCACGAGGCTATCGTGGTATGATATTTTTGAGTAAAAAGTATAGGCTCATTAATTCCTTTGGCTTATAAATGTACATTATTAGACAAATAAAACTTAGCTATACGTTGTACAAAATACTATTGTATACTATAATGTATTTTGAAAATATACATTCAATGCATTGGTACAATGATCATTTCCAACACTAAAATCTACCTAAAATATATTTTTAATAAAGTTTTGCAATAGACTATTGAAAATGGGAATATATTTCGAATACAATAAAGTCTCCCTTTTTTTTTACTATGGAGACTTTTAATAAAGGCTACAAATGAATAGCTCATTACTGTTGTTTCTCACAAAGTGTCCAACACATTGGACACAAACACACACAATGTTCCACTTGAATGCTCTGATACACAGTAAGTGCTGTCTGCTGAAGCCCCATCAGATTTCCTTCTTATAATCTCAAAATAAAAAAAACTGCCAATCCAGCATGCATACTCACTTTAGATTCCTGTCTCTGTATACAGCTACTTTCCTCCTTTATACTGGTGTGTATGTGTTCCTACCCACTGCATGCAATGCACATCATCTCAAAAAAATGTCACATAAAACCACAATTGACTTAATGCATTACAGCAGCCACAGAGTCCCATAAACACTATGCTCCTCCCTCCCCGTGAGCTGTGTGCTGCTGTCTGTCAGGGTCAATGTGATCCAACCTGCCTCTGTGTTCCCATCAGGACGCTGAGGAGTAATCAGATCAGCTGTGTGGATAACGCCACCTTCACTGGCCTGAGCTCTGTGCGCCTGTTTTCCCTGTACGATAACCGGATCTCCACAATCGCCCCTGGAGCTTTCAACACCCTGCATTCCCTCTCCACCATGTGAGTCCTCCACCCTCTCTCTCTCACACACACACACACACACACACACACACACACACACACACACACACACACACACACACACACACACACACACACACACACACACACTCCCCTCTGTGCCATGGGTTCACTCTATCAGTTATGCATCCATAATCAACTGAATTCTTTAGTGCTAAAAAACAATTTGAAATAATAATACGTAAGAATTTGGTATTTGAAACGAAACTATCTCTACTGCCTGATAAAACTACTCACTAAGTTGCTGTGTCTGTACCAAACCCACAAACGAGTTAGTTCAAAAATTCTCAAAGACGCTGGAAATCAAACACAGTCCGTCGAGTCACGCACCACCACCAATCAACTGCTTATTATATCTTCATATGCAAAGCGGATGAGGATGTGGTTCAAGCTAAGAATTCTTATTGTTTGCAGATGTATTTTCAAAATTATGAGGTTATGTTTTCTTATCTGGGTTGAAAACTGTTGTTCTTGAACCTCAGATGAGAACATTTTGCCCTCCCCCCGGGACAGAGTGAATTATTCAAAAAAGGCTAAAAAGGAAAATTGCTCTGCTGTCTAAACATGGACTATGATTTTGTGCAATGAGGTTGTCCATAGAAAGGCAAATGGAATTAATTCTACTGCCATCTCATTTTTGCTTTTGATTGTATGCTGTAAAAAAAATCGGGAACAGATGGAGAAAATTAAGTGCGGTACATTTTTAATACAGATTAATATCTGCGTAGCTTTTTGCAGGGGATGTAAACAAAGAACTGATAAACAAAAAGTGAACTGTGTCACAACCCTGAGGGGATGACAAGAAAGAGAAAGATCAACGGGGAAAACTGAAAGAGATCTCACAGATGTTCATAGATAAACAGATGCTGTTAAGCATTCAAAATAACTTCTGGTGGAATCATAATTTAGGAAAAATAATGGAAATGATGACTGCCAACACAGCAAGCATCTGTAACCATTTTAATTATCATATCAGGCTTTATTCTTGGCACACGTGCAACAATACACATGGTTCTCTTTTTCATTCTGTGAACCCTGCCTACTAACTGAGATATGTGAACAGATTCTGAGCAGAGACACTCAGACTGTTGTGATTTGCATGAGAGTCATTCATTCCCTTCTGACCATCTAATCAAGTTTAGCATGCACAAACAACAGAAAGAATTTACACAATGAAGTCATCTTATCAGTGTAACGTACATAAACAACTTTAAATTCTCAAACCATACAAGTGCTTTTTGTAGCTTAAAACTATCACTACTTTTTTGTTTTGTGTTTTTTGCTTTTTTTGCGTGCGTGCGTGCTGCGTGCGTGCGTGCGTGCGTGCGTGCGTGCGTGCGTGCGTGTGTGTGTGGTGTGTGTGTGTGTGTGTGTGTGTGTGTGTGTGTGTGTGTGTGTGTGTGTGTGTGTGTGTGTGTGTGTTTTTTTTTATTTGAAATATTTTGGAATATTCCCAACTACCTAAATGTATAGTTGTGAACGTAATAGTGTAAATAAATGTATCATGATATATATATATATATATATATATATATATATATATTATAATATATATATTATAATATATATTTACAAATGAATCCTCCATGCACAGTGTATTCTTAATTAATACGGCTAAGTGAACATAAAGAAATCAAATTTCAGATCTAACAAGTAATCTATACATATTATAATGCATTTTAACTTTGGTTACAGTTATGTATGAAAAAAAGATAATGCATTTTAACGTGCATTATGAAAACCTTTTTAATAATACATTATACATAAAGGCTTTAAGTAAAGTGTTACCGAAAACATATTAGAAACTGCACTACACATTCAACTCTTTCTCACTTCTTATGCCATAAGGCAACTTTTCCAATCAATCGGTTGTACTATTTCTTTCAGATTCTTTATTTTTCGTTCTCTTTTTGCTTTGCCAGCTCTCTAATTAGCCAGCGGCTGACACAGCCATGTCCATTTCAGCACAGGGCAGCTAAAAATATCCAGAGAGAGAGAGAGAGAGAGAGAGAGAGAGAGAGAGAGAGAGAGAGAGAGAGAGAGAGAGGCAGAGAGAGAGAGGAGAGGAGGAGAGATGAGAGACAGCAGAGAGAGAGTAGAGCGAGGGAGAGGAGAGAGAGAGAGAGAGAGAGGGAGAGAGAAGAGAGAGAGAGAGGATGAGAGTAGAGAGAGAGAGAGAGAGAGAGAGAGAGAGAGAGAGAGAGAGAGAGAGAGGAGAGAGAGAGAGAGAGAGAGAGAGGAGAGAGAGAGAGAAGAGAGGAGGAGAGAGAGGAGAGAGAGAGAGAGGAGAGAGAGAGAGGGCCTCCCCAGCTATTCTCTTCCCACAGTAGTGCAGCAGGCATGTTGAGCACACTTCCCTCCTTTTTCTCTCTCACTCCATCATTCATCCCTCCACCTCTGCCAAAATTAGAGCCGAGCGGGCGAGTGTTTCCGGCAAGAGAGTTTGCAGGGCTAAAGCAAGCAGTCAGGACAGAGGTTACTTTTGTGTGCTCACATTTGTGATTATCACAGTAAAAATAGATGTGTTTTTGCTAGCAATGTCCAATTTATTAAATATAGCAGGATAAGTAGTCTCTAATGTCTAGTTTGTGATATCATTCCCAAAGCAAACGTCTGCCTCGCTTTTCTCTCTCTCAACCTGTCTTGTGTTTCTTTACCTACCTTCAAAATGATGTAGGAATAATCAAAGGCAAACACATTGCTGGTGAGGGATATAGTGTTAACATGGGCCCACCCCCTGAAGCTGCAAAGCATCTTTTGGCTAAGCAACGGAAGGTCAGCACACTCGATTCATTTACCCCGCCGGCTGTAGTGTAGCAGACACTCTCAGCTACTGTATTTAAGAGTTCCTCTGTGCCTATACTAGCACTGCGGCTCCTGCCCGTGTGTTTCAGCGATGCATCACTTAGACGGCCATCTGTACGGGCCGTCAACCAGTTCCCTGGTGGGACTTCCAGAGTCATTTCTGGTGATGCTTTCAACTCAAGGCTACAGTTTTATGATTTTGGCCTGCGTGCCACCACCTGAACTTTCAGAACTCAGTAAGGACACATGAAAAATGAGTCAATAAGTGTATTCTGAAGCCTCTGATCCAGTGGTCCCAATAGCCATTGGTTGATGGATCTTTCTGTACCCAAAATGTGTCTGTGTCTTATTCTGAGCCTTCATCTTAGTTTTTTTTAAAGCACTTTGCTTTTAGTGGCTGTTATAACAGTGTTATAGAAGCCTGATAAAATGTGAACTAATGCAAATGTTGCTATTGAGCATTACCAGCATTGTAGGTCGCATCGAAGTCATAATCAGCAATTGTATTGCTATTTAAATGCAAATTCACCCATGCAGTTCTCCTGCTGTGTTAAATGGGCTGAAGTTTGATTGTTTATGTGGTAATTTAACCCTGCTGATTGCTTTCCATTGTAATTATATTGTAATGAGGTTTTATTTTTTTCTTCTTTCTGTTTGTGTACAGTAACCTGCTGTCTAATCCCTTCGTGTGTGACTGTCACTTAGCCTGGCTGGGACAGTGGCTTAAGAAGACAAGGGTGGTTACTGGCAACCCACGCTGCCAGAAACCTGCCTTCCTGAAGGAGATCCCTATACAGGATGTGGCAATGCCTGATTTCTCCTGTGACGGTACGACTCTCTTTCGAGCAACTTCCTCTTGTACAATATGTTCTGCTTGCTCTGTTGGTGGATCAGTAACTCAGTTAAGGGATAGTTCACCCAAAAAAAATGATTCTATCATCATGTACAAGTTGTTCCCACCGTGTATGAGTTTCTTTTTTCTATTGAACACAAAAGAGGATATTTTGAAGAATATTGGTAACCAAACAGGCTCATGGTCCCATTGACTCCCATCAAGTAAATGGGCTCCATCAACTGACTGGTTACCAACATTCTTACAAAACATCTTCTTTTGTGTTCAATAGAATAAGGAAACTCATACACGGATGGAACAACTTACTTGAGGGTGGGTAAATGATGACCGAATTGTCATTTTTGGGTTAACTATCCCTTTAATGGCTGCATCAAAGAGTGTTAAAAACCACAACAAGTTGTGCATCCGGTTTACTTAAGGAGCTAACTAACTCCTTTAACTGTTGTGCAATCACTGTGAACAGGGTAAAAAAAATATCTTTTCCACACCTGCTAATGGCGAGTCATTATATTATGTTTATGATATTATTGTCATCATAAATATTTCTAATTGGTATTTTTACATATGTATTACCTTGTAACTTTGGGTTTTATTGTACATATACAGACTTAAAGATATATATAATGTAGACTTATTTACAAACAAAACCCAAAGTTACAGGGTAATGAACTCTGTATATACCGTAAATTTCCCTCTGAGAGAGGTTTATCACCTTTTCACAACTATATTGGCATATGCAATCAGATTTTTTTTTAATCTAAATACAAATGTACCAATCTATGCTACTATGTCTTATCTATACAGTGTTGATTCTCTTTTATACTCTTCAACTCCTCTGTTTCTACACTTCCCTGTTTAGAGGTTATATACCCCCTTTTAAGCAGTTCCTCATGAACCAGAGGCACATTGTCAGTACATTGAATAAGGGTTTGCAAACCTCAGCTACTATTTGCGCTGTAGCCTGTGCCATCCACACCACATCCATCTCCAGTTCCCATGAAATCACACTGCTTAGATCAGGCCATTGAATCAGCTCCTTCCAGACACCATTCCAGACCGAGGCTTGCTCTACGCTCCATCTCCTCAGATTTCCCACACCTTCATCCCCCTCTCCCTGCTTCCCAGCGTCAGGGTAAATCACACCCGGCCAACTTCCCACAAGGCCGCACCGAGAGGGCACCACGAGGACACATTAAATGCTGAGCGTGGAGGCCTAAACATTATCTTCTCCCACTCTGGTTTTTATAGGGAAGAACTCGTGTCCATAAAGACGGGGGAAAACAGAACCTCTCGAGACTGACATAAAGTTTAATGGAGAAAAAGAAACTGCGGTTTGGCTTCTGTCTGGATTGGGTCCTGTGTTTAAGAAGGCCTCCCTGTCAAAGCTAGGGTGTTCTGGGTAGAAACAGCTCTTTTGCTGCTCCAGGACTTCAGGGAATATCGTGTTAAGAGAGCCTGCTCAGCTGTAGACGCCGAAGCACTTTGAAATAAAGAGGTTCAAAGTGAGAGAAATCGCCCTGGCTCGAGGTCCAT
Organism: Chrosomus eos; assembly: GCA_036326025.1. Classification (NCBI taxonomy): domain Eukaryota; kingdom Metazoa; phylum Chordata; class Actinopteri; order Cypriniformes; family Leuciscidae; genus Chrosomus; species Chrosomus eos. Next base: position 26,610,489 of record CM070835.1, read on the forward strand.
TAGTTAGAAGAGGCTGTCTGTCAGGGCTCATGTGTTGTTATTACGCTCATTTCTTCCTCCTTGTGCGGGGCGCCGTCACTTCAGATTCAAAAAACTCACCAGCACAACATCTAGCTATTTCAGTGCTCTGCAATTACAGTTAGAGTAACAAAGTCAAGCTAAATTGATTTACGGGAAGATATTTTGGGTTGTTTGAAGTAGTCCAGTCATTGTAAAACAAGCCCCCTTGGCCTTTCTGCGTTTGCAGGCACATTCAGGTCCAGCGTTCGTTCCCCTTTCCAGACTCGGTCTGTGAGTTATTCTTGGATCATATCTCAGTCTCCATTACCTCCCATTAATGGCTTAATTCACAGGGTAATTCAGCATTTTACAGATAGCATCTTACAGAGTTTGGATGAAAGCAGCTCGGGAGGAGGCTACAAGTATTGCTTGCAGGAAATGCAAGCGAGGCCAAAAGTAATATTTAGCTGCTGATTTTAAACTCCTGTGCACTCTATCACTTATTATGAGCGAGCGTGTTCTGTAATAATGATACCCATGTTTGGAGAACACACTGGAGAAAGGGCTATTTTCAGAGAGGGTGCAATGCAGTCCGTTGCTCACAGCACCTGTGCTCTTTTATCTATTCTCCCTCTTTCTCCATCCACCATAACTCCCTTTTAAAGAATTGATGAGTTTCTAAATTAGATCTTTTAGCAATGCATATTACATTTTTCTCTTGCATGATGTAAAAGAGCATAAAATATGCATGTCTTTCTCTCTCAGGTATGGAAGAGAATGTCTGTCTGCCGTCGGCCCCTCGCTGTCCGGATTCCTGCACATGCTCGGACACAGTAGTGCGCTGTAGTAACCGAGGGCTGCGTTCCCTGCCTAAGGGGATCCCTAAAGATACAACTGAACTGTGAGTTTCTTCTTATAACTCCCTTTATTTTTACCTTAATCACTTAAGGACAGAATCACAGCTGGTGGATTTTGTTTCCACAAAGTTCACGTCACATCCAGTTTTCTTTTTCTACTTGGTTAGTTCATTAAAATGGTAACAATCGGCCCAATAGGTTGAGTTACAAGAGTGAAAATTGGGGTCAGATTAAACTGTGTGAGTGTTTAAAAAGAGGAGATGTACAACAGTAATAAAGTGAATAGATGAAGTGTATTTACAGCATGAAACCTGTTAAGCTGTTAAAAGTGTGGAGTCAATTTTCACCCTACCATAAAACAGTCCTAGTGTGTTGAATGTGTCCACCGGTGTATATACAATCTGCAAAAGTGATAATCCAATAAAGTGTGCTTTCTGAAAAGGTAAGTCCTCAAAGGGTAACTCCACATTCCATGCCGTTGATGATCACAATTGGTCGACCAGTTAATGACCCCGTTTGCATCTGTGAAAGTGTCCCAAAACAAACTAAAAAATATATTGAATTCATTTGATTATTCATCCAAATGACCAAATGAGCAGATGGAGATTCGATCCATTGTCAGACAGATTGATTGATGGGATGTGTTTGTACAAGAGGACTAGAACAAAAGCACACATAAACACTATTATCACAGCCAAAACAATTCATGATAATATTATTGCGATATCTATAGAAATTGAGGGTTTACACGAAAATGATGTACTAAAAACAGAAAAGTTTTTCCTTTGCATTTTTCACATACAGACGACATCGTTGTCAAAACTATCCCAGTTCACATGGATCCGCGAAAATGACTAAAAACGCTGTATTATTCATGCCATGCCAGTAGTTGGCGATGTCACTTTGTAAAGAAACACTACACACCTATGGACTCAACACGTAATATGCATACGCATGACTCACCGTTTTCACAAATTTGCGTTTTTGTAAAACACACTCGTTTTTGTAGTTTACACTGAGAATATAACAGAATCTTTTTTAAAAAGCTTTCACTTTGAAAGCCATTTTCAAAAGTTTGCGTTTACAGGCCCCCAAAACGCTGTTGTCGTGTTAATGAACAGCCAAAAAGCATAGAAAGTTTTCCATTTTTAGTTGAAAACTGTGTCGCGTAAGCAGCTCCTTAGAAAAAAAATTCTTGTCTCACTCTTTTTTTTGTCCAATGAATCACACTTGAGAGAGAGAGAGTTTGTCTGTATAATAACTGTGCAAAAGCGCACAAAAATAACTTACTGTTGATTGGCACTTCCTGCAGACTGGGGTGTCTTTCTTTTACAGAATCCAAAAAGATAGCTAACAAGTTAACCTTTAAGTTGTGAGTGAATGTATTACAAGGGCAATCTGTCTTGTAAGAGGTGTGTCTTGAACACAGTGGTAATATCTCATGGCCTTATACACTACATCACACAACTCGGGTTTCAAGCTGTCGTTAGATATGTTGACACCTTTGACAGTGGCAGTATTGACCTTCATTACTCAAAAGTCTACATGTAAATATGCCTGCCATGAGCAATACAGTTTCTCAAACACACATTTTTAAAGAATAAAAAAGCCCATGATATCACGTGCTGGCCATGATCCAGCTCAGACTGTATGAGGGTCAGTGAGTTGCTGCACAGTGTAAAGGTGTCCGTCATAATCTAATGGACCAGCAAGATGAAGAGAGAGTACAGCGCCTTCATAGAACTGCTGACACACAGGCCGTTCACACTCGACAAGAGCTGCTCATACTCCCACTTAAACAGAGAGAGTGAGAGCGATAGATGGAGAGACAGGGAAGCAATAGAACAAGTCGACGGCGACAAAGAGGAGAAAGAAATCACAAGATATCAAACAAACGACAAAGAGAGACTGATATAACAAGGGGTTATATTACCGAGAGTATTGAACCGGAAAATCTTGCTGTTGGTTTTTCAGCAGAAGGACAGTGATTGTTCTTGGATCGTAGAGGAAAACTCCAGAAGGACTGACCTCTTCTCCTGTGTTGTAGTTTTGAAGACCGTATCACTGATCACTGACAGACCCCATTATCAGCTGGCTTTGATAGCAGACACTGAAGTCCCTATCAAAGCCCCATCTATCTCTGTCCTGTCGTCTTGCAGTGGTGTGGTCTGCTGACGTTGACGTGAAGAACAGCATTTTAGCACGTTTGAGCATGCAAAATAAGGATGAAAGAAATGTTGTAGATAAGCAATGCAAGCAGCTACACTTCAGGCCTGATCTTTTGCTAGGCAGCTCACTTTGTGGTTATAAATGTATTCTCTTTTTTATCTTTTTTATAAGAATGAAATGAAATTTAAAACAAAATCTGGTTTTGCTTTGTACCTTGTCTGTGTGTGTACATTTGTCTGTTAACAGGATTTTTCTTACCGTTTCAGATACTTGGAAGGAAACCTCCTCACATCCGTGCCCAAAGAGCTTCCTAATCTGAAACAACTGACACTGCTGTATGTATTTCTCCTCTTTTTTATTGAATGTATTTATTTGGCATGCACATTTATACAAAGGAACCTACTGTGCATTGAATGTCTTCATGTATGTTTTAAGCATTCCATCATGTATATTTCCTGAAGCTGAAGGATATATGAGGCAGCTCTGTACAATACAAATCTCACACTGCAAAAATAAAGAAATAAATAATAACCTACAGTAAAAACATCTTAATTGATTAACTGGAAGTTACCTTACCAACAAATGTATGGCTTTTGCAAGTGAAAGCTATGAATTGCCGTATAGTTTACAGTGAAATAACATTCCCAGAAGTGATGCATCACATACCAAATTGAAATGCATTAAACATCACAAAGCAGTATTATTATATTTTATTTAAATTAATAGGTTTTTGCTCGCTTTTTTGTACATTAAGGTGTTTTGTGTTATATTTTATGATTTTAGTTCATGTTTTTTGCATTATTTTAGAATCATGTTTACTATCCTGGTGGTGTTTTGTCTTTGTGTGCATATGACTCTATGAGCTTTGGCCATGGTTTGTGTAAAATTCACCAAAAAAGTCACCAATACGCCATCCCACAATACCTGAAACATTTGAACTATATTTTTTCCACAAAATGAAAATATGGCAACCGCAACTGTCAGTTCTTTAGCGTTTTTATGCATGTTTTAAGACATATTGAATAACCTTTATTTAACCAGGTTAAAACTAACTAAGAAAAAATGTCTTTTCTAAGAGTAAACTGGCCAGGGTTGTGAAGGTATGTTGTAGACTTTGTTCTGAGGGTGTGTAATTGAATCTGCTGTGTGTTTGTGTGTGTTTCCTCTGCAGAGACCTCAGTAATAACAGCATTAGTCTTCTTGCCCCTCTCACCTTCAGCAACATGACGCAGCTCGCAACCCTGTAAGTTAACACCATAATCCAACAATCAGACACAGTTTCTATGTCGACATTGTTCCGTCATGTGAACATTACTACTACTGACTAAAACATTTTGGCAGAATTGTTGACATTAAATGACAGATTTGTCTCCATCTCTCTGTAGGATCCTGAGCTATAATCAGATTCGCTGTGTCCCGGTTCATTCATTTGATGGCTTGCGTTCTCTCCGCTTGCTGTAAGCCTCAATATATCTATATCTTTATCTATATCTCTCTCTCTCTCTCTCTCTCTCTCCTCTCTCTCTCCTCTCTCTCTCTCTCTCTCTCTCTCTCTCTCTCACACACACACACACACACACACACACACACACACACACACACACACACACACACACACACACACACACACACACACACACACACACACACACACACACACACATAAACTCCCCATGCACCACAGCACCTCTCTGAGATCCCAATAACCTGCCTTATGAACTTAACGTCAGGAGATTAGTGCCTGAACAAAGCAGCTTTAGAACAACACATTCACAGCATCAGCAAGTTCTGAAGGAACAAAGCATTTTTTAAGAAAGCAGATTTTAAGAGCTTTTTTTAAGTCCTGTGTTGTTGTTTTTAAATAACGACATTTATTTGAAATTGAAATCTGCTGTAACATTATCAATGTCTTTACTGTCACTTAAGATCAATCTAATAAAAGTAATTAATTATTGGAAGGTAAGGTACTGTATGTCCCTCAAATCATTCCTGTCCTTTAGTCAAGAAATTTCCAGGTAAATATCAATTGTGAACAAATTATTTTTTATTGAGCTGTAATTTTGTTAAGATTGTCTTTAGTAAAAAGTGGTAAATATTGTGCATTTGTGATACATATTGTGATGCAATGTATATTTATGATACATAAAATGTTAAATATGAAATTAGTAAGACAAAGTCAGGCAGTTTATATTTTTAAAATATAATTTCTACCACATATTTAATGGTAATTTGATATGTGGTAGAAATGATATTTGTCCATGCCAGGTGTAAAACTTATATAAAAAAAGACAATTCTCCTTAGATATTTGTATATTCTTTCTTGCAATTTATTAGTAGACAAATAAACAAACCTTAGTTGTAAACAAACCATTGTGTGGCCATAGTTGAAGAAACAACCTTAAATGTCTCTCAGCATTAAACTGGATGGTTTACTTTGTGGCTCTGTCTGGGCAGGATAGGTTATCAACACTCTGTTTGCACAGATATGTTGAACAGACCAAAGGACGCCCGCCTTATTCCGGCCTCTTCATGTTTAGTCTGCCAGGCAGTCATCATTGTCACTTTTTAATTTCCCAGAATGCCTCAGGGCCACCGCTGACCTGGCCTCATGGGTCTGTAGCTGTCCAATCATGCTCTCAGGTTGCAGTCTGAGTTTATATGTGTGGGCTGAGCGCCCTGTAATAGAACAGGATAAATTATTAAACAGAACTGACACAGCATACAATGAAATCTCAATGCAAATCTGCCGTTCCCACTGGTGTCTCACAAAAACGCCAGAGGTTTTCTATAATTCGCGCTAAATGCCTTGAATGACTGACCCTTTCTTTCTTTCTTTCTTTCTTTCTCTATCTCCCCTCTTTCATTCTTTCATCATTTATAGTGCGGAAAACAATGAAACCAACTCCCAGAGCTCAATTCTTTTTTTCATTTTCTTTTCATTCTTCCCTTTCAGAACCCTCCACGGAAATGACCTTTCAACTATTCCGGAGGGAGCCTTCAGCCACTTGACATCTCTGTCTCATCTGTAAGTGTGTGTGTGTGTGTGTGTGTGTGTGTGTGTGTGTGTGTGTGTGTGTGTGTGTGTGTGTGTGTGTGTGTGTGTGTGTGTGTGTGTGTGTGTGTGTGTGTGTGTGTGTGTGTGTGTGTGTGTGTGTGTGTGTGTGTGTGTGTGTGTGTGTGTGTGTGTGTGTGTGTGTGTGAAGAACGTTCTCTCTCTGCCTCTATTATTGATGGACTCCCAGTCTCAACCTTAGAGACGAACTCAGGTATTTAGACTCAATGTAAGTTTTACCTCATTACCGTGTGCAACCTAGAGAGAGTGCAGCCTTGTGTCCGCGCTCGGAGACCGAGCCCCACAGGAAATCTATGTACATTTTATTACCGCTAAAAGGCATCTATTATGAAGGCTTATGGCCGTGTTGTTTTTTTCCTCTCGGCTGTAGTTCCTGTTGCAGGTTTGGAGTGGGGACACTGTAGCTCCTTGTGTCCTCATTGAAAAGAACTGTCAAGGATAAAAAATCCAATGAGGAATAAAGGCCCTGTTGAATTGAAGGAAGTGCGATTGGGATTTCTGTAGTAAATGAAGATGTCGGCTTTGTATCGACTGTAGTGTAGTATGGTGCATTCAGGTCATGTCGGAACAATCATATTTACGAGTTGAACACACGTGAACACCACCAGAAAGTCATAATTACAAATACGGAACTCAAAATTGTCTTTGAGCTCAGAGTTTCCGAGTTGGGGGATTGTGGAAAACATATGCATCTTCTCATCTACCATCTCTAGTTGATGGTTCCAACTTATAAATATGAACTTCTCAGAAGGACTTTAATGCACCATAAGGAAAAAACTAAAAGTGTTACCACTAGACCAGGGCTGTCCAACCCGGCTCCTTTACCCCTTTTCCACCAAAAAAGAACTGGTTCGGAACTGGTGCTGGTTCAGAGTTGGTTCAAAGTTAGTTCAACTTGCGAACCTTCTCAGAACCTGTTTGTTTTTCCACTGACTAGGGAGCCCAGCGAACGACGTCATTACGTCACTGTGTACGTCGCCATACGTCTTAGCTATAAACACTTGCGCCAACTTCAAGCATAACAATTACAATCGCGGACTACATCGTCTTTCTGCAAATGTTTTTCCTGGCTTTGCGATCGTATATTGGGGTAAGAAGAAGACTTTTAGAACACATTTGTGCTCCAAACCCCGCCTCCAGCCCTCAACATAAGCATGACGCGGTAAAAGAACGGTTCTAGTCCAGCAAAGAGTTGGTGCCGCTTTGGAACCAATTTTCCTGGCCAAGAACCGGTTCTTTGGCTGTCGAAACACAAAGAACTGGTTCGCGAGTAGGCACCGGCTCCGAACCGGCTCTCAAACTGCTTTGGTGGAAAAGGGGTACTTGAGAGCTACTGTCCCCAAAGTTTAGCTCCAGCCCCAGTCAAACACACCTGAACCAGATAATCGAGGTGTTCAGGGTTACTTGAACATTACTAGAGTGTGTTAGAGCAGGGATGGAACTGAAGTCTACAGGAAGGAACATTCCAGGAGCAGGGTTGGAGACCTTTGCACTAGACCCACGAATCATACTGCTATTCTTTTCAAACAAAGGGTAACACTCGTCTCCTCTTATGCAGGGCTCTTGGAGCGAACCCTCTATACTGTGACTGTGAGCTGCTCTGGTTGTCTCAGTGGGTGAAGGCTGGGTTTAAAGAGCCTGGCATTGCCCGCTGCACTGGACCACCTGACATGGCGGACCGACTGCTGCTTACCACCCCCCTCAATCGCTTCCAGTGCAAGGGTGAGTCTCGTCTTTCTTCTCTTCTGCTGGTTAGTCTGCTCCAGACACATTGAGCCATGGTGCCCACATGGGAAATGCAGATTCGAATTTGGTCTGCATCATTTCCTGACCTAAATCCACCCCCCCCACCACACACACACACACTTTATTTTCCAAGTTAACATATAGTTACATTGTACTTAATCATATAAGTACTAAGTAATTATTAATTAACTACATGTACTTACTATAGAGTTACGGTTAGGGTTTGGTTAAGGGTTAGTTACTCATAATTATGCATGATTTACTGTTGTTACTATAGTAAGTAAATGTAGTAACGTGTAACTACTGTACCACACATTCAAATAAAGTGTTACCTCTTTTATCACAAACTAAAACTATTTTAAATAGTTTTTGTTAATTGTTCAGTGGTTTAGTTAATTGTATTACATGAAGCTTAAAGTTAAAGTTAAACATAAAGTTAAATTGACTTATTTATTATGAAATACTAATAATATTGACATTTAAACAATTTAAAATGTCAGTGGTTCAGTGGTTCATGTAGGTTGTCTACAAACCGAAAGGTTGGTGGTTCAATCCCCGGTTCCACCTGACCAAGTGTCGAGGTGTCCATGAGCAAGACACCTAACCCCAGCTGCTCCCGACGAGCTGGATGGCGCCTTGTACGGCTGACACCGCGTTGGTGTATGAATGTGTGTATGAATGGGTGAATGAGAGGCAATATGTAAAGCGCTTTGGTGGCCATTGGGTCTGTGAAAGCGCTATATAAATGCAGTCCATTTACCATTTTACCATAAAATAGTACACACCACCATCGCTACTACCGATTGGGTGGTTTAGTGAGGTCCTTGGATCGGCCCCGCCGGAGCTCCTCGCTGGGTTCTGGCGGAGCGTCGAGAAGATGATCAAACTTGACCATCTAGAGATAGTAAAAGTCGTAACAAGGTTTCCGTAGGTAACCTGCGGAAGGATCATTACAGGTCTCCGGGCCTAGGGAGGTCTCACCTCTACCCAGGAACGAAAATCAAATGCCTCGGGTCCGCCCCGGCGGACCTGTCCATAAAATAGTATATAAATAATATCAAAATAACAGAATCAGAGTCAGAGCAGAGTTTACATTTTGATGAAATGTCGTATTTTTTCTAGAAATAACACTAACAGATAAATAGTTTCACAAGTAAAAGGTCAGCTTATTTTTCATGCTGACTTTAATGTCACCTCCATTCTCTTTAATTTCTCATTCTCTTGCTTTCTTCTCTTACACACATTTATTCTTCACATTTTGTGTCGTGTGCATTTCAGGTCCAGCAGATTTGAATCTGATGTCCAAGTGCGCCCCCTGTGTGGCGGCTCCCTGTCAGAACAACGGCACATGTGTGAGTGATGCCACAGGCTCCTACCACTGCACCTGCCCTTTTGGCTACAAGGTGAGTGAACAGCCAACGGCCCACATACATCATCCACTAGCATCTATCCTGTCCTCCTGCACACGTGTACAGAATATACACAATATTCCTTTGAGTTATGTGCATCATTACATGCAAGAGAGCCTCATCATCCATCTTCCCAAGCTCAACTTCCTGTATCTGTATTTCTTGATTAGTTCCTATTGTACTCAAGGCAGGCGTTTGTGAGGCGATTTTGTGTAGCAGACTCATACTCAGCAGGAACCCTATGACCTTGGGGGCGAAGCCTTGGGCTGTTGGCAAACACATTGCAAGAGATGTGAAGAATATGAGCTGCTTTCAAAGGCAATTTATTTAGAGACAAGAAGCTATGAGAAATGAGAAGTGTGACAGGGAGTGTACAAAAATGCAAATTTGACGTCATCAAGCAGGTCACTTCCATGAGCTAAAACAGATTGCTTTTCTAATCGTACCAAAATACACATGAACCAAATTTTCGACCACCTTTTCAAGCAAATTGGGCTGCAGATTTACAAAAAACCACTTGAACAGCTTTGAAAAACCAAATGAACCACAGTCTGACATCCAACAGACTCTGTTCCACACAAAAAGTACTTTGAGAATGTGTGTGTGTCCTGACTGTGGTGTGAAATCATTACCCTTTTGTTTGGTTATGGGATTCCTGTCAGTGTTTGTTCTGTTGAAGAACAGATAAGAGCTTAACCCTTCGCCCTCTACAAGACAGAACCATTGGGCTGTCTTTTAATTAAAACCACAGCTCTCAAGGTCAGTTGCAGGTGTGTGTCTGTCCTCGAAGTAAGTGAAGATTAATTAGAATGTTCAAGAGTACTGAATTAAATCAAACATGGGAGGAAGAAGCGAAAAAACAGAGAGACACAGAGCGAGAGAAAACAGAGGCATATGGGCCCTTTGAGGAGAGCAGAGGAAACAGGCATATCAGTAGCAAAAGCCTTTGTCTGAAATTGAAATGGAGAATGTTAGTCATGGAGTTACAGCCCCGGAGTGTAAAAGGATCAGGGCACGACATACATCTTCCATAAACCATGATATTAAACTAAACCTGGCTCTGGGCCTGGATATAGGCCTAGTAAACAAATAAGATTTATATATTTTCTGAAGAAAATGTGAGTTGTGCTTGTCAGTGCAAAACTACAATGTTACTAGTAGGTGATTACTAGGCTAAACAGTTGCTAATATGTTCTAAACGTTTATACTATTTTGCGATGTGGTTGCTAGGGTGTTCTGGGTGGTAGTTAACTATTTAAGGTTAAGGGATTAGAACAGATTCCTAATTATAAGTATGAGCAACAATAATAACCATAGCAAGCACTGCTAATCATTGCCCTTAATATCCACTCCTTAACCCTGTTTGAATGGTAAATTGCGGTTAACATTTAAGTTGACATTTTACTCAGAACTCATTATGTTATATTGTAGATGATGCTTGTATTCCTTTCACCTCTTCATCTTTTAAAGTAGCCATCTGATTGTGATGGCTCAGGATCTAAGGGTGAGACATGTTAAAACCCGAGCTCTTACTTTCTTATCTATGCTCAATGTCCTTTACTTTCCTCAGGGTCGTAACTGTGAGATTCCCATTAATGCCTGCATCAGCCTGCCGTGTATGAATGGAGGCACGTGCCATCTCACACCTGGACTGGACGGGCATTTCAGGTACATCCAGACCTGTACAAATTATATTTTGACAAGTTGAGTTGTAGTGCTAATGCTGGTAACTTAGGTCTGAATGTAGCCTGCATAGCGTTTCCACTATCATTATGAATACAAGTGTCAAAAGGATAAAGAAGATTTAAAAACTGAAATAATTTCATTGAATGTCCTGTGTTAAAATGCACATCTGGACAAAATCTGTGTATAAAATTGTAAAGCTTGTAATACCCCTGGACATTTAAAAGAAGCAAGAGGCAGACAGATTGTTGTAATGGCACAATAAATGTCCCCTGTGCCCTATAAATCAACTAGCAACTTTGGTAATGTCATATTAGAACATTTTTGTTGGGCAGCCGCTTCACATCCAGAAGAAAACAGAATTGCACAATGATTTTACAAAAAAAAACAGCTAGCAAATGAGCCCAGAGATTTGTGTGTTTTTATGTGTCTGTGGGTGGAATATATCAGTTTCTGGCGTAGCCCCTGAGTGTTGGCAGCCAGAGGGCAGGGACTGGGTGGAAGGGTACAAACGGGTGTGGGTTCTGCTAAACGCTGAGATAAGTTTTACTGCTATTGCTCAACAAGTCACCATGGAGATGGAGGTTTATCAAACACTGAGCCTCAGTCACTGATGGATCAAACCCACAAGACTTACGGATAGCAACAGAAAGGCAAAACAACTCAGACAAAATACATATATTAAGGGCTGCTTGGGATTTCAGCAGGTGATGTAGTCGAGACCAGCTCATTTGAGTTTGAGTCAAGACTGAGACCAGAAGAGGGTTGAGTTTGAGTCAAGACCAAGCTCTCAAAAAGACACGACCATAACAATTTGGTATTTGGTTTGGACTTGAGGACCAATATCATGAAAATATAGGCTTGGACTCAGACTTGAAGACTCAGACCTTGAAAATATGGGGCATGTGGACCCTGTCTTACCTCAGACTTGACCCTTTTCTGGTTTCGATCTTTAGACTATGACACTAGATATATGATCTCCATCTTAAAAGAATAACAGTGCTTCCATCATCTGCTCATCATCATATTACTTGTTTTTGGTGGAACACAAAAGGAGGCATTTCGCAGAATGTTAAGTCTGTGCTTTTCCTCAAAGAAAGTGGATGGTGAGCTTAATAGCACAGAGAAGGACAAACCGTTCCATAAACGTTATTCATATGCTATATTACTTCTGAATAAGTCCTTTAAAGCCATACAATATCTTTGTTTTCATTGTCCTCCATAGTTTGCATGGTGCATTCAAGCTACTGTATGTCTCATTCCGAAAGCGTCGTCCTCCGGAGGTTGCATTTGTCGTCATTGAGGCTGCTTCATTTCAGTAAACTGACCACTACATTCCAAAGTCATTAAAAAATGGCAGTGATTTATTCTTCACTTGTAATAACTGTTAATTGTATAATAATTACTGTTTCGCATATGACGTATGCAGCCGACAAATGCCACCTCCGGAGGACACAGCCTTCGAAACGAGACATAGCTTTAGAGACCAAACAATGAGACATGAATAGCAACAAATGACACTGTTATGGCTGCAGGACTAAAGAAAAACAGTCTGGAAGGTCTCAGGGTGTCCCCAAACAGAGCTATTACTGAAACCCATGTGTTTTCTTTTGTTCTAACATTTGAAGTATTGATCATTGTCTTGTGCCTTATCATTCCTGTAGCTGTGTGTGTCCACCTGGGTATGAGGGCCAACAGTGTGAGCTGAATCCTGATGACTGTGAAGACAACGACTGTGAGAATAACTCCACCTGTGTGGACGGCATCAACAACTACAGCTGTGTCTGCCCTCCTAACTACAAAGGTACCAGTTTAACCTCATTGAACCGGCCTATAAATGCATATAGAGTGACTCAGACTCCGATACCATTTTCTTAGTCATATTACCCTATTTGTCTGTTCAGTCGTACCGCAATGAGGCCATTTCACCGGCCAGACTGTGCCAATTGCAGTTATATCCTCCAGCCACAACTGAGGTGGCTAAGAAAACATTAGGAAACCAAAATAATATACATGTTAAGGCTGGTATAGGGCAGTTTTACTAAACAAACCAGCTTTTGACAAAAGTTCTGACTCAGCGGATTTAGAGTTCAGTTGTTGTTAAAACTGTCTGTTCATTTCCACTTCTGATCTGCCAAGTGCTGAGCTCTGGTCCTCCCTTCTTTCCTGCCCTCCGCTCTTCTCCTTCCTTAAAATAGGAAGTGCAACTGCTCCTAGCGGGCCCTGTCATTATAACGGCGTTCCTCTTTGCCACCTCCCCTGGAGTGGGTACATTTGGTGTGTAGAGAGTGTGTGTACTTCCTGCGGTCCAAACCTGGCCACATCCATAAGCTTGTAGGGCACACACAGCTGTCTGCTTAAAGGGCACAGCCTTAAACTGAGTTTTAAACCAAGAAAGAGAAAAATGTTGTTGTTCTTAATAGAGTTCTCAGTTAAAGTTTCATGTAAGGATCGACTTTGGCTCAGAGGTTTTCTCTGAAAGTCCTAGGAGTTAGATATAGGAACTCTAGAGGAGACGTGTAGGATTACTGAGATCTTTTTAAGCTAGAGTCTCCGTTTGCTCTCAGAAACAACTGATTTGAATAAAATTTCAATTTGAGGCTCTTCTTGCATGCAGGAAGCTGTCAGTTAGATCTCCCTTATTCTAACTGGTGCTGCTCATCTTATACTCTTTGTCTGACTGTCATCTGTACCAGACTTGCTAGAGAGAATATATTTTTTATTAGTTTCACATAAAAAGGATGTAATTATGTGGGTGAAATGAAAGTGGAGAGTTGGAGATGTAATAGACTGGTGATGTTTTCTCTCCTTTTTTTAACATTGTGCCCATTTACAGTTATACTATGTGTATATTAGGGATCATGTGACGCTAAAAACTGGAGTAATGTATATGAAAATCCAGCTTTGTCACAGGAATACATTTGATTTTAAAATGGAAATATTTTAAATTGTAATATTAATTAATTTGAATATTTCACAATAGTATTGTTTTACTGTATTCTTTATCAAATAAATTTAGTTTTAAATCGTACAGAACCCAAACTTTTGAATGATATTAAAAGTTAGCAGACCATCAGAAACATTTTCCAAAATATCAGTATACCCCAAACAAGGCAAGGCAACGTCATTTCAGCTCTTGACATGACAATGTTGAATCTTCACACTTTGCCAAAGGTCAAGTCTCTTAAACATTTATTCCTTCTCAATTGTCATTGTATTTCTGTATATCTGTATGCATTTTAACAGCTGTTGCAAATTCTACTGAAGATTGTTCTGTATTAACCTCAGTCTGTACTAGTCTTACCAACAACATTCGGATTTGATTTAAAACTCTACAGCCTGAGCTGTTTGCCAGATTGCAGCCTGTGAGGTGCATGCAGGAAACATAGGCAGTCGTGTGTGACCTGTAGACACCGACTGTACTGATTCCCTGAAGAACACACACAGTTGCTGCAGAAAGGGTCTATAGGAAATTGGCCTGGCAGCAGACCACCTAAACCCCGTCTCGAGGGCCAGAGCACAGAGAGGGTACATCTGTTTCTGAGCGGCTGCTGCTGTGCCATGCAGCCAGCAACACCAACACAAGTGTGCTGGACAGGAAATGCTAGGAATCTGGGTGAATGAGTGCAGGGATGTGCGGATCAGACCTAGTACGGCCTGTTGCAAAGCCGGACGTCCTACAGCAGGTGGACGGGAACAGGGAATGTATTGAAGGTTCTAGTTGGCAGTGATTTAGTGCCTTCGATTGGACCCTGCTGAGCTGAGTGCTCAAGAAAGACTTTGCCATCACATAAAGATGTGTTTTCAGTTGAGCCTGTTGGAGAAAAGCCTCACAGTCTAAATGCTGGCAGATGGTGTGAGGGGTGAAAAACACCTCAAGGAGGGTCACACATGCTGAATGTTCAGTCAAAGAGTTCCTTTAGCCAACTGTGAGCTTCACCCAGTAGAGGCCCTGAGTGTTTCAGCATGTGATCAAATCCGGACAACTGTTAGAGTGATTTGTTCCTTTTCTTTGTGTGTCTCTTAGGTGATCTGTGTGAGGAGGTGGTTGACCCCTGTCTGCCTGGGTTTGACCTCTGCCAACATGACTCCAAGTGTGTTCCTCTCAGTAAGGGCTACAGGTGAGTGTGTGAGCTCTTCTGGGAAATGGGGCATGGGAGAACACAGAATATCAGAATGTCATTATCACTACCAAGTAGAATTTAACTCACCTTGTGCCAGAGCTTCCTCTTTTGCTAGTCATCGCTAGCATCTAAATCGTTTTTATTGTTTTCTTTTTCAGGTGTGAATGTTTGCCAGGTTATGTTGGCCAGCAGTGTGAGCAGGATTACAACGACTGTCTGGAGAACAAATGCCAGCATGGGGCAGAGTGTGTCGACGCCATCAATGGATACACATGTGTGTGTATGGAAGGGTTCAGGTGAGACACGTGCATTGTTCACACTCAGGTGCGTTTACTTTACCTGTGTAAAGGACACCGCGTAGACGCCCCCAAAAATGGACAGATGTAGAACTGATGAGAACCATTTTGGTCTTTTCATTGACTTTTGTTGTTTGAATAATAATAATAACTATTAATTACTATTTTTATTTTTAAATAATATAGTAATATATATATATATATATATATATATATATATATATATATATATATATATATATATATATATTAAATATTATTAAATGTAATTTTTTCAAAATTTCAAATATGATTTATCATATATGTCACATTTCAAATATCTGTTTCTTTCTTTTTTTATAAAATATTTTTATATCATACAAATATAAAAACTACAGATAAATACTGATCTTGCCATTTTTTAACTGTCAATAAACTGGCCATTTAATCTTTTGTCCACAAAAGTATAACTGCATACACACATGTACCCTCACAAAACCTGTACAGTACATGCATGAAAGATACACATTAACAAACACATGCCTTTCTGATATCTTGGATACCTGCACACCTGTATTTATTATTGTAACACAGTTCGTTGTTATGGGAAGAAGTAGGTTGGAACTTGCGAACATTTAAAGACTTTAATAACAAAATAAATAAACAAATGCAAAATGAAAGTAAAGACAGCAGCCCCTCACAGACGACTGCTGTCACATATAATAAAATAAAACAGCAAATAAAATAGTCCAGGCCTGGTCCTCTCTCATCCTTCAATGTCGTAGCTCCTCCTTTTATGCTTCCGCTCCTCCGTTAGAGATATGAAAGTCTTGATAAATGGTGTAATACACACACACACACACACACACACACACACACACACACACACACACACACACACACACACACACACACAACCAGCTTCTGTTGGTGCTTTATTATATGCTAGTGTATCATTAAATCTGAGATGCACAAAAGATGAATTTCCATAGGTCTAATTATAACACTGGCATGTCTGTGTGTGTGTGTGTGTGTGCATGTGTGGCAGAACAATAGCTCTCTCCCCAGCATCCCTCACTCCACCACAGCTACTGATTAAGGGCCTGATGGTGTCTGAGCCCAGCATTAATCTGGCTTACCACCCATCCTGACACTCTATCAATATTCTAACACCATCTTCTTCTCCTGTGTGAGTTAGATTTAAGAAAGAAGGAAAGTTCAATTAAAAGTGCTTGAAAAATTGTGGTTACCCTTTATTTTACGGCGTCCGTGTTACAATGTAATTAAACATTTAAGGACTGTGTAATTAATTAACTACATATATTTACTATAGGGTTAACGTTAGGATTAGGGTTTGGTTTATGGTTACTTGCATGTCAATTACTATAGAAACTGCATGTAACATGTATAACAAAGACACTGTAAAATAAAGTGTTACCAAATTTGCTTATATATTTCTTTCAATAATATACTTAATATACAGTATTCAATAATGATTTCTGAAGGATCATGTGACACTGAAGACTGGAGTAATGGCTGCTGAAAATTCAGCTTTGCCATCACAGGAATAAATTACATTGTTAAATATATTCAATTTATTATTTTATTGTATTTTGATCAAATAAAAGCAGCCTTGGTGAGCATAAAATACTTTGAAAAGACAACAAATACTAATTATTCCGTACTTTTGACCGGTAGTGTAAATGCCTTATATATCTCTCCCTCTCTGTTTCCTTAGCGGCTTGTTTTGTGAGAATCATCCACCAATGGTATTGCTCCAAAAGACGAGTCCATGTGATCAGTCTGACTGTCAAAATGGAGCCCAGTGTCTGGTCGTGGAGGGAGAGCCTGTGTGCCGTTGTCTACCTGGCTTCTTCGGCATCAAGTGCCATAAAATGTTCACAGTGCACTTCCTCGGCAAAGATACCTACGTAGAGCTCTCCGGCGCCAAGATCAAACCACCAATGCATATATCCCTCCAGGTACACCTACAACCACTTCCTGTAATGCTTAACAATAGGTCCCAGATCAGTTTCTGTAATATAGACTTCACATATCACTAGCCTCAGGACAGTCCACAAATCAACCAAACTCACATCAGCGGCCAAGATAAGCGATCTGCCTCTCTGTCATCAATTCTAGGTCTTTTTTTTTCATCAGCAGTGCATGGTTTAAGCCAGCTTTGGCCTCTCTGACATTATGCATGTCACCTCTTGTCCACCTGTGTGAATAATTCCTCTCCTGAGGACATATAATATGGTAATAGAGGTTGAGCTGGGCTGTTATCCATTGCAATCAGGGGTACTGCGTGACCGCTAGATCTGCTACAAATGAGCCTATATCTTCTCACTGTCGGGAGGGCACACTAATGTTAATTAAAGTAGGAGAAATTAAAAAGAGCTCAGTAGATGTTTATCTCCTTGTGGACGTCGACATCTCTCAGTTTCAGTATCTCTAGCACATTTGCATATCGAGTGGCCTTTGTGAGTAAAGTAATAGTGCATTGTTTATTCTCAGTGTTGCTTTCTAAACCAAGTCTGAATTTTTCGCAAGAAAACATGAACAATGAGGTTATAAAAAAGAACTTACACACTAAGTTCATACTGCAATGTTGCATTGTTTGTTTATTCAGAAGCTGGGTCAATTTTTTTATTGTTCAGATATTCACAGACCATTCAGATAAGTCATGCCAGTTTTCAGGAATTTTCATAGATGATTTGAAAATGTATTAATTACTTGTCATTAATACTGTAAATTGTGTGACGGAATCCAAATGCCATGTGCGCAAAGCCTATTTTAACAAAACGCATGTTCACGTTCCTCTAAATTTTCTAAATGTACTTTTAATTGTAAAAAAAAAACAGGATTAAATATTAAATTAAAAATAGAGACATAACTTTTAGTCCAGTAAAACGTAGTTGTGTGGATTAAACATTTTGGACTTTTCCATTAAGTAAAATCTAAGAGAACAACATTATTTAATCTTTAGACTTGATGCTGAATATGTTACACTTTTACTCTCTTCAGTCACATCAGAGTGAGTGTGAACGGGCCTTAAAAGGCAACACACAGAGGCTGGGATGGAGCAGCAAATATAGAAAAGCAATCAAATTAGGTTGCTTTTTTATTTCCAGCGTTCTTAGTAAAACTGTGCTGAACAGCGTTAATGACTTGGTCCTCATGTGACATATCCACTGACAGAAACCGAATACAGGGACACATTAACTGCTCATATGCCTCCAGGCTATGAGTGTAAGCAGTCCACTCGATCTCAACTGATGTGTAGAGAGGCTTCTACACTCCATAAGCCATCAACTGTCCTCCCGCCCTTCTGCTTATATATAAACGTGAGCTGTTTTCCATCACAGCTAGCTCGCAGGCGTATCGTTTGATGCCCTCGACTAAACAGGGAGTTAAGTGCCAGCCCTACGGCGGTTCCCTCGGTGTGCATATTGTGTTGGAAGTAGTGTGCTTATCGCGCACTCTTGATTGTTTTCTACATCCTTCTTTTACTTCTTCAAAAGTATTCCTGCTGTTCTCCTTCACTAATCTTTTGCTGTCTATTTCCCATTTTCTGCCTCTCTGACTTTGTAGGTGGCCACAGATAAGGACAATGGCATTCTGTTGTATAAAGAGGACCATGACCCACTCGCCCTAGAGCTGTACCAGGGACACATTCGTTTGATATATGATGTTGCCAAGTACCCCCCAACCACAGTGTACAGGTGAGCACTCACACACACTATTTTAAGGCATCCTACACTCTCACATAATATGTGCGATAAGTGTACCTTTAGGGGCACAATACTTTTAGGGGCAGTACCCTCAAAGGGACAACTTTGTACTTTATTCACCCTCAAAAGTAGTAGTATCTTAGCAGTCAGTACTCTAAAGTACTAATAAGCACTTGTTAGGGTAAATACAACAAAGTTGTCCCTTTAATGGTACTGCAGGAAAGTACGATCTAAACGAACAAAAGCCGTGAAGCTGTCCCAAGTTTTATGACTGTACGCCATCCAGCTGAATTTTGTTGAAAAAAGATACAATTTTTGCAATTTTTTTCATGTGTGTGTAGGCTCTCTCGACATAATAGGTAGCATAATTATGTTACCCCTTTAAGGCGGACATACACTGTGTGATTTTCGTCCGATTTTGAGCCGAATTCTGACTCGTGCGACTCTTTTCCGGTTCAGGGCGATTTATAGCTTTGTCGTGCGTTGTTTGTCGTGCAGTGTTCGTGCAGTGTACAGGGAGAAACGAGAGGCGATTAACCTCTCCCGACCGGCAATCGGATGGTCGGATGAATTTCTGGCATGTCAAAAATTTTGGTCGCTCTCCGTGACTATATCGCAGAGTTGAAGCAAAGCTACGAACCGTTTGCCCTAAACTCAGTGTTTTTCCCTCACTTTAGGGTCCTTCATAGTATTGTATGTATCCTCAGAAGAAATGGCAATCCCAGAATGCACAATGCCAAACTCCAAGATTGTGAATGCGTTGAGGGGAATGTTGATTAAAATTGAATTAAATTAATTCAGTTTTACCCAATATGTGTAATATGTTAAACACATGTATTTAAGTATTTCATTGTTAATTTGCTATTGGAGATTATTGAAATCAGTTGCACGTCTCCAGTGTCACTAAAGTGGTTCCATTTCAGTTATGTTTTTCCCTAAGAAGTCAGCTGCCTGTGTAGTTCACTAGGTTTAGTACCAACACAATCACACTTCTACTCAATAAATAAACCCATACAGCTAGCTGTGTTTGCTGCACCATTATCTATACCACTCTAAATTATTTCCATACATCAAAAAATACACACTCGTTTATCTTCCATAAAAATTGAGTTTCAAAGGAGGCACCCTGCTCTCCTTCAGAATAGTTTGAGGTGAAAAAGGCGTGTTTGTGGGTACGTTTGCTCCCTGTTCTCAGGGAAGTTTAATCCCTGTAAGCTCATGGCACATCATAAAACCATATAGGAGCCCCGGGTTTACATGACTGCTTGAATCTGCCTCAGGCGAAAGCTTGCTTCTCTGGTCTTTTCCCATGTGAACGCTTCTGTGCTGCAGCCGCCATGATTTCTATGCTCATTGGAGCCCCCATAAACACAGAGCTCTTAGCCCTCACCTTCTGCCCTTTCAGCAGACAACTGGCTTGTTGAGTCTGGCGCAGATGGTGCCTGACTCCGGCCTGGTGGGTCACTGCGGATGTCATTAAGCTTGCACAGGCTCTGTAATGGGTTTCAAGAGCCCAGATTCAAGCTTTTAAATCCAGTCTACACACAAACAATGAAAGCCTACAGTTTCGGCATTCTTGTCTATGTCTGTTAAGAATGGGTATGTGGCATATATCAGGGTCTCCGGCATTTACGTCTGCAGAAGCTGAGTGTGAACATTTGTGAATGGCAGCTGTTTTAGCAGGCAGTAGAAGTGAACAGCGGTGAGCTGGGTGCCTGCCTGCTTGATGACTTTGTATTGATCGTTCCTGCTGCATAGGGCCACTCTTCCCTTCTGTCTGCAGCAAGGGCTGAACCGATTGCTGTATGAGGGAATCTCAGCATGGAAAATAACATTTCAACCAGATTCATTGTCTTTGCAGACCAAGGATGCATACAATTAAAATTAGAAACACCGGAATTAACTGCATGTATTTAGAGCAATTGAACTTTTTTGACATTTTATTTAGAGGAAGATAAAGAGTGGAACAGACCAAACATACCCATATGAGGGTCTGATTCATTTCCCATATGAGCATCATAGCTCAAAATGTCTGTAGTATGAGTGCTAAAAACTACATTATGACTCCAAAAACTGTGTTCCCAGATTTGGTTAACTATGCAGCAATCTTGTACCGGTCAGTTACTTTCTTTGTAGGCAATTGGCATACAAGTACAGATATAATATATCATTCATTTTGCTTCCTTAGCTAAACCCTGCTAAAAAAAAAAAAAAAAACCTGGAGTGATGAGCACCATCTATGAGCATCAGCACTTAATTCTTGGGTGTCCAAACCTGCTTCTTGATGGCCAACGTCTTGCAAAGTTTAGCTCCACCTTGCCTCAATACACATGCCTTGAATTTTCTAGTATGATTGAAGTCCTGGATTAGCTGGTTCAGGTGTGTTTGATTAGGGTTGCAGCTAATCTCTGCAGGATACTGGCCCTCCAGTAGCAGGATTGGTCATCCCTGGCTTAATCTGCTGTATTAACTGCTAGACCAGGACTCCATTGTGTACTTGAACAGTTCAATTAGTATGCAGAGGTCTGACTTAAATTAAGTACATTTTGATGCCAGGCTTTTTGTAGACCATTAGACCCTACTAAATCCAAGATCATGGCACCCTCAGTTAATCAGATGTCTCCAACCCTGCTCCTTGTGGGCTATCATCCTGCAGAGTTTAGCTCTAACCCTAATCAAACACACCTGAACTAGCTAATCAAGGTGTTCGAGGTATAACAGGTGTGTTGGAGCAGAGTTGGAACTGAAGTCTGCAGGAAGGTAGCCCTCCAGGAGCAGGGTTACCCCCGTCATAGATCCATGCTCACCCTCTAATTATCTTGTTTTTCCCCAAGTGACATTATGATGTGTGGCTTTGGCATGTCTGCACCCCATTGTCTTGGGGTAAAGAAAAGAGTTCACATATGCAAAAAGAGAGAAATTATACTTCCATCCTAATTTAGCTGATTTGGCCATGGCACTACACGACACACCCGGTCTGGCAAACATGCTCCTGAGGTCTCCATGTCATAGTTAGTGCTAACAATATGGAACCAGAGCTAACAGAGCCCCGGAAGAGCCAGCTGCTCAATTTGTAACCCGTCCTACGCCACAATGCTTGGACGTGGGTGCCGCGTATGGGCAGCTCCCTTGCTATGGTTTTCCCACCATGGAAGCTGCAGTTTTGAGGCTGTGGTTGGAGCATTCCTGAGCCTAGTCTGGTTCAGTGGCTCTCTGCGGGTGCTTGACTTCAAATGTGGAACTGGGTCATAAAGACTCTGTGGGGCGAAGATCAGAGGGGGAAAACTGCAAGATTCCCACACCATCTACAGGTCCCACTCAGCTCTTCTTACACCTTGCCCCTGCTGAACTTCAGCGAGAGAAGAGATCCCTGACAGGAAAAACAAGGAAATATTATGAAGAAAATGGAAAAGGTGAGAGGGACATGGAGGTTCTGGGCGGTGGGAAAGAAGACAGATCAGACCCCAGAGAGATGAAGAGTGACTGAGAGCCAATGAAGAGTGAAGGACACTTATCTCTGCAATGTGATCCTGCCTGGATGGAAGGTGTGGGTGTGGGTGAGGGGAGAAGAGAGATGGAGAGACTGATATATGCACTGTGGAGGAGAGTGAAGGAGGCTCTTAACTAGCAGTAATGCCTCATTACCATGAGATGAATGCTTAGGTCCATGCAGCGTGTTAATGCGCTGCCCTTTACTAAATGTCACGCTAATCTGAGTATTAGTTTAAGCAGCGGCGTGGGCAGTTCCTCTGCAGAAACGTCGGTTTGTGGAAACATCGCAGGAAATTGAATGAGAATGTTAGAATTGCAGTGTTCCCTGCCCCAGCTCCTCAGCGTGGGCTCGCCATCCTGCACCACACCTAACCACTGCTCTAAAAGCAGCTAATGTTTGGCATGTCAACTGGGTTTAACGCTGAACAGTGCTAGGATGAATGGGGAAGGGTCAGAGTATGTTTTTAAGGCCTTTTTTCATTTCACCCGCACTAAGTTCCTGTGTGAGCAGAATGTCTGAATGGAGGGAAAGTAGTGGTAATTCAGCCTGAGTAAGATGAGTAAGTAAGATGTTTCCTTGGGTTGGAGAAGACCAAATGGTTGTGGTGTTGTAAGAATGGCTTGGCTACGTGCGACAACACTAATACTGTAATAACAGAAAGAATAGTAAAAGTTGAGGGAGGCTAATGCTAACTGTCCACACAAAGTTTTAGTGTAGCATTAGCATAGCCTTACATAATTTACATTTACGCATTTGGCTGATACTTTAATACAAAGACTTGTGTTGCATTCAAGGTACAGATATTATCAGCTCTTGCATTCCCTGATAATCGAACCAATGACCGTGGTGTTGCCGTGTCAATGACCAATTGCCGTGTCGTTGCTAGTGCCATGCTTTACCGTTTGACCTTTAGCCTTCCTAAAGGATGAGACTCTTGTCCTTTGCTACTTACAAATGTTTTGATGTTAGCGGTTTACTTCAGTCCATATGTAAAGAACAGCTATTTGTTCCACCCCATGATATCTTAAATGCTACATAACCTTGTTTAGCAATTCACGCTCCAAAAATGTGTAATTGACTTTACATCCGCAGTCTGTTACTCGTAGCTAGTGTAAGCAAATGATAGTGCCGTGTAATTGAATCTGGAAAATGTAAATATGTCTACAGGTCTGCTGATCTAGATAACTCTCCAAGATGAAGGAGTCTGTAATAGTTCCTAACTTTGTGTATGTGTCATTTATAATGCGGTTTTGCTTTAAGGAAAAATAGAGTATTTTATTTTCAGCTGACAGGAAATTGACTTCCCCTCGTGTGAGAGGGGTGACATGAGGTTGCTGAAATCTTCCACGGGTTTCTGTTTGTTTTTATTGAGTTCCATAATGGGCTGCTTGAAGCTAATATGCAGGCTAGCCACACATCAAAGACACTCCACCTTCTCAACCCCCCATTCTAAAAATATTATGGCCTCGGGATATTTTCTGTCTGTCAGAATACGAACAAAAGGCCAATAGTTGCAAGCGCTTTGCTAACATCTTCAGAAGTTGTTTTCTACTGCCCCCTAGTGGTGCTAGACCTTCACTGCGTAGATTCAAGAACATTTTGTCAGTTCCAAATGACGGCTTCATGTCTCCCGTAGTGAGATTTATGTTCTGATTAAGTCTGTTTTCATTTTTGTAATAGACCCTTCCTCTTCGTTCCATTACATTCCCACTCTCACCACCTTTTCCACAAAATACTCTTCCGATTTCCTTCCCAGCCAGGCCCAGCATGTAGGCCCTCAAACCGACTTAATGAAAGACGGCTGTCAAAACCAGAGACAGTGATGAAAATGTCCTTATATTATAAAAATGTTGTTCATCTCTGGTGGTACTGATGTATCAAATGGACAAGCTTGAGATGTTTGGGGGGGTCTCAACCGGCAGACAGTAGTGTTTGTTGCAAAAGCCTATTTTGAAACAGGAATTGAATTATGGGCCTGTAATGCAAACCACACGTGTGCCTGTGTTGGGTCTTTGTTCAGCCAAGACCTCCGTGAACCGTACCCCCTATATCTGGGGACACTGATCTCTATCCGCACCTATGGCCTCAACATTTCAGCAATGGAAATATGCAATGCAAGCCAGCGCAAATACTAGCTGCCTGCCCACAAAGCAACAATTAGTTCATTTTAATGCTAGCCTTTGTTTGCTTAATATATTTGCTGGCAATGCTCTGTTGTTTTAGGTGTTTTACCATTTAGTACATATATACGTAAATATAGATACAAATAAATGTTTTCATTCATTCATTTATTTTTTCCCCCCAAAGACAGAAAAAGAGGAAAACCTTGTTTAAGGCTGATGGGAGATTAAGATATACTCTACTCACTCACCACAATATCATTTCTTTCACCCCCTTCTCCTCTCTCTGTTGGTCTCTGGGCTTTTTTGCCAAACCACTGTCTCTAGCTGTCTGTAACTGCTTGCGCTCAATCCAGCAATAACTACTACAATACAGAACCAGGGTTTCTACAGCCCAGCAGACTGAATTCTCATGATCTGTTGTTAGTTCAGAGGATAGTGATAAGTTCATAACCTTAAATCTCACCTTTTAACAAAAGACAATCCTAGAAGTCAGCAGAACCTGGGCCAAACAGCTCGCTACAGTCACTGCAATGTCAGAAACAGGAAAAAATCACCCAGCTGTGCCGGTCAGCGCACGCTGTCATGGTCTATGAGATGTTTCATGGAGGTTTCATGGAACTGGGGAACAAACGGCACTCTTCAATGGTTTAAAAATGACCGTGTGAAACAGAATCGCTCTCAGGCGTTCGCACAGTCACAGTGCCAAACTCAGCAGGATGTGATTTGAGCGTGCTAACTCAAAGAAAGAGTGAACTTATGGCCAACACAAGCTCTCCTTTTCCCACAACATAAGCTCTCCCCATGTCAGTGCCAAATTCACTGGAAATACACCTGACGGAGTGTAATGTGGAAACCATAGCATTTTCAGACAGTGGGGAGATGACAGATTCTGTATTGCATATTCAGGCTTTTCACAGGCTTTACACAATACGTTAATTTACCCCAGTGGTGACATGATACGGTCAGTTAAAACTGCCGCTAAGGCTAATTTAATAGCTAGCATTTTGTGTGTTCTAAATACACACATTTAAAGCAATATTTTTGAAAAATGTGACAAATTATAAGCTTGATGGGAAATGATGTAAAAATGAGAAATTCTTTTTCCAGACATGTATCATATTTAATTTAACGTCTACTCTTCACTGACACTGCCTCCTTGGTTTAAAAACAAAACAAAACAAAACAAAAAATCGAAGTAGTTGCAAAATAAGTTTCCTACAATAAGTTTTCTACCATTTTGTGGTTGAAATTCCACAAGTGAGAGACAAAAGTAATTTGTGTAAAATTCTAATTCTATAATTCTATAAATTATGATTATCTGAACTTAATAATAATATAATATTATATATAAATATATATTATATATATATATATATATATTCGTTATTATTATTAAATTATAAATGTAATAATATAAATATAATTATACATTTATATACTACTACTATATTATATAAATATTATTATTAAATGATATAAATGTAACAGATTTATAATTTTGTCTGTCTTCTGCTTTCTGCCAGTGTGGAATCCGTGAATGATGGTCTTTTCCACGTGGTGGAGGTGCTGATCCAGAATCAGACCCTGAGTTTGGTGGTGGATAAAGGGGCACCAAAAAGCCTGGGCAAACTGCCCCGCCCCCCTGCTGTGGACCACAACACACTACTCTATATAGGCGGTAAGAGTCAAAGACACCTCAGTGTATTTCAAAGGTTTCATAGTGGCTTGCTTTGAGACACAAAATGCTGTCCAAATGTTTGAATACATAATGATTGTAAAGCATTTGCAGGCCCTCTGTGTGTATGAGTGTGTTAATATTTGCCTGTTGTTCATATTTTAGGGGTTCCCTCTCTGATTGACACGGCAGGCCTGCGACCGGGTCCAGACCGCCCATTCCAGTCCTTTAACGGCTGTATTCACGACGTACGGCTCAATGGGGAACCCCAAGACCTTGGCGGTGGACCAGCAGGGGTTGATGGCATCCTGCCGGGCTGTCACTCCTGCGGCGTTTGTGTTCAGGGGGCCTGCAGACAGAGAGGAGAGGCAGGGGTGTCCTGCGAGTGTCCCACCGGCCACAACGGCCCGCTGTGTGAACAGATGACCTCCCAGAGCCCCTGTCAGAGCGGCAGGTACACAAACACGCATGTACACAAACACTCACAGTTGTGCTTGTATCAGGCAGTAATACACTCTCTCTTCCTGTGCAGGTGTGTGCATGGTGTGTGTGTGCCTAAAGGCTCCTCGTACAGCTGCTCGTGTGCAGATGGATACTCTGGCCAGTCCTGTGACAGACGGGAGGAGTCCGCCGCATGTAAGGGGCAGCACTGTGTGCACGGAGAGTGCAGAGCGACGGAGAACGGAGAGCCGGTGTGCCACTGCCAGCCTGGGTACAGTGGGCCGACCTGTGAAACAGGTGAGACACAGCACTGCAAAACATGCGCATTATTCTTCATCAGAATTTAAATGCTTGCTACTTATACTGTACCACTTAAAAACAAGATCATTAATAAATGTTTCTGGTCCGACTGTGCACAAATCATCATTTTACAAGATTTTTTTTCCATAATCTTCCAGTGAGGTTGCTTTTATAATGTGATCTATCTTTTCTTATATTATTTTGGTTTGTAGATCCATTTAGCAAGTTATTTAGTAAGATGATGATCCACACTGAAATACTTATTACTGTTGCTGTTCTCATAATCGTAAGAATTTAATAATGTACTCTGCTTTTCAGATGACTACTTTCATTCAAACTTTATTGGGTGGTGAAGAATATTACAATAACATCACATATACAATGATATCTCATTTCAACAGAGAGCAACAATAATAACCACTCACATTTTCAGTGGTTTTTCATTTTCTCCATAAGATCTCCAAAAAGTAAAAAAAGTAAAAGCAAGTCTTGTGGTTTTCACAAAAATATTAAACAGCACTATCTTTAACATTGATCATAAGAAATATTTCTTGGGCAGCAAATCATATTAGAAAGATTTCTGAAGGATCATGTGACACTGAAGACTGAGTAATGATGCTGAAAATTCAGCTTTGTCATCACAAGAATAAATTACATTTCAAAATATATTCAAATAGAAAACAGTTATTTAAATCGTAATAATATTTCACAATATTACTATATTTACTGTATTTTAGATCAAATAAATTCAGCCTTGGTGAGCATAAGAGACCCCAGAGACTCATGTCTGAGACTCACTCAATGCTGTTTCATTACCATGCCGTACAGAATCCAGAAGAGTGAAGCAACAAGTCAATATGCGACCTGAAAGAAAGCCCTTATGTTTATTAATATATTAAATCCTTTATCTGATGGCCTGTCCTCTGTCCCCTCCTCCACACAGAGCTGACGTGCCAAGGAGAGATGGTTCGCGAGCTCCTCAAGCGCCACACGGGTCATAAAACCTGCACCTCCACCAGTAAAGTCCCCCGGGTGGAGTGTCCTCACGCCTGCCACTCGGGCCTGTGCTGCGCCCCCACCAAGAGCCGGAGACGGAAGGTCAGCTTCAAGTGCTCCGATGGATCGTCCTTTTCCGAGGAGATCGAGACCACCGTGGAGTGCGGCTGCACAAAGTGCCCATTGTAATAATAGAGCGGAAGATGGAGCGGAAAAGAAAATATATTGTAAAATAAACAAATCACAAATAGAACTTATTTTTATTAAGGGATGTTTTTTTTTTAAAGAAAGAGACTGTTTTTATGATGTTGCTTATACGTGTCAGATGAAAAGTCCTTTTTTGTATCGTCAAACAAAAAAACACACAGATTAACATTCCTGAAAATATATGAATTATATAAATATGTATAAATCTATATAAATGTACAACCTAACCTTAAGAATTAATTTGGTCTGTGTATTGCATGTCTATTGTGAAGTGTGAGCGCAGAGACTTTTCGCTGGAGAAGCAGGTGGGCTGAGATGAGCCTGTGTAGCCAATCAGGAGAGGACTGTCTAGACTCTCTGTCACAGGAAGTGGTGAGCCAACTTCCTGTGCTCTGGTGGCAAAAAAAAAAAAGGAACTGCTTCAACTCAGAGAACTCGCCTGCAGATTTCAAGGACAGAGCTTCCATTGGGATGGGCTGATATTTTGTACTTTGGATGCTTTTTGTTTCGTTTTTTGTTGCTTTGGTCCATCAGAGAAAGACGTGGAAAGCTCATCGGTGCGACTCTGGTTTACAAGCTGCAACTCATCCGAGTGATTTGTTTGCATGACTGCATGGAAAAGTTAAATGTGAACTTGTGACATGCTGCGGTCATGCAGTAAAGCTATTGTAGAAATACCTGCTCTAAATCTGTTTTACTTGTACAGTTAAACTCCACATGCATTCCCATTGTCACAGCATCGGCAGGTAATACAGGTTACCGCATCTCTGGTGCAAAGCACTTCATACTGACGTAGTATTCCGTCATAACCGTCCTTTACTAAAATATTAAATGCAAATATATTACACCCATTACTACTGTATTGGTTTATGTGTACCATTTTTGTTTGTTACATTTTTTTTTTTTAGATTTCTTACTCCGAGAGAGCGAGGTCTATAGATTTTCCAAAGGAAAAGCTAAGCAGTGTTAATGAATTTTCAGCCTCGTTTTGTCTCGCCCCCGTTCTGTTGAATAAAGGTACAAGCAGATTTAGGAATCTCCAGTGAACAATATAACTGAGCTTGTGCAAGAAGTGTGATGTTAGCACCACTAACCTGAAGACTGGTGGTTATATGGTGCATTTTCTAATAATGTTTTGTTAAATATGAATTAGAGAGTGGTGATTAACTTGCAGTGAATGTTGAATTAAACTTGTAATGAAATACAGGGTTGGACTTTTTGTGATTCTTTTTAGTGTAAGCTTTTTTTTTTACCTCGTAAATTTGAACTTCAGGTTAAAAACCCGAAACCAGTTTCTGCTCAAAAAAGAAAGAAATTAATCCATCGTTTGTTGGTCAAATAAGAAAGAGTGTCATTTTTTTTTTTCTCTGGTTAAATGATTGTTCCCTTTCCAGTATTATAGTCAGACAACACATTTCCCTAAAGAGTAATCACTGTGGCCCGCATACTTCCCTCGGGTCATTTTAACCCAGACCTTTTTAATTGAGTGTTCATTACAGTGGTCCAAGACCTTAGGACTTTAGTCGCACTTGAACCACGAATACACACAAAAAAATTGACTGGATTCGAGGAGTTAATGTGGTTCTAATAAAAAAAAGTAACAAATTCTTCCCTCGTGGTTCAATTTGACCCCCTTATGAATGAATGGAATGTGAGGAATTCTTCAGTATAGTATACATAGAAAAAAATGCTTACAATTTAAACTAACGTTCACCAAAAAATATTTTAGAATGTCTACATGTGTATCTGAATGCATACTTAAAAAATTAACTCAAGAATTGACATTATGACCCAGAGGAACAGCTCATTTGCTCCAAATAGAGCTTTAAGGCTTTTTTTGTTCCACATATTTTTTTTGTTCCACAAGAGATCATCAGAGACCCCCAAATTGACCCCATGTGAGATATTTTGAGCTGGTTATGCATGTATTGAAGAGTTATTTTGAATTTAAATTGAAAGAATGTTAAGAATGTGCTTACATTATCTTATTTATTGATACAATATTTAAAGGCACATAAAAAAAATCCAAAAAAAATGCATTAAAAATAGAAAAGATATTTTCAAAATGAAATTACATAAGCTTTCTGGAAATATATATAATTTTAAGGCTTTAGGGAAGGATTTGTTAGTTACATGATGCGATGAGAGTTTAAAATATTCTCTAATTTTTAAGAGACATGACCCAAATATACATTTCAATGATATATTTCCAATCACCAATAATGAACAACTGTGTCAAATAATTTTATAAAATAAAACTATACAACAGTTGTTCAGCTATGAATGCTGCTTGTAGCCTACTGTTATGGGCCTAGTCTACTATTATATACGTTATAACGACGCTTATTATTAGCCGACTGATTGTCCTTGAAGAAGAAACGATCATGTCCAACAAGTTCCCATTAGGCCTATATGTCTTTAGATAATCATGTTTTTGCATATTTCAGCTTCCATTAAGAGAATGATAACGGATCGGATGGCATTTCGTGTCAAATTCAGCTCCACCTGGAGAGTCACAGTTTAGTTCCAACCCTGCACCAACACACATAGGCCTACCTGTATTTTGAAGGACTTGATTTCCAGGGTCATTTGCAGATAATGGTTGAAGCTAAGCTCAGCAGGCCTGTGGTGCTCCTCTGCTCCAGGAACTGAGTTTGACACCCTTTTTTAGACCGTAGGAAACACAGGGACCTGCATTCGTGCGCTCTGTGAAGAGAATGTGTATTTATGAGTTTTGTCCACTAGATGGAGGTATACACCAATTTGCTGTGAGTCAGAACGTCTCTCGCAGGCGTTGAGGGGGTTAGTGCCTGAATACTGTTGATCATTTTGGTCGAGGTTAGGAGGATTTGGCCGTCACTAATCTGGACACAAAGGAAGACTCTGATTACAGCCGTGTTCTTGATAGGCAGACGGCTGTTTAATTTCCAATTAGTCAGTGAACTGATATTTTTTCTTGAATTTTGATGTTTTTCCTGCAGTATGTAGACCACAAAACCTGTGTGACCTGATGTTGTTGTTGAATAACTGTCTGGATCCTGATCTTTTTTTCCTTGATGGTTCTCTCAGTAAGTTTTTGTTTTTGTTCACTTTCTTTGCCCCAGTGGTCTGCTTTATATCGACACATAGGGCCTAGGCTACTATTGATATGGATGCATTAAAGGCCATGGTGCAGGTTTTTTTTTTTCTTCTTTTCTGGCAGTTTTCTAGTTGGTAATAAACATTTAAACAGTTATCCATTGTATTTGATGTTGTAGGGGATTACAAAAAAGAAATATAATACGGGAAAGTAGGTGATATGTTAGCATTTGGCTAACAGCTAGCGAGGATTCTAATTTCTCCCACAATGCATTGGATGACGTCACATGAGGTACGCTGTTGGACAACAGACGAAAGCCCGCGAGTAGTAGCTAACGTTAGCTAGTGAAAGAGTGACAGTGTCAGATATAAGTAAATATATCGAGATAGATAGATCTTCCGAAGCTGGGTGCAGTTTGTCAAGATTAGGCGAGCAGATTTTTCACCTAAGTTAACGTTAGCTCTGTCGCCGCAGTTACTCGAGAATATGCAGCGCGCATTTCAAAGAGGAGGATTACCACTCAGGGGATGCCAAGATGGTCTCACTTGGTTTAAAGAGTGAGAGGATGGCTAAGTTACTTCCTACCGCCGTGCCGTCTGTGAATGCAAACCTCTCTGCTTGCCCTGTCCCGAGGCCGAGAGACACCGTCTGCCGCAAGCGAGATATTGCCACGGTAAGTTCATGCTAACGTTAATGTTTACAAGCTGCGTGTTAGCTAGCTCTGTGTGTATTTTGTATAGCTACCGTGTTCCCTTTGACACAGCCTCCACTACAAGCACGATCACTCTGACATTAGAAGAGCATTTTTCGTGATTCACGAATTTAAGCCAAAACAAAATTGCCCTGAACTAAATGCCCATGTCGTTATATGAAAGCTTCATGGCTAGTGTTTGGACCAGTGGTAATGATCATCAAGCGGCTTTCGCAATCGTGCGTTTGGGTTTTGTAATAGACTGCTACGGTTCTCTTTCACATTTGACCGTGACCGTGTCGTCAGGGCTGTAGTGGAGGCTAAACGCAGTTTACCCACCGCTGAAATTATGCCAGAAACAGTTTATCCACTTCTCACTTCAGAGTTTAGCTACCTCTCAGTAAATTCACTACCTCATAGAGTTTATGTAACTTTACCACATGTATTACCACTAGTATTGGTGTAACTGTAAACATTTAATAGTAACATTCAAATCATCGAATATGTTCTGGATTTCTTTTATGTATTCATTTAGTAGCGCATATCAGGGTCCACTGTACTGTAATCTCCCTGGCAATCTCATAACATTCTGTTTACTGTTTATGTTTGCTATAATTCATATGCAGGACCATTTCATGTGTTTTCAAACTTTCCATTAGTGGCAATGATCTTTATACAGTATTATTATTATGTCTGCAGGTTATGCAACATCATTAATGAAGGCCCTTTGGGAAAGCTACACCAATTCACCTGCAGCTCTTCGAGAGGTTAGCGCCAGTTTGTCCTGATGCACCCGGCCGCCCCATCGCCAAATCCTTCAAACAGGTTCCTGAGGAGGAGGCCGTCAGACTCTACCTAGCCCTATTTATTTTAGTTGTTAGTTATCTTCTTTCCTTCTGTCCCTGTCATCTCATTTAGTGGTGGTTTCGGTGCTTTGGTTTTACTTTGCACAAAATCATTACTTTTTTTCTTAGGCTATTGATTCCCGTGATCTTGCTTATAAATTCCGATTCAGCCATTAGCCTACCTTTGTGATCACGCAAAGAGGTCTGGGGAGGCGGTCCGTTCAGAATTACAACCAACATAAAATATAAGTGTGCATGTACAAATTTGTAGTAATGTTCGGTAAATATAAACTTGAAACCGGAGAGATAGTTAATGAGTGAATTAACTATGTTCCTAAACATGATCCATAACTGTTAACGGGATTCATTTCAGTATGGCTAATGTACCCCTTCGTCCTACCCTAATCATAGACTAAACCATATCAGAAAACACACAAATACATGTATACGATGTACAGTACACATGTATATTTGAATCACACATAACTAACCTTAACCCATACACATAATATATTCACACACACACACACACAAATTCATTTATTTAAATGGGTTAGGGTTATGTATGTATATACTTCAGGTTACCATAAGTTAGTTAACTTAAATGAAGAGTTGGTCATGTAAGCTATAGCTAGCTGCAATTAACCCATTATCTAAAACATTAACTAAAACTGGCCACATAAAATATACTGACTAGATTCACGAGAGGTCGGCTAATGTGTGTAAAAGTTAAAAAAAATACAGTAATTTCATTAATTTACCAGCGAGCGTACTTCGGAAGCACTGAAAATGAATGGGGTTCAATGGTGGAACTATCAATGTTTGGAACTATTGGCTGCTCCACGACACGCGTTACTTCCTCATCCCAGAGTTCCTATGGCGGTCTATGGGAGTGTCGTAACTCTCTATGGCTCTGGACCACACTATTGCAGGCAAAAGAAACAATGTGCAAACATTTCAGGTCTAGCCCTTCATCAGTGGGCTTTTTTTTATATAGATTTGTTTACTTGCAACCTGTGTCTTTGTTCAGTAATATTTGTCCTTGTTCAGTAAATGTTTAGTAACCATTACAAGCAATGCCAATAAACAGTTTTTTTCTTATAAAAATCCATGTGTTCTGTGTACTTTATAACATTTTGAGGGCAATTGGGCGATCACAACAGAATAAGGAATTATTATTTTTATTCATTTTCATCCAAACGAGGCAATTGAAAGCCCTGATAGGTCTGGTCACAACTTTGGAATTGTTGTCTGATGGTTGAAACCACACGAGAGGCTTCTTTATACTCCTGCCTAAAACTCCATAAGCCCAGCGTATAGCCTGCCTGGACGCAGTGTACCGGTATTGCCTAGGGATAAGTAGGAAAGATTCTTAAGTTTTAAACTCTGCAAGTATGTTGGAAACATATCTGATGCATGTTTATTGTGTATGCAACACATCTCCTGTCACCTATAGCTGTTGTTCAAAGGACTCCGTGTAAAAAATAAAAAGGTAAAGTAAACATAAACCATGAACATACTCATCACACTGAAGACATGACCAGCCTACTCGTCGTCAGCTACATTTGCAAACAACATTTTCACCGGAGATAGAGGTAAAAGCAGGACACTCGGCCGAGCAAACAGATACTCAAATTATACTCGAAATTTACTCAATGATGCCTTATTAATTTTAGTATATTTAAAGTAGCCTATGCCTCCTCTGTATGGATAGAAAATGGTTTTATTACAAGACATAAATTCAGATAGGCTTCTCAAAGCCTGTTTTATTACAGGTTTGAATGAATGAAATAATGTCTCTTCTGTATTAGAAAAATTAATCTATAATTATTACAGGTTTGAATGAATGAAATAATGTCTCATCTGTATTAGAAAAATAAATATATAAATAAGAAATAACTAAAAGCAATACCTCCAAATTTAACAAAAATAGCTCTCACAAACTTACAAAAACGAACTAAAAAAATGTATATATTTTTTTCTTCCTCTTTATCATATTTTTCTTCCTCAATCCTCATCCTCCTTGTTTGCCCATCTATGTTTTGTTTTAGAGCTGATCTTTCCCAGAAGTTTTTTGAAAACCAGGACATTTTCATAATTAAAAAAAAAACAGCTAAAACAGGACGTGAAAACAGAACATGTCCTGGGAAAACAGGACTGTTGGTTAGTTACCCAAACCTAGTCTAAAGTCTGGGGCGTTGCGCGTACATTCAGATGCTATTTTAAGCGCGCATGCTTGGCCACAATACAGAGTGAACAACGTGCATCCACTGTAAATGATTCTCTCATCTACACAGATGCATTTTACTTTTTGCAAACGATACATTATTATAAGGAAAACTATTTAAACACGAGTGTTACAGCCCTGACGAGAACATCGATCTCCTCGGCTGTGAACCATGAGAACTGTAACCGATTCTGAAGCGCGCCTCTGCCTCTGCCTGCAGCCTGCGTCTACCTCATGTGACGTCATCGCCGAGTCGCGTAAAAAATAACCGTCACTAACCAAAAACTACAAAAACTGGACTTTAACACCATTTTGGAGACATTTCTAACTTTATATACATATCTTAACTGCTTTATGTACCCATTAATCGACAGTGGTGTTTAACCTGCAACATGGCCTTTAAGTTTAAGATCTCATGCTACATTATTATACAATGGGCTCTATGCACGGCGGTATTTCCGGTGAAGGTCTGAGGATGCTCGATAACTTCCGCCGATCGTAGAGTCCAATGCAATACTGAGAATTTATATTGATTTTTATACTCCATGGTTATACTAAAGAAACGTTAGTCACAAAAACAGACAAAACAGACACCCCTCGTTGTGTTTATGCTTCTTTTTAAAATTATATTAAATAAACATAACTATATATAAAATTACATCTAAACATATGACAGTTTCGTTTCAAAGACATTAGGACAGTAAATTTTGAAGACTCTGCCATAATCCCGTTTTCCTCGGTTTTCCTCCGCTTTAATCTCCCCAACCGGAAACTGAAGAGCATCCTTGCGTTAAATGCGGAACTTATGCGTGCATAAAGCCTATAGTAACCTTCAGTTTCTCGAATCTGGTCTTAGCGGCCTTCTGTATACTTACTATTTCCTCAATTAAAGCAATGGCAGAAATAGGCTATAGTATGGAATATTGCACAATTATAAATAATGTATCAGTGCACATCTCATAATCAGTTTTATTTCTCCACATCATTCAAATAGCAGAGCCAAACCCTTTAATGTGTGTAATGCACACAAGGCATTTTTCCATAGAGTTGTTCACGTCATGTGGCATATTTACTTTACAAGATGTCAAAAATGACTCTTAAAGTGATGTAATAAAATCTTAAAGGGGGGGTGAAACACTCAGTTTCACTCAATCTCATGTTAATCTTGAGTACCTATAGAGTAGTATTGCATCCTTCATATCTCCAAAAAGTCTTTAGTTTTATTATATTTATAAAAGAAAGATAGGCTGTACCGAGTCTTTCCGGAAAAACCCGAGCGGGTGGAGGCGTGCCGTGTGGGCGGGAGCGCGCGAAGCTTTTGCGTGTGTTGTAAACAGACAGACTCGTGGTTTATGAGGACATGATTTATTTTTACAATAAACAAACGGACACCTACAGTGGCCAGCTAAACAAATGTATTTAAACACACGACACATACACACACCATACATCGCATGCTCCATCATTACGTGATCATGTTGTTTACTTGCTGTGCTTAGCTTACACGCCGATAGTTAACAACACACAGACATTTGAAGCAGTTTTACTCACCGCATGCGGTTCCAACGCACAACCGTGAACCTTTATCGTTGGGACTGCTCCATCTTTAAGTATTAGGCGATCTGCAAATCCGGCGTCGAACTGGGCCTTGTTTATACAACTATTACCGTCGAAATGAAGGGAACAAACAAGAACACTTGCACAACTCCGTTGCTGCTCTGGAAAAACAAAATCCATCCACAGGTCCCTTAACGCTGGGTTCTTTGGAAATTTGTGCAGTGTTGTCTTGCCCTGGCAACCAAAAACACACTTTTTTGGTGCCATTGTTTTGATTGCAGCGCAGCCGAGCCCAGCGCTCTGACGGGCATAGGCGTACTCTCGCACGCACTAGGCTACAGCTGCGCGCGCCCTTCCGGGAGAAGTGCCCTTAAGAGCCGTATAAGGAAATTCCGCCCACTCTGACGACACAATGGCCCGTATTCGAAAAAAACTTTCCGAAACTTGTGACAAACCGGAAGGAGTGTTTTTGGAACAGAAATACTCCATCAAACTTACAACTTCATTTTTGAAACTTTGTCCATGTTTAGCATGGGAACCCAACTCTTTAACAGTGTAAAAAACTCACTATGCATGAAACAGCATTCACCCCCCCTTTAAACTAAAATTGACCAATTCTGCATAATTACACTAGACTTAAAGGTGCATTGCGCAACATTTCATGTTAAAAATACCCGTTTTTTAACCCATACATGCGTAAACAATTGCCTGATGGGCTGAATGAGCCCTTCTCTGATCACTGAGATTGCCTCTATAGTCCTGTACAGTAAAATAAATAAGAGGGATTCGGGCTCGAATCTGAGACTGGGCGTGACGTCATGCGCGTTCACGCTCACCAGGCGATGCCTCGGGGGTTTGTTATTGTATATAGCCGCCATTCTCCGTATCAGCGAAGACAACTCGAGCGACAAAACTTTAGTCAACTTTCGACAAAAGTAGAAGATGGATTCAAAGAGACCGGCTTGTAGTTCATTCCAAACCCTAACGCAAACTCCACGTAAGACAAAGAAAAGAAAACTTTTGTCTAGTTATTGACCAAAAGGGACAAATTGGAGTCAGGCGTCGGAATAAGACGAGACGAGAGTCAGCATCGGGAAGGCTTTCAACAAATGGATAGATCTCCGGTCTGCTCTAGGGCTCAAACGGGACCCTCAGTTGGCTGTTTTCTTGATAAAACGGTAAGATATACCCCAGTCTCTAATGTCTGATGCGGCAAATCTATGACAACAAATGACAATACGTAAAATGTGTAGCAGCTAATGCTTTAGCCTAAGCTAGATAAATGTACAATCAGAATTGATTTGACTTTACCATTGTCAGTGAACAGGTTCATAAACTAGGAATTGTCTTCGGAAGAATAGTACAACATGAAACATAAAACATGTCCCATAAAAGATGCTAACTATGTTTTTGTGTATAGCCTACCGGTAGCCTTGTGTTCTTTGCTAACGTCCTTTGCCTGCGCTCTTGCTCTTCTATCTTCTTCCATCATATTACTTTAGACTTTCCACCATAGTCTTTAAACGCCGCCGTTCGTACTCCGTTATTAAGGTCCCGGTAGGCAGAACGGGAACATTGTGATAGCCTCCTCCATGCTGGTTTGTTGTTGTTGTATGTGGCGCCGCCGTGCTCGCGTCACTCGGTTCTGGCCACTAGCCAGTGCGACCGCAAACAGCAAAACCGAGTTTGGGGGAGAGTAGTTCTTAGAACTGTTTAGAAGTGGACAGTTCCTATAACTAAGTTCCTATAACTACTTGTTATGAAAGCGGATATAGTGCCATTTGATTGTTTATTACCTTGAGACATTTGAGTGTACTTTGTTGACCAACTGTGTATGGTATGATTATTATTTTAAGCTTTTACAAATTAATAACTTAATTGTTCATGAACGTGTTTCCATAGTAATACAATCATAAGTGGATACAGTAAACGCATAAAACAGTTCAACATGGAGATAAATGGACACAAAAACTGTTTTCTTCTACCCCCGTTTTCCCCTCACACATAAGTGTGTAATTTACTCAAATGCCTTTCCTTTCATATATGTAAAATGACTTGCAGATTTATAACTTTATAACCTCTGAAGACATTATGACTGTGAACAAAAGATTTGTGCGGCTGATGCTCCTTTGGTTATGAACAGCTCGTGCTCGTGCAAGCGTGCGTGTGCGTGTGCTCCATGAGCGTGCACACCTCTGGTTGCAGTTTCGCTTGTCGCCAGAGGGGGTGTAGTTCTGCAAAAACTCAGAGACCTGCGTTATGCACCTTTAATTTGATGTTGAGTTCCTGTAGCTCAAAAGGTAAAGTATGACTAGGGAAAGGTCATGAGTTTAATTCCCAGGGATGACATAACCTCATAAAACATATAACTTGAATACGATGTGAGTGACTTGCAGTTTTCTCCATAAATGCTCCTAAAGACTGTAATGACCCTGCATTCAATGTGAATGATTTAACAGTCAGTATAACCTCTAAATGTTGGAGATGCAAAGGCCTGAAAGTACAATATCATTTTCCCTCAGTTTTTGTAACTGTAAAGGATCAAATAGAATAATTAAACGTTCAATGGCATGTCACTTTATAGGTTTTATAACCGTATGATACTGCTGCTCACATCAAAACGATAATAAGACATAAATATAGCTATATAAAAAACTCTGCCTAGGCCTACACTAGTGCTGTAAAGAAACAAAATACAGGGTTAGTTCATCCAAAAATGGAAATTATCCCATAATTTACTCACCCTTAAGCCATTTTAGGTGTATATGACTTATTCTTTCGGCCAAACACAACCAGAGTTATATTAAAAATGTCCAAGCTTTATAATGGGAGTGAGTGGTTCCTTATAATTAAGCCCACAAAAGTACATCCATCCAAAAGAAAAGTATCCATATTTATTACTTTATAAACCAGAATCACTGGTTTCCGGTAATGGGCATATGCGGGTCTTGTTCCAGGGAAGAGTGACGTCTGACTCTGATTGTGAACTAACCCTTAAATAAACTTTATTTACTGCGCTCAATTTATTT
Organism: Chrosomus eos; assembly: GCA_036326025.1. Taxonomy (NCBI): domain Eukaryota; kingdom Metazoa; phylum Chordata; class Actinopteri; order Cypriniformes; family Leuciscidae; genus Chrosomus; species Chrosomus eos. The sequence continues at coordinate 26,650,222 of CM070835.1, forward strand.
AAGTGTCATCTTCAGTTTCCATTACAACAAATGGCTTGTCTTGCAAGTAGCAACATGAAAACAAGTTAAAACTCTTCTTCAAACTGAAAGAAATACATGAGACCAAGGAAATAAAACAGTCCATTTGAAAAACATTTATGTAACCAGTATTCCGGGACGGTTTCCTGGAAGAGAAATACTATCAATTTTAAATATGTATATCTGCTTAATGTAATTTTTGTAAAATTGTGAAAATGTAAACACTGCAAGAAATTCAGTGCAGTACTGGAGGATTCGCAGTTAAAGTGAAGGTCAGGACGACCTACCAGCTCTATTATCTCTCCTAGTAATCCATAGGAAAAGAGAGATTTTAATAGCATTCAGATTAAATGGCAAGCATCCCAGATTATCCGGAACAATGGCGCAGTAATACCCAGCTGCACCGGGTTTGCAGCGTGATACATCCACTTGTTTATTGAAGGGGCTAATCTCTCTGTAAGTCTAGTCCTCGTGAGAATCTGTGTTTACAAAAGGACAGATCTGCGCCTCTTTCATGCCATTCAAATCCTTTCAAGTGCTCAGTCATTATGTTCAGTAGCTTGCCTCTTAACCCTATTTCCTAACATGTGGCTCGTCCTCCTGCCAGACAAGATGGAGAGGTAAAACTGCTGGGGCATGTCAAGTTATCGAGGCACTATAATACTAGCAATTCCTCAGAATTAGCCACACATTGTGGTCGTGTGCAAAACGCTTCTGAGGAAGAAGACGAGAGGAAATTGCCACAGATTTCCAACACAGATGCAGGAAATGAATGGAAATACTTCTAGGGAATAGTTCAGCCAAAAATGACAGTCCTTTCCTCGTTTACTTTCTGTGTAACAAAAAAGGAGATATTGTCAAGAATGTACTTGTGCTTTTTCTTGAAAAAGATGATGAATGGAGCTTAAAAAGGACTGAAAAATCCCCAAAAGTGCTCCATATGATATCAATGAATAGGTTCAACTCACTCTGACATCATGAATCAGATATTTCTTTTGAACTCTATGACCAGTATAGCTGCAACTTATATATAATGTGCAATCATACCAGTTTATTTTTAATGCTCCATCATTCACAAGTTGGATTGTTGAGTTAAATTTCAAATGTCCGTAATGCCTCCATCAGTTTTGCATTCGGCAACAAGGATTCATAAGGAGAGTATCTTGACATTATTGGATTTGATAGTGGAATATGGCATTGACAGGGAGCATGACACTGTGTGAAAGAAAGTTCCCACCACACAGCTGGTTATAATCAGGCTGAGAAAGCAAACAGATGGTGCCAAACTGGCATGGCAGCCTCACACACACTAGAATGTTGTGCAATATGTCAAAACAGAACAAATTTGAGACAGTTCGTTTTTGTACATATTGCATTATTTTGAAAGGAACTTTTAGGGTTAGGTATATATAATGCACTGATACACTGAAATATAACAGAGAAATATATCAGTATGAGTCTGCAATAATAACAAACTTCATAGTGCAATGAACAAAGAAATTGAAATTATATATAATTATACCGTAGCATAAATGCAAGCAGTAATAATGACAACTGGTGAAAGGTATGGAGAAATGCTACACTTGTTGGAGGTAATAACTTTGTAAACATTAACAATGGATGATATTGCACTCAGAAAGATCGCTAAACATCAACAACATCACAAATTTATGTCAAGGTAAAAAGAGTTTTTGCGTGTATATGATACGCAGTTTTCGCGTGCATATGATTATGGCGTGTTATACGTAATGTAAAAAGTGCGTATATGCAAGGGCGCCGTAAAGGGGTGGAAGGTTAGGACGATTCTAAGGGCCCAGGCTGATTTAGGGCTCAGAAGAGTAGACCCCCTTTTTCTTTTCTTATTTCTTTTCACTTTTTTTACATGATTTAAATGTGCTAGGGCCCCTCATGCCGTCAATTTGTATTTTGTACGTTTTGACCATATATTTAATATTTAAAAAACAAATAATGTATTTACTGGTTCAATCACACCCCTCCCCCTCGCAATGGTTCATTCCACCTGCGCTGTCTGAGCTACGATCGCTAGTGGAGCGTCTCTTGCTTATTGCACTTGCTATGATGCATGACACACAATATTGATACGCACTTTCATGAGACTGCGTTGCAAGGTTAAAAATGTTGCGATACAGTGTAACGATCAGTGTTATAAACAATATAGAAGTAAACTTACTTCGTCATGAAATTTCTCTTGCACATAAACGCTCCACAGTGCATTAATATTGCACACGAGTGCTAGCACGCGATATGGAGTAACATAATGAATAGGCAATTAGTTTGTACGTGTATGAAACACTACGTTACTTACGCACGTCATAACCTAGAACGTCACCTGATTGTGAACTTTAAATTTAAAGAGGAGAATTCACAACACCACGAAAGTGGCCCATCAACTATTTTGTGTTCAACAGAAGAAAGAAATCCATGCAGGTTTGGAACAACTTGAGGGTGCACAAATGATGACAGTATTGTAATTTTTGGGTGAACTATCCCTATAAGTGCTTTTGACCAAACACACTTAGCTGTCACCTCTCAGAACACCTCAGCAGCATCCAGACAACTGTCCTCAATGTCTTAGCATCAGCGGTGGAGAGTTTTCCATGGGCAAGCTCTCGTATTATTTCTTCAGAAAAAGTCCAAATCTGGTTTCTATTTCACTCAGACTTTTTGGTAAAGCATGTTGTTGAATCTTGAATTCAAATTCAATTTAATCAATAGAACAATACATTTAGTATTTCCTATTAAGAATTTTGTTTTGGAAAAATTGTCCATACCTCAAGGTTTTTGGAATGCATGACTTGTTTTCAGGATGTTTGTGGTTTTATTTAACATCACCGCTGAGGGCACGTTTTTTTTTTTTTTTTTGTTTACTGAGGTTAATGAGTCAGCCTCGAAGCCTCAGAACAAATGAAGTCTGTTTTGCTAAGGAGACTTTAGGTCCTTTTAGAAAGTGAAATTATAAAGATTAAATGAATGTTTTGAGGATGTTGAAAAAGGAGAAATGCACAGCAACAAAACCAGGAAAGAAATCTCCTGGATCAGATTCATTTTTCCTTTTGTTCAGTGGTCACCGGAGACGTTTGGTATTTGAGTGTTTCTAGGAGTGTGACGGTAGAGGGGTGGCAGCCTGTCCTGGCATGGGGCGAGACTAACCGCTGCTCTGCCCTCAGATCACTGACAGCTGTGTGCTTTCCAGTCCGATAATTCCTTCCAGCATGGAACGGAAAACCAGATAACATGGCACGAGTTGCCCTCTTTCCCTAGCAGGCTTCCAGCAACAACTAAACATCCAGTCTAGACGTTTACCTGGCTATCAACAAAACAAGTCAAGAGCCATTGTAAATGTAACAAAAGTGAGGGACATAACAACTATCACTAGCTATGTTTCCATCCACACGTTTTTATCCGAATTAAGTGATATCGAATGAAAAATGCCTTCTGGAAACAGTGAAAATTTGATTGAATTTCATGAATATCGACTCAAATGAAATATGTTCGGTCTCATGGGATTTTATCTTGATCTAGCATATGCGATAAATGCTGATGGAAAAGTTATTATGGCACGATCCATTTTGTCTAGCAAAACTTTGTTCACAAATGTTTGCTTGAATGTTGTGCAATTCAGTGCGAAAATGAATGGAAACACCTTAAAATGTCTCAAATCAATTCGATATACCAATTTGATCGCAAAACAGAAACACACTTTCACCAGCTTTATTCGCATGAGGTTTTTTACCGAACTTCAGATAATTCGATTGACAAGTGGATGGAAACTTGGCTATAGATTTGGCATAAATCAAATTTTTGACCATATTTGAACTGCTCCTTATGTATGCTCCTTATCCACCAAGGGGTCCTTGGCCTTAAAAAGTTTGAAGACCCCCGCTTGAGAAAGTGGCCTCAAACTTTTCTAATTGAAACAGCCAAGTGAGTGAGCCGTCCCAGCGGGGTTAAACTCACCTGCCTGCAGACAGTTTGCATGTGAAGACACCTAATCACGTCCCAACAGACCACCATCTGCCCGTTTCTGCTCTTCAGTCACCCACCCACCCGCTGCCCGTCAATCTCACAGTCCAGCACACAGCGTCTGGGCATCTCGGTGCCATGCAAGCTTCACTTATCTGCAGATTTGGGTCTGGGAAGAGGCAACGTCCTTGACTGTAAAGTAAACATGTCGGGCAGAGAGTACTTTTCAACGGTCTTATTGTGTTGGACGACAGCACTTTGTTCTGGTGCAATTTATCATTCATTCACAGCTCCCTGTCAGGGATGAAACACTCGAGTTGGTGTTCAAAGGCACTGAGAGGTCATGGGGAGAATGCTTTGTTAAAGGAGGAAATCCCACAGCGATATAATAGACAATTTGAGCATGTGGTCTATGGGGTCTTTTGATGGCACTGCAAACAGCCAGTCCTTCTCACAACCTGTAATGAACTATGTGGAAAAAGCACTAGCAAGTCTGGACAATTTGTGTCTGAGTCCTTCTTCTGTGCGCACCAGTCTTAAAATTAGCTTTTTTGTGTGTGTTTCAGATACGTTGCGCAGAATGAACTTGTCACGAGCTTGACAATTCACACATTGATGCGTTTTTTTTTTTTCAGGAAATGTTTTTACTATGTGTTACCAATGACTTAAACTACTTATTATAGTAATGATCAAGATATTGAAATTAGTCACAGTGTACATAAACCCTGTTTAGTACTTAATGCACTTATGCACATAACATCTTATTTTCTATTGTAGTCTTTATCAATTATAGTAGTTCAGTAGTTCAACTCTGTTATACGGAAAAATCATTGTGATCCATTTTTTACAGAAACAAAAAACAAAGCCCAAGAATTCAGACGCTATATTGTGCAATGATTTATGCTAGCTAAAACTGTTAGACATTTGTGCACTGATATTAAAACATAACGTTTTGAAACACATAAGATGTTTTGAAACAAATATCATGAGCTATGCAAACAAAAGGAACAAAATGTCCCGACAAAGATGGCAATATCCAAACTTTTTTGGGTCCTTATGAGGAAAACAGCATATAAATCATACTAAGTTATGTTTTCTGAAAATGTAAAAATGCAGAAATATTTATATGATGGGTAGGTTTAGGGCTAGGGTTAGTGTAAGGTCATAGAAGATATAATTACAGTATACAAATCATTATGTCTTTGTGTGTGTGTGTGTGTGTGTGTGTGTGTGTGTGTGTGTGTGGTGTGTGTTGTGTGTGTGTGTGTGTGTGTGTGTGTGTGTGTGTGTGTGTGTGTGTGTGTGTGTGTGTGTGTGTGTGTGTGTTATATTTTTATAACACTATTAAGTTTAACCTTTAGCAATATAAATGCAAGTTGTCATATTGTAAGTTATAATGTTGTTATGCCTAAATATACTTTATTATTTTATTTTTTCATGGTTTTTTTATTATTTATATAAAGGGTATTAACATGAAAATAAAACCCTATTTACTTTGTTAGTACACATTACTAGTGTTGTGGTGAACAATTCATCCATGCAAGTTAATTTTTTTGTCTTCGTAATCTTTAATCAAAATCAGAAAACGTTCTTCCCCTCTGGAATGGCCTTCAAAATCAGCAAAATAGAGAGAGCTACCACTTTCTGCTCTCTACCCTCACTTTTTCTTTTGAAACTCATTTATTGCTTGACCTACATTTTTTGTATGGTCATCTATAACACAAAACAGACTATTTCAAGCCAACATGTACCTATGAGGCTTTACAAATATATGTCCAAATATAGAATTTAATTTCATTCACAACATTAGGCGCTCATACGTCACCACAACATCTGTGTGTTCCATGCCCTGTGGAGACACATTTTCCCAACAGGGTGATGAAGAGTCCTAATGCCAGGATATTGTTTGCTGACTGAAAAACAACTCCCTTGTCTTTCACTAACTCTATTAATTGTGTAGTTTTGAGTGAAAGATATGCAGAAATCACATTCATCATTGTGAGTATTCATAGGCCACATGCACGAATAATTTAACACCATTAATCGTAGTAGGGAAGGCAATTTCAGAGAGGCTAGTAATAGCGAGTAGCTTTGAAGCAGAGATCCACCCTGCTAGAAGTCCCAACACACCTCTCAAACATGAACGACCGACACAGATTGCAACGTCATGAAGACACGTAATTAGCTCATATCAACCAATATACAATAATAGATGTAAACACTTGCAAGCTCTTACTTGTACCACCTGACTGCGGCAGATTAATTTTTGCCGTTGATATCGTTGACATAGAAATGCATAAATCCAAGTCAGGGCGTGAACAGGTAGAACGTCACGGGTTGCCATCTCGTAATTACGAACCGAATGCAATGATTGACTTTAAGGGCTCTATCTTGCACCCGGCGCAAATGACTTGTACACTGACGCTGCCGCATGTATCATTTCTATTTTACACCCGCGCAAAGCGGGCTTTTCCCTCCACAGACGCATGTCGGTAAACTAGGAAATGAACTTGTGCTCCCTGGGCACGTTGGCGCAAAAAGGAGGCGGGTTTCGGCGCAAACAATCCCTGGTGCTATTTTGCAGCTCCAGAAAACAATTCCGCCACTGACCAAAAAAAACCTGGTCTAAAGTCAATGGTGCGTTGCGTGTTGTTCATAATGCTATTTTAAGTGCGCATGCTTGGCCATAATGTAGCGGGTGCACAACGCGCACACACTTTGATTCTCTCATCAACACAGATGCAGCAGTTTATATTTTTGCAAATCATACATTATAACAAGGAAAAATATTACCACACGAGGGAAATCATTGTGGTGTCCACGAAGATGTGAAAAAATAGGCATAAATCTAGCTTACACATTTACCCATTTTCAGGCAAATTGTAGTAATGACGGATCAGACCTGTTTGCCCAATAGTGTCAAGACACATATGTATATAAGGACATCTGACAAATTAGTTTGTCCGTCAAAAACCAGGAAAAAAAAATCGGAAGACTGCGAAATCACCTTTACCATAATGTAAGTAGGCCTACATTAAAAACCTTACTCTTTAACTTACCAGTTAAGTTGAGCTTTCTCGTATTTTTTTCTATTGATTTGGGTGGGTTTGTCCCATCCCCAATGTCAATTCTCTTTCTTTTACGGCCCTGACGAGAACATCGATCTCCTCGGCTGTGAAACGATTCTGAAGCGCGCCTGGTAAATGCGCCATAATAATAACAATCCGCCATGCAACATGCGCACCTGCTCTTAAAGGGTATGTTGGATGACACTCTGATTGGTTTATTTCACGTTACGCCCAAACCACACCTATGAATAATGAAGCGATTTCAGACCAACCCCTTTTAAACTTGCGTCAAGAGTAATTTATCCCGCTGGTAAAATAGCAACAGCACCCAAGACCCGCCCACAAAGTTACTTGCGCTTCGCGCTTGATACTTGCGTTTTAGATCGTTAAAATAGGGCCTTATGACTTTCACAGAAAAATATATGACAAAAGGTGTTTATAAAAAATTGCCTACTCTACCTTTAAAGTCATGGAGCGCTTTGAGTCATGTGACATGGCTCATGGCTTAAATCATCCAGCCGCAATTACTAAGGGGGTGATCCATCAACCGGAAACTGAAGCCTCTCCGGGCACCGCCATTGTAGCTGACTATCACCTGCTGTTAGCATTCCATTGACTCCCATTATTTTGGCGTCACTTTGACAGCGACTAACTTTACATTGGAGACGTCCAAAGACTCCATTTGTCCATTATTTATTTCTAAAGAAACACGACAATGTATAAAAGGCTCCATTACTTTGAATCTTACGTTATGGCCGATTTAGAACGCCATTTTTGTAAATATAGGCTAACGAATGCATCATAACCCCACGACTCTCTGTCGCACACAAGAGAAATGACCGTATAGACAGAAGTAGAAGCTCCCGGGCAATCGGGGGGACGTGGAGGCATAAAGTCAAGGGAGAAGCCCATAGATAGTCATAAAGTTGCTCCTGCTGCGAGCTCATGGACAGCTAATACTCATGCTCTCCATCTCTGCAAGATTCGGAAAGGAATGATTCAGATTTCGGATGGCGCAGCTACTAGGTTGCTCACGTCACATCTCCGTCATCAAGCTCAGTTTGAGCATGCGCAGTACGCTCAGACATCAGGAAGTGAGTGCTTCTAAAGGGCTTCAGTTTTCTCCATTGAAATCTATGGGGTCGCTGTGTCCATTTCTTTTACTGTCTATGGCAATTACAGGAGTTCAGGTTCTCGATTATATATACGTCTTAATGACAACTGCACAGTGGAGATCTGGCTCATTCCATCAATTTCTCCACAGTCCACCACTCATGGGTGTCAGCAGGCTATTCTAGAGGATTTTATGACTTTTGGCTATAATTGAAGTTCTAATATTGCTCCCAGGGTCCCTCCCCATCATACCTCTCCCCGTCATCTTCCTCTTCTCTGTCTCTTCTCATTCATCACACGTTTTTTTTTTTTTCACCGATGTCTTGCTCCTTGTGCCTCATCTAAAGAATTTAGCCTCGGTCTTCAGTGGTTTGCTGTGTTTTTCTGCATAAATAATGTATATATTTCTGAATCATGTTTGTGTGGAAAAAAGGGTGTCTCATTTCTTCTAATGAGGGATCTTCAACCCTACGTGACCTTTTACTGACATTTTTATCTCGCCTGAACCGTGGGGTGCTGGCTGTCAGCGTGAGGAGGAGATCTTATGCTGTGTGAGAGTTGGGCAACAGGTACGACACAATGCCTTCTCTTTGTACATGACCTCTAGGTGCACGCCTCCTTCGCTGATGATCTGTTACCCTCGTCTTCTTCCTGATTGATCCTCTAATCCCTTCAGCTGGCCGCCTGCCTTCCATCCAGCTGCTCTCAAAGAGCCAGGGAAGAGCTTGTCACGGCTTATTGAAGGGAAATAAAGACATTTTTCTCGGTGGAGAGAGAAGCAGAATTTCTCACACACTTCCGTGATTATCACTTTCACTTGAAGCTAAACTTTACTTTAGACATTTTTCTTCAGGGCACAACATATTTGTGCATGTTATGAGACCAAGAAATTATATTTATATAAGATTTATATTCAAATTAGGGCTATGAATCCATAAAAAAAAAATCAAAATCATAAATTATGAATTGACTTTAATATAATAGGAAACTAATGCTGTATCATTTCAGAATTGTGTGTGTGTGTTGTGTGTGTGTGTGTGTGTGTGTGTGTGTGTGTGTGTGTGTGTGTGTGTGTGTGTGTGGTGTGCGTGTGCGTGTGCGTGTGCTGTGTGTGTGTGTGTGTGTGCGCGCGCGTGCGTGCTGTGTGCGGGTGTGCGGGTGTGTGTGTGTGTGTGTGTGTGTGTGTGTGTGTGTGTGTGTACATACAAATAAATTCACATTGTTCCTATTTGAAATTATTCAAAGAAAAACAAAATAATAAAAATGATCATTTCAATGATAATGTTGTTTTGGCATTGAATGAATCTAGAGGAAATGGTTTAAACTCTGCTACACATAGAGTCACACCTTTCAGTGTATGAGTATTCTGTGCTAGTTATGAATGGTTTTGAATCTCCCTGAATATATTTCCACGTTTTAAATAAACATTTCAGATTGTGATCGAGGGAAGTCTTTTAGTACTGCCATTCAATGCATATTCTATGATTGACTTTTCTATGCAAAGCGTTACCTGATACAACCACAAAACAACTTGACAGTTTGAACATCTGAAACACAATTTGGGCTGTCAGGTTCACGTGACCTCCGCAGGGCTCTACTCACTTTGATTTGTTGACCTGCTCCCATTTCTTCTCTCAGGGACTTTGCAATCCTGAGAGAGGAGACCTGTTTTAACTCCAAGTGTGCCTAAGAGGGGGAAAAAAACGTGTGTATTATGAAGTATGAAGTAGACTAACAGCAGGCAATGTGTTCTCTGTGCTTATTTGGGCAGGTGAACATACGGTGATATAGTTTTGTGTGCATTTACATTTAATGATCATGAGCCACTGGGCCAATGGATCACAGATAAATCATAGTGAATAATGTCTCCTAAATTACAACTAACCTCACAATCTGAGGACTGAGCTGTCAGATCTCATAGGACGGTTGCATACTTTCTAAAGTACCATCGTAAATGTCAGTTACGAAAAATATTTGAGGACGTGTTTTGATGAATGCACATTAACCTTAAAATACCCGTAAACTTCTATGGAGATAAAGCATTTAAACTGACAAAACAAGACATGTCATTCTGCCCTCGGGATCCCTGCTTTATAACCAGCTTCTCAAGATTATTGCTTTTAGAGGTGTCAGTGGAAACTTCCACCCAGTTTCTTTGTTACAGATTTGTGTAACCTATCTAAAGATTGTCTGCCCTGCCTGTTGGAAGTCTTTTAAAGGGATAGTTCACCCAAAAATTATGTCATCCTTTATTCACCATTGTCTTTCCAGAACGCATGACTTTCTTCTGAAAAAAGAAGGTAACACTGTAGAATACTGTTTCGTCATCATTAATGAATAACTATACAGGAACAAATGAGTAACGCACTATTAACACTCTAGTACCTACTATTAACTGACAAGAAACTCTGATTAATAAATTAGTATGTACTGGTGCTCAGTTAGTAAATGAGGTAGTTCACTATTAGTTAATCCAGGGGTTCCCATACTTTTTAGCCTGCGACCCCCTTGATAAATGTGCTGCTGCCCCGCAACCCAAGTGTGTGTTGTCTTCAACTTTACTTCATGTCGATCCAGTGAGCATTGTTCCCTCTGCAACTGCAGTATTCGCACCATTACCGGCCTCACATGTGACTTTTCTCCCCCTCTCGGTTTTTCTGTTGTGGATGTTAACCACCGTTTCATTTTAAAGCAGGTAGCTGCTATTATTTGTTTGTAGCCTCCAAACACCTTTAGCTTCAGCAAACAACAGCGGGAGACGATGTGTTACTACACGTGATGATGTACGTATCTTGGTTGTGATTGACGCTGACGAAATCTCGTAATGTTCGTAATCTCGTAATTTCTCGTAATATATGTATTATATTTTTTTATCAGACTTTTCTGCAAACACCATTTAACAAGTATTGAATTAAATTAATTGCAACAAAAATATATAGGGCATATGTATTTTTTCCATTTTTTCCATTTTTCCATTTTCAGTGTGTGTGTGTGTGTGTGTGTGTGTGTGTGTGTGTGTGTGTGTGTGTGTGTGTGTGTGTGTGTGTGTGTGTGTGTGTGTGTGTGTGTGTGTGTGTGTGTGTGTGTGTGTGTGTGTGTGTGTGTGTTTATTATTTTTTTGTCGATACAATAAGTCAATCAACACAGCATAACATGGTGATAAGTACATAGTTGTAATTTTTGAGTGAACTTTTCATTTCTCTGTATGTTGACATGATGCTTGGCAAGTTGTTTCTGAGATCTATTCACATCTTGGTGATTTTTCAGCATTAATCATTTGATTGATATTTAGGCATGTAGGTGGAGTAACTTTGAACATGGGAGCGTCATTGTTGGTTGAAAGATTTTAATTATGTAGTAGGTTATAATTATAAGGTCTGATTCTAAATGTTGCTGAAAATTAATAACTATAGAAACCACAAGTGGTAATTGTAAGTTATAAGAGCATGCATTGTGTTGTATCTGGTGCCAAAATGACACTCATGAACAAAAGTCGCTCCTGAATAAAATGACTGAGCACTTTCTATTGGGACAATTTTTGGACTGTACATCGACAATATATTCGTAGGCCTAATGTATTTATTTATCCATCAATTTTATATTATAAAAAGCATTAGTCTTACAAAATAGACTTTTAAATATCCTTAATATGTAAATTACAAAATGCATGTTGGTTAAGCAGTTGATGTTAATGTAGCAGGCTGTGCAAGAAAAAAAAACTCCACAATTCCCAAAACAGTCCCAAAAGGTCCCATACTGTATTTTAATATTATGTTTTATAATTATTTAAAAGAATATAAATATCATTTTATATTGGTGTTATTTACATTGTAGATTTTTTTAGTTTTGGGACATCTGCCTTTCCATGCACATGAACTTTAATGACATCCCATTGTTAATCTGTAGGGTTTAATATGAAGTTGGCCCACCCATCGCAGCTATAACAGCTTCAACTCTTCTGGGAAGGCTTTCCACAAGGTTTAGGAGTGTGTTTGGGAGTTTTTGACCATTCTTCTAGAAGAGCATTTGTGAGGTCAAGCACTTATGTTGGACGAGAAGGCCTGGCTCACAGTCTCTGCTCTAATTCATCCCAAAAGTTTTCTATCAGGTTCAGGGTCAGGACTCTGTGCAGGCCAGTCAAGTTCGTCCACATTAAACTCGCTCATCTATGTCTTTATGGACCTTGCTTTGTGCACTGGTGTGCAGTCATGTTGGAACAGGAAAGGGCCATCCCCAAACTGTTCCCACAAAGTTGGGAGCATTAAATTGTCCAAAATGTCTTGGTATGCTGAAGCATTAAGAGTTCCTTTCACTAGAAGGGGATAAGCCCAACTTCTGAAAAACCACCCCACACCATAACCCCTCCTCCACCAAACTTTACACTTAGCACAATGCAGTCAGGCAAGTACCGTTCTCCTGGCAACAACCAATCCCAGACTCATCCATTGGATTGCCAGACAGAGAAGCGTGATTAGTCACTCGAGAGAAGACATCTCCACTGGTAGTCCAGTGGTGGTGTGCTTTACATCACTGCATACCACTCTTTGCATTGCACTTGGTGATGTAAGGCTTGGATGCAGCTGCTCGGCCATGGAAACCCATTTCATGAAGCTCTCAACACACTGTTCTTGAGCTAATCTGAAGGCCACACGAAGTTTGGAGGTCTGTAGCTATTGACTCTGCAGAAAGTTGGTGACTTCTGTGCACTGTGCGCCTCAGTATGCGCTGACCCCGCTCTGTGATTTTACGTGGCCTACCACTTTTACCCCTTTTCCACCAAGGCAGAGTTGGTGCTGGTTCGGAGCCAGAGCCTAGTTTCAATTCGGTTCTTTGTTTTTCCACACGCAAAGCACCAGCTCCGAACCAGGAAAAGTGGTTCTTAAGTAGCACCAAATCATTGCTGGTCTAGAACGGAGCCAAGTAAGAACCGATTGCGTCAGGGGCTGGGGGCGGGGTTACCGTGAGCAACAAGAAACTTGTGACCGCCATTTTTAAATAGCAGCTAGTCGAGCTAATAGCAGCTTGATTATTATATCCATCTATGTAAGTTACGGCGAGCTGCACAAACGCGTTGGATTCCGATGCATTTTTGCAAACCCATGAGCATCCATAGTAACGCAACGTCCGTTATTGTTGATGGCTTGTTCGAGATGCATCGGAGCGGCGCGGACTGATCGGAGCTGCGTGAGTGTTTGGAGATCATACGACTCCTTGTGCTTTTGGATCGCTTTCGCAGTGCTTTGATGTCATGCGGCGATCGATCTGCATGAAGCCGATGCATCTCGAACAAGCCTAGCGTGTTTGTGTTTGGCGCTACCGCACTAGCGTTGCTGGGCAACATGAGACGTATGCAGTGACGTAAGATCTGGCTCTGTTGTGGGTCTCTAGCCGGTGGAAAGGCAAACCGGTTCTTAGTAAGCTTGTCAGTCGAACCAACTCCGAACCAGCTCTGGCTCTGGCTCTGAACCAGCACCCGGTTCTTGTTGGTGGAAAAGGGGTATTAGTGGCTGAGTTGATGTTGTACCCAATTGTTTCCACTTTGTTATAATACCACTAACAGTTGACCGTGGACTGTTTAGTAGTGAGGACATTTAATGAATGGACTCATTGCACAGGTGGCGATCTATCACGGTACCCCCTTGAATTCACTTAGCTCATGAGAGCGACCCATTCTTTCAAAAATGTTTGTAGAAGCAGTTTGCATGCCTACGTACTTGATTTATACAACTGTGGCCATGGATGTGACTGGAATAACTGAATGCAATGATTTGGAGGGGCGTCATAATACTTTTTAGCCTGGTTAAAACCAGACCCTTCTCAGTTGAAACTGAGTTAGGGTCTGGCAAAGCTCCATAGACAAATCATTTCCAAAGGGGCGTCACCAACGGACGTCCCTCAAATGCCACTTGGCGCAATTGGCTAAGACCCACCCATTCGTTTAGTATTGACCAACGGGGCTCGTTGTTATGGGAAGGAGGAGGCGGAAACCGGCGAACATTCACACATTTTAATGACAAAATAAAACAAATACAAAGTCCCTCACGGTCGACTGCCGCCACACATAATAAAACTTAACATCAAATAAAATTCAGGCCTGTCCTCTCTCGATCTTCACCGTCGTCGCTCCTCCTCTTATGCTTCCACTCCTCCGTGAGAGATGCGAGACCGGCCTTACTCACGCCGTTCTATCACGTCCCTCGGCCTCGATCGTCCTGCTCGCCACACTGGTATATCAGACTTTTGCCGAATCCAGTCGGTAAGACAGTGATAACATATTTTTTAGACATGAAGGCGTGGAGTGTTGTACTTTGCTCGGGTTATAACGAAAAGGAATTTTATAATCGCTTAAACAGACGCGATAGCTGATTCGAACGAGTGATGTTTGACGACGGCATCCATCTTTGTAATGTAGGCTTCAAAATCCCAGCACTGTCGTCATCGTGTAAAGCCCGCCCCAACGCTTCTGATTGGTGCCGCGATTTCTGCGGACTGGAAATGGACTTGAATGAGCTCTTTGCCAGACTAACTTTCAGAGCAAATCTAAATTTGCCGGAAGTTGTCTGGGTTTTCCCAGGCTAAATACTTTTGGCAATAATGTATATTTTGAATATAGATGAATGGATGTGTAAAAGGCAAAAGTATCCAGCGATCCATTTTTGTTGGGAATGCCGTTGATCAGCCACGTTTTTATATTAAACTTTTCCAGACATGCTCAATATTGACGCGCTCACACGTTTCATATGCCAATAAATCTTCAGAAGCGTTCCAAGCATTCATTCAAATCCTCACAATGATAGGCTTGAGAGAAAGCGAGTTCTGCTTTCACAACAGGTGTTGAAAGGAACAGAGTTATGTGCATGTTTGCATGCGTATCTTTGTGTCATAGCTGGATTTGGAGGGGACTGTGAACTCAGATTGCCTTCCAGGCATAGCCATCTGGCCCTGCCACTGAAACCCACTCCAGTGCATTTATCAGGCAAACACAAAGCACCTAATAAACTCCATACTATGGGATAATTAGCCAAGCGAGAACTCCAAATGAGAGCAAATTAATGTTAAAGAACTTCCATTGGTTGTACAGACACAGCAGGAGCGGGCTGGTTGTTAGGACGTTGGCCGTGGCGGAGGGAGGAATGCTGCTGGAAAGGAGGAAAGCATAGTGTGAGGCGGCTTCAGCGAGATGGGGGCAGCACAGCGTGTCGCCTCTGTTTGTTAGTTTTGATTTATAGGCCTACGTTGAGTTCTCACTTATTTTCAACGTTTTACATCAGCACACAGGTCCCGTCATATTCTGAGTGGTGTCTATGATAGATGCCATCTGTCTTGCACATGCTGTCTTTTTGTCATATCCGCAAGGATTTCCATCATAATCATCCTTGTTTACTCTGTCAAAACTCACAGCCAGAGTACAATACAATCTTTTTCCCTCTTTCCCTTGGTTCTTCACCCTGACCTCTTTCTCTCCCAGCAGATGGCATTTATTTAGGGGGTATTTATCAGGGTGTAAATGTATTAATGAGTTTTCCATGTCCTTTGCTCTAGGCTTTGAGGAGTTGTCTCATCCTTACGAAAGAGAGCCATGTTTCAGTCCTGCAGCACTACACTTATTTTATAATAGGACTGGGTAATATATCAATTTCTCAATTTTAATTGATTCTCATTTTGATTAACCAATAACGATTATTAGCTGTTAAGTTCTCTTACGAGAGTATCTCTCGTACTGCGTAATATCTTACGCTATGGGGAAAACACTCTTTCCTCGAGATATTGAAGCCAAAAATTATCCTTAATTTTTTTAATCATGCAAAACGCTTTTGCAGCAGCAAGCAGACAAGGGCGAAACAGCTCGCGCGCCCATTGGCTGCCTCGCTGGAAAAGCTGCAGCCTATCGAGTGAAGGCACTGCGTGACGTAATGACGAATGAAGACGCTTCGCGCTCATTTCGTCATGTCCCGCCAGTATAGGCGTGGTCTCGCCCTATAAATACCCCTCGATAGCTGTATTTCGTGATTTTTTCATTCTTCACGCGAAGCTCACGCATCGCGGGATCCAGAGTGAGAAGCCGCGCCGTTGACTTGTAGCCTTCTCAGCGGGACGTGCCATCTACTGAAGTCGCTGGCCCAGCCGCCTTCAACTGCCGTACCTGCTGCGCTTTCCGGCGTACTATATCCTTTACTCTGTCACTGTGTGTGTGTGTGTTTGCTTACGTGACGCAACACCCATTATATGTTCTAAAAGAGCTGCGTCTTTTTAAAGATGCCTTTCTGTGGCTCGTGCCGCTCCCAACTCAGCGATGAGGACCGTCACGTCATCTGTGTGTCCTGCCTGGGTCATGAGCACGCGGCTATCGCGCTCGCGGATGGTGGATGCCCGCACTGCGAACTTCTGCCTATGGCGACTCTGCGGACTCGCCTGGCGTCGTTCTCTGAACCCGCGTCCCAGCCTTCTGTGCCGCGCCGTAAGAAGCGTCGCGCCCAGCGCGCTCCCGAGCCTTCTCCAGCCCGCCAAAGCTCGCCGGTTCGCCCGCCTGCTTCGCCGGCTTCACTTGAGTCGCTCCCGGACGGACAGCGCCCGCCGTCTGCCGCCGCTTCCGCTCCCGAGCTGGACGAGCCTGCCGAGGTATGCTCTCTTGTGGCTTCCGATAGCGAGGATTGGGCGAGCTCTGTGGACCTCCCCCCCGCTGACGTGTCTAGTCAACCCTCTGGGAGGAGACCCGGCATTGAGGCTGAGCTGATGCGTCTGCTCACCCAGGCCGTGGAAAGCATCGGCCTCGAGTGGGAGGCGCCCGCCTTGCCGCCGCGCAACAGACTCGACGGGCGCTTTCTCAAGAAAGACGAAGCCCCGTCTAAGTCTAGGGCCGCCCCCTTCCTCCCTGAGCTCCACGACGAAGTCGCCAAGTCATGGACCGCCCCGTTCTCCGCCAGACTGCGCACTTCCACGTCTGTGACCTTTTCTTCTGTCACCGGCGCGGGAGATAAAGGATATCTCTCCATTCCTCCTGTCGAGGTGGCGGTCGCGTCGCATCTCTGCCCGCCCTTTGCGGGACGGCGCGCGCAGACGACGCTCCCCTCTAAAGCCTGCCGGGTGACTTCATCGCTGCACGGGCGTGCTTACACAGCCGCTGGACAGGCGGTCTCAGCGCTGCATACGATGGCGATCTTGCAGATCTACCAGGCCGACCTTCTCCTTAAACTGGACGAGGAAGGCCCGGGTGCGATCAATGTGGCGGATTTACGAGGCGCTACGGACCTTGCTCTACGCGCCGCTAAAGCCGCTGCTCAGGCCATGGGGCGGAATATGGCCTCTCTCGCCGTTGCTGAGAGACATCTGTGGTTGACGCTGTCTGAGATGACGGAAGCTGAGCGCTCTGTATTCCTCGACGCGCCCATTTCCCCTGCGGGCCTCTTCGGATCTGCCGTCAAGGATTTCGCGGACAGATTCTCGGAGGAGCAGAAGACTTCGCAGGCCATGAAGCACTTCCTCCCGAAGCGCTCGAGCTCCGCTGCAGGTCGCTCTAAGCAGCCGTCTGCTCGCAGCTCGCAGCCTCGGCCTGCATCGCCTGCAGCCGCCGCTACACAGCGCCGCCAGGCCCGGGATCAGAGACCGCGCTCTCGCTCTGCTGGACGCCGCCCCGCTCAGCGCGGGCCTCGGCCGAAGATTGAGCTCAAGCCCGAGGCCTCGAAGCTTTCCTAGCCACTCTAAGAAAGCGACGGTGTTCGGATCCCGCTGCGGCCGGCTCCCCACCGAAAAGATTCGCTCGTTCAGTTCCTTGCGATGTGACTGTGCCAGTGTATTTAGCAGTGAAGCAGCCGGTGTCTCAGCCCGCTTGCCTGCACAAAAAAGCCGTTTTCATGGCTACCCAGATAAATCCAATAAAGAGTGTATTTTCTGGTATGCCGGCCACGGCCGATGGTGTTATGAGTGTTGTAAGAATGCCCACGCCCCAGTGCCCATTCCCACACCCAGACACAGCCCGCCACGGTGCGAGGCGAGCACACATAAATCTGACTCAGGTCGATTGTGCAAACAATGTAGCGATTAGGCCCATACAATGCCCGCTCACGCTGCATGCCCCGTGTCACTTGGTTTCTGTAAAAACGAAACCAACACACAATCTATCGGCTCCAGCTGAAAGCATGCACAGTGCAGTAGATGTGCCCGTAGGTTTGCGCCCACATCCTCCCGCAAGCACGCCGAATCCCACGGGATTCGCCCCGCTCACTCTCGCTGTGCGTCCCGCCATAGAGATTATGAGCGCGGCCAGACTGCCCGCTGTGCCCAGCGCGCCCCCCGCCTCGAACGCTGTAAACACGGCGTTGTGTTCCCAGGGTACCGGGGCTCTCGAGCCCTTGCCAGGTCACGGCCAGAGCCCGGTCTGCATCCTACCCCTAGCTACTCGCGCAGAAGCGTGGTCGAAGCTACCCGGGGTATCAGACTGGGTGCTGAACACTATAAAGAGAGGCTACTCGCTACAATTCACACGACGTCCACGCCGTTGTACGGCGCCCGTCGAGATTTCGGTGAGAAACGAAGTATCTCATCTACTTCGAGCCGAGATAGCGAAACTACTGAGCAAAGGGGCCATAGAGCCCCTTTCTCAGGCTCAGAGCGAAGGGGGGTATACAGCAGATATTTTCTGGTACCGAAAAAAGATGGGGGCTTCAGACCCATTCTAGATCTGAGACAGCTGAACAAAGCGCTTGTGAAGCGCCAGTTCAGGATGCTTACGACCAGGAAAATCCTCGCGCAAGTGCGCCAAGGGGACTGGTTTATGTCGATAGATCTGAAAGACGCGTATTTCCAAATACAAATAGCGTCCCATCACAGGCGATTCTTGAGATTCGCGTTCGAGGGCCAGGCTTATCAATACACAGTCCTGCCGTTCGGCCTGTCTTTGGCACCCCGTACATTTACGAAGTGCATGGACGCGGCTCTCGTGCCCCTAAGACTTCAGGGCATGCGAGTTATGAACTACTTGGACGATTGGCTGATTCTAGCTCGATCACGGTCAGAGCTCATAGAACACAGGGCCACAATGCTCGAGCATCTCGAGACACTGGGCCTGACGGTCAACTGGGAAAAGAGCCTGCTGTGTCCCAGCCAGAGAATTTCTTTCCTGGGAACAGTGTTAGACTCGCTTTCCATGACGGCACGCCTGTCACCGGAGCGCGTACTAAGTATTCAGCGCGTCGCGGAATCCTTCCGCCACGGCTCCATAGTCCCGCTCAGACGGTTTCAGAAAATGCTGGGCCTGATGGCCTCAGCATCCCATGCACTCCAGCTGGGCCTGCTTCGCATGCGCCCACTGCAGTGGTGGCTGAAAGCACGGGTCCCGCCCCGGGCATGGACCACGGGCCGGTGTCGCCTCAGGGTCGACCAAAGGTGCGTTTCGGCTCTGGAACCCTGGAAAGTAACCAGCTGGTATCAGTCTGGTGTGAGTCTGGGGACCGCCTCAAGGGTGAAAGTGGTGTCTACGGACGCCTCCACCACGGGGTGGGGAGCGCTGCTCGAGGGCAGACCGTTGGCTGGCCTATGGTCAGAGCGGGAGAAGCTCCTTCACATAAACTGCTTGGAATTGATAGCAGTCGACAAAGCGCTGCGGCGCTTCTGTCCCCTGGTGAGCAGCTTTTCGTTTTGTTTGGCTGCCGTTCTAAGGGACTCGCCGCCTCAAAACAGAGCCTATCCAGATGGATAGTGGATGCCATAGCGCTGGCTTACACTTCCAAGGGCCTGCGGTGCCCATTGGGTGTCAAAGCACACTCCACAAGAGGCGTGGCCTCGTCGTGGGCATGGTATAGCGGGGTCTCCCTGCAGGCACTCCCTTTATAAAGGAGTGATGCTTCTAGCCTCTCCTCCTCTACTCTATGTGAGTTATGGTGATTATGCACTAGATGTGCCCCGGGCTTTGCCCCGGGACTCTGGTGTTGGATCCCTGTCCGCACGGCGTTTTGTATGGGGTCCCCATAGCGTAAGATATTACGCAGTACGAGAGATACTCTCGTAAGAGAACGTACTCGGTTACTAACGTAACCTCGGTTCTCTCTAGAGAGGGAACGAGTACTGCGTATCTTGCCGTGCTTGAACTATGCTCTGGTTCGCTTCGGTGTACAAAATCAGAGAAATACAGCTATCGAGGGGTATTTATAGGGCGAGACCACGCCTATACTGGCGGGACATGACGAAATGAGCGCGAAGCGTCTTCATTCGTCATTACGTCACGCAGTGCCTTCACTCGATAGGCTGCAGCTTTTCCAGCGAGGCAGCCAATGGGCGCGCGAGCTGTTTCGCCCTTGTCTGCTTGCTGCTGCAAAAGCGTTTTGCATGATTAAAAAAATTAAGGATAATTTTTGGCTTCAATATCTCGAGGAAAGAGTGTTTCCCCATAGCGTAAGATATTACGCAGTACTCGTTCCCTCTCTAGAGAGAACCGAGGTTACGTTAGTAACCGAGTACGATTTCGCTGTATTCAGTTGATGCGTGAACAAAACTTCCATAGGGAATTCCCATCTCCCATCAACAACCAATAAATCACAATAATATTGTGCTTTGTTACTTATGATATGAAGCTTTCGAATTCTGTCAGTTTTTTTAAATGAAATTCAAAGAATAAATACTGTTTTGGCACTCTTTAATGTGGCGTGTGTCGCTCTAGTTCTAGCGATATGAACGGTCATGAGAAACTGATTGTCTATTCCTCTTTACTACTAGTTACGGCACAACATAAACTTGAATGAACATCAAATGGTATGTTAAAAAAATACAGTGCAACAGAAACAAAATGACTGAAATGTAATATGGCTATGTAATCGCAAAATCAATGTTTCAACAATCCGTCATGCAACATTTACCCTAGGAAACCAATGAACAATCATAAACCCGTTATAAACATGAATAGAGGAGCATTTTGCTAAATATATGCACTGTATTACATATTTAGAATATATTTTTCTAAACCTGTTCTTCAGTATTTAATATGTTTAAATAATGTACCAACTGACCGTTTTCCCTGTAGTTACAGTAGGCCTATTAGTTGAAAGTTGATGTTTTCCCTTGAGAAAAATTGACAATTTGTGTCAATGTCTGGCCCTATTTTATACCATTACTGATTCTCCGTTTAAAGGTTATTTTGGTCTCTTTCTCATTAGTGGAAAGTTAGACTGATGTGGTGTGTGTTTGGCAGTTATTCAGGTCAAGAGGAATCACTGATAAAAGTGGCCGTTAAGATTAACATCAACTATCCCTCATAC
Source organism: Chrosomus eos (assembly GCA_036326025.1). Taxonomy (NCBI): domain Eukaryota; kingdom Metazoa; phylum Chordata; class Actinopteri; order Cypriniformes; family Leuciscidae; genus Chrosomus; species Chrosomus eos. The sequence continues at coordinate 26,671,652 of CM070835.1, forward strand.
CCTGCTTATCTCCTCTATGAAATCTAAATTTTAAAGAACTGATTCAAAGAAGGCAAAAACAGCCAATATGGGATTAAAATGACATGCTAGATTATAAAAGAAAAATGGATTCCAAACTGGGTTTCATGTTAACTTTGACAACTGAACAACATCTAGATAGACAAGTACAATACAGTATTTTTTCTTCTACAGTGCTAGAATTTTTTTTTTTTTTTGCAATATTAATGTTTTGTTTTCCAGGAACAATTGTCTAAATATTCTTAAGACAATATAGGCTACATTTGTATGAGAAACATTAATAATATAAAGAATGTTAAAGAATATATATTTTTTAGCTTTATTTTTCTACCAACCCATTGGTTTTTAGTTTTGTTTCCACATATATCAAGATTGATGATAAAAACAACAACAAACTAAATAAAATCTGCCAGTTGTTTGCAAACAGCATGTTGTTTTCAGGTACTGAAATTTGCAAAATTATATAATAAAAATAAAATAATAAAAATATTATACATATAAATTCAGTAATACTTTGTACTGTAAATCTGTCATTGATCACCTACGCACATTCGCAATTGCACAAGATGCTTCTCATTATGTTTAAAAAAAAAAGTACAAAACTTATGAGTATTGTAGAAAAACATAAATTGCTAACATATGAATTTCTTTACAAAGAGTTAAATTGGAGTGAAAAGTTCAAGTAAAACCAACCAACAGAGCTTAGGCCTATATGTGAACTAAAAAGCATTCCTCAGCTCCAACTATATGTTGTAATTTTATTGTATATTGAAAGTGAATTGTGCACTTAAGTACTAATTTACTTGACAAAGGAACTGATTCCGGTTCAGATTCTCCGGTCATTTTTAACATGGTGAAGCTTTCAGTTATGTTTGTAGTGCTGTGCTCGAGGACACAGCAGTTGATGATCGCTTTGGGAGAATATAACAGCTGGTTTGGATCTTTTCCATGCTTTTATCATCACAGAGTCAGGTTGCATAACTCTCTGATCTCCTCCTGCGGCTCCTCATTTGCCCTACATTCCACCAGAGCTTTAAGGCGCTACACGCTTTCTCTCTTCTTTTTTTTTTAAACACTACAAATCATTTTATTTTTGTATAATCCATGTCCAGCAAACCTGCAAAACATTCGATGGAAAAGCACTGAAAATCGTCAGGTGGTGTGACAGACTACCGCTAATTTCATTAGCATATACAGCACGGAAGCATTTCTCCACAACAGCCTCAGGGAGAACCAGACGTGTATCATAGTCACGGAGGAATCTACAGTGACAGCCATGTATGGTCCGAGAAGAACGTGTGAAGAGAGGAGACGAGACGGGACGAAAACATTCAAGCGAACATTTATGCTTCTGGGTGGTCTTTGATACAGGATATTCCAGATAAAATAAGACATGATAACTCTTAATTCCTGACATGTTTTTCTTGGACTGCGTCTGTTCATATTGAATGTCTTGCAACACGTTGCATCATTCAAACTTACCTTTTAATTACGGCGCGCCCTATGCGGTTCAGTGCCACTGTATTACATTGTTGAAACAGGCACTGCATGTTTTCAAGTGAGAAGGGAATCAATTTAATTTGATGTAGGCCTACATTAAAGCTCTGAAGAATAACAGATCCTCCAGAACATGTGCGTTTCTCATTAAAGTCGGCATTAAATGGAAAAGCATTTTGTTTTCTAAACGCCGGGAGCAATCGCACTCGGACCGCAGCAAACGAGCCCAGTGTGAAGGGCAGGCACCCTTAGTAGTCACCTAACCTCAAGCTTATGTTCATCTCTGCCTCTACTTTTGAGTGCCACGCCCACATCGTAATATCCAATCAACAACCAATGCATTGAACCAAGTCTACTTTTCTTTTCTTTTTTCTCGATTAAACCTTTACACTTGGATGTACGTCACAATAGAGATGTCGCTACTTCCTTTTTTTATTGCGACTTTAAAAACCAGTTATTGGACTGGTTTCACAGACAGGGTTTAGATAAAGCCAGAATTAGGCATCAGTTAAATTGTGACACTTAAAGTATGTGTAAAGCAATATTAAATATGTGTTGTCACACCACAGAAAAATATATTAACCACCCAGCCAAATTTGAATTACCAAGTACATAATATAAATGATCTTGAAAAAATAAGCAGTATTCTATGCTCTCAAACGCTGTTGGCATCGCTGCCTGTCGGCACTGAAACCACGCCCACTCGCGGGAAACTTACACTCATTGGTGGGCACATACTGCCACCTATGGCACCAGATGTTGGTGGGACGGGAGGATGAAGGCTGGGATGGGAGATAGTCAGTCCGGCCCCATCACCAGTAATAGTGGATTATCCGTGAATCCCAGTTGTCTCTGTTGAAAGTTTGTAAAACTATTTGGTGTAAATTTTCAATGCAGAGGCGGGTTTTGGTGGTGATCCTCAGCTCTCCATCAAGGTGTTTTTTTACTAAATTAATCCACCTCTTCTTGAAATCCTTTTTAGGAGATTTAAATGAGACTGAGCTGTTTTGTAAATAATCACGACCAGGTAATTTGCATTTACGTGACTAAGGCATAGCTTGCTAGCAAACTGAAGACTGTAGTAACTAATGGTAATAACAGTAACTCTCGATTGAGTGCACAAACCACTAATGCTAATGTGCTCTATTATAGTGTTAGGGGTGCGGCCATGTTCAGTGGCGCCAGTGTGTCATCGAGCCATTTATTTCAGGCCCGCTCAAAAAATCCTGAACACAAAAATTGTGAAAAAACTGTTTAACGGTCTAACTCCACAATTCAGTACTACATAGATCACAGTCTTTATAACGTGTTTTCAGCAACACATTTCTAACATTTTTAATGTGTTTAGAAACAAATCTCTGAATTGCCTTCACACTGACTTTAAGTAGCTTTAATAATCACGCCTTAGAAAAAAAACATTACTGGTATGCCTCTTGAGACAAAACAATGGCACTCACATAGTTTAAGATGTGTCAGTGCAAGATGATTTCAGTTAAAACAGCCTAAACATGCATTTTAGTCTAGAGCTTAAACCATGGCAATGTTCTTTTCAATGTTTGGATGGATGGGTTGATATACCTTGTCCTTGATCCCTTAAATGCGCAGTCCCTAACCTACATGTGCTGAGGCAATGTTGCGGCCATGATAAGGGGCTGCCGTAAATGTCACTCTTTCCTGCAAGAGACTGGCCCGGACGCTAATGATGTGGAACAAATCTCAGTTCATGGCTAGGGCAGTCCTGCTAACCGTACTTCTCATTACACCCACCCGAGAGAGGCTAGCAGAGATTATGAGAGTAAAGCAGTAGTCACCCTCAAGCTGTTTCATAATCCTTATTTAAACCTACACCAATACATTTGTTCTATTTAGGATTTACTCTCAAATTTTAGGCTGCGCTAAACTTTTACAGTAAACAATAACATATCAAGGGTTTAATCAAGATTTAAATGTGGTTAAATAATAGATTTGGGTGGAATGGTTGAAATGTTGGCGACGTGACCTGCTGGGTAGTGCACATGCTCCAACATGATGTGTAATGGTGCTCATGCAGGTCATCTAGGTTAAAATCCAATACTGTCCTCCTCCTTCTCCTCCCTATTTTTACCTTTTACTCCCTCACAAAAGTGCCAAAAGTGGCAAAATATATATATAAAAAGATTTTTTCATTTTCTGAATGAGGGGAGTGTTTATTGACACTGAGTGAAAATAACTAACATTGTTGGCAGTTTCTTTTTTTACTAACTCCCCCTTACCATGGCATTTATTTTGCCTTCAGTAAAATTAGATTTTATACCTAAAATCACTAAAAGCACCAAACCCCACAGCTCCACCCATTTGGTCATTATCTCCAGAATTCTCCAGAAAACTGTTAACACCTGTTGCAGCTCATAAAGGACAACTTTATAAGATCTCACTTCACCACCTCTCTTTGTCTGGTCTCGTCAGCAACTTCAGTGCGTTAACCTACCTGACTGCTTACCTTCTACGATGCCTTGCCTTCTGCTCATCCATTTTCATCTGTCTGTCTGTCTGTCTTCATCATCTTCTGCACAAGCTATCATCCTACAACTGAAAGTATTTTTGAGCGGAAAGTATGACATTTGAGTAAAGTGAAGTAGTGACTGAACGTTTGTCTGCATTTGTTACTTACCTGTGAGATTCCTGCTACCATGAAATCTGTTCAATAAACTGTATTTTCTTTTGCTCGTGAGAGAAGATCCGACCTCAAGGAAGGAGAGATGGATATTGATGATTAACGTAATCAACCAGCTGATCCATTTGCCGATCTCGTGCAGGATCTCCGTCAAACGCTTCAACCACCAGTCACAGCTTCTTTATCCGATGTCTCCGCCAGTCCCATGGCCCAACCAGCGACATATGCAGGCGTGGCAGAGGATTGCAGCGGTTTCATATTACAGTGTGTGCTGTATTTTGATATGTAGACCCAGCAATTTCAATCAGACCAAGAGAAAATTGCCTACATAATCACTTTGCTCACCGGATGTGCTCTGCAGAGTTCCTTCAAGACGCCAAACTGCCAATTCCCTGTCGGTTCATGATCAGTTGTACCACCTGCGTCAGGGACGTTCCTCTGTTTCTAATTATGCACCCAGCGGGTGGAACGAAGTAGCGCTCATAACAGCATACCGTCAGAATCTCGCTCCCTCACTACGTTTGCATATGGCCCTATATGATGAAACAATGAGATTGGAAAATTTGAATGCCTATCCAGGATCCAGACACCTAAGCAGCCAGCAAACCCTCTCCCTTCTTCGTAACCGTTACTGGTGGTCCAGTATGACCCAGATTACATGCGTAATCTCCAAGACCCCCCCATCACTTACCTGAAGGAAAACTTGTACCACTTCCTATTCCTCATAGATCTCACATTGGAGTTGATTTTATATCCTGGGTGGAAAACCATATGAGTTTATGTCCTGGGTGGTTGCTAGGGCATTGCTATGGGGTTGCTTGATTGTTGGTGGTTGCTATGGTGTCTGGCACAAGTGGCAAAAGAGTGAATTCTGAAATCTGGTCCTTAGATGTGGCTACGGTCACATATTAAATGGAAGTCAATGAGACCTAACTTAGTTTTATAATTTGCCATGTAAAGAGTCTAAACACTTATAGCAACAGTAATAGCACTCAACGAGTTGCTTTGAGCCATCATCTATGTCCACAGAGCAAATGGTGTGGGACGAGTTCCTAAGTTTAAACCTAGGATTAGAGGTTTGCTCACATAGCTAACCCTGAGCAATAGTTATAGTGGTTGCTAAATATTGTTATCTGTTAACGAATACCTGCATTTACAGTCTCAGAAAACAGACACAGAAAGACTAGCAGGATGCTGACACCGCTGAGCTCCAGTTGGTGGGGGCGTTGTCTCAGAGTACACAACAGCCTGTGTTTATCACACAGCATTTAACACACCATTCACAGATAAATAAATGCTCCAACCTCTCATTGACAGCTGGCCCAAACACTGTCTGTAACATCCTTCTGACTCACTGTCTCTTTTGCACGATGCATATTGTGCAATGTCAGATTCACAGCACAACACTTTTAAGTCACATGGCAACAGCAGTGACACTTTCAGGCTTTTCAAACTTCCAGTTTTATGTGGCTCATCCTATGCTGTCTGTGCTACAGACTTAAAAGAAAAATAGCACACTCTTCAACATCATTTGTGTTTGGAAAGCTTGAGCCATATTTAAGGGCCTAAATATCAGTTGCTGAGTTTCCATTCAGGTATTTTTTTAGGCAAATTTTGGAATTAGTGCGAATGGGGAGAAAATTTGCCTAAAAGTTTATGTTAAGGTGAGGGTCACATTAGCGTGATTTCGAATGTTGTTGGGCAAAAAGGTCCATTTTCTATTGTAAATAGTGTAGAGATGAAGCACAACTCACACAGAAGTCACTTTCAAACCAAGCAACTTTCTGTTGGTCAACACACTGAATTCACGTGACCAACTTCAATGTGTTGCGATTTTGAAGGTGAATCAGTGTGGGGAAAGCTTTCCCATGGGATCACATGGATTTATATTCAAATGACTAGATTTTGCCAGTGAAAATATGCAGAAATGACCCTTGAGCATGGCATCTAACCCCCAATCACTCCTCGGGCGCCACAGTGAATGACTGCCGACTGCTTTGGATGTGTGTGTCCACGGTTTGCAGTGAGTGTGTGTTCACTACTTACTGCTCCTAATTTGTGTCCACTAACTTGGATGGGTTAAATGCAGAGGACAAATACCAAGTATTACCATACTTCGCCTTCACTTCACTTTACTTTTAATGTGACTGCACATTTAGGTGGATCTGGAGTTTCACTTGAAGGGATAGTTCAGCAATGATGTGTCACCATTAACACCCTAGCAAGTGCACAGAAACTTGCTGTGAATCATATTTCAGGTGTGGTATAAAAAAAGCCACAAAGACACATTTGCTGACCTGTCATTCATATTCACCTTCAGAACCAGAGGTTAATGTTTTGAACGCATTGATTTAATGTTACCACATTCTTGCTTTGAAATTCCGGTATCCCACACGCATCTGGAATACTAAATTATCCCTAATAGAGATGTTGCGCAAGGGTGCAATCACAGGACATTAAAGCAGAATGTTATGAAGAGCTGCATGTGGTTGGGAATGACACACCTCCATGGGACCTCCAGATTGAAGCGAGACCCATGCGTGTGCATGTGAATCGGGTTCTCATACTTGAGAAGGCGGCCGCTCCGGAGCTGCCGCACTATTTTCTGCAGCGCCTCTGGAGTCGCACAACACGCTTTCACACCCCCTGCCACGCTGGGCGAGGAGACAGTCATTAGCGTCCTGCTGAGGTTGGCAGCTTTGAGCGAGACCCCCCTGCTGTGTGTGAGAGGGTATGGACACCCTCACCCCGACACACGTGGTCAGATGGATGAGCGGCCGCTGCACCATGGGACCACATAATTTCATTGGAGAGTAAACAAAACGTCCTGTTTATGTCGAAATTTGAGGAAAAAGTGCCATATTGTTTCTGCTTGTAATAGCATTGCTAATCCAAAGGCTCTGTTACATAACATTCCAGAGGATTCCTGACAACACTTATTGTCCTGGGAGTCTCTTTTGAGCATTACCATGTATGATTCATCAGTAAAAGGACACCAATTCACAAGGCCTTTCTCTGTCTTGAGTCTTCAGTGGAGGGATGGGGAAGTTTCTGTGTTAAACTTGCCTTGTCATGTGTGACTCTTCCACCTGTTCTTTTCGTAACTGCTTATGGAAATTTTTGCGTTATTTGCCAAAGAAACAGGGAACAATGCCCTTCCCTGCTACTGTAATATAATCTCCACGAGGGAGGGATGTGATCCGCTCTGTTTGCGTTGTGATGATGGCTTGTTCTGGAAAGAAAAGCGTGGTTTGTGTGGCACTGAATGAAAGGATGAACCTATCCTGTGATTACAGGTGTGGTGAGTTTTTAGCTTCAGAATGATTTACCACACATGTAGGCCAACCTTTGAGGGGGTGGGGGGGGATGCACACTTAAAGTAAAAATATACTTTTAAAGAATTTACTTCAATGGAACTGAATGTTTCTGGACACTTAATTGCATGTCAATTTCAATTAACGAAAAGGTTTTACAGTTTAAATTTATACTAAATGCAGTTATAGCTGAACTGTAGCTTTTCTGACCACCTTTGAATGCACTGACAAGCTCGTTTTTGTAAATTATGATGAAACTATTAAAAATATTTGCAATTACAATGCAAAAAAAAGTTGCTGCCTTTAAGTACAATCACCTTACGTTAATTAATTTCAACTTAAATTACATTAAACCGTTAGTTGAATCTTGTATAACTTGTTGAAAATTGCTTGACTTGATGAGTGATCATAACTTTTTTACAGTGTACAAATGAGTAATGATGAAATTTAGTATACTTAAACTATCAACTTTAAATGTAATATTGAATAACACACTACACTTCAAGTGCTTTACATGTGTGCTTTAGTAACACATCAAAATAAGTGCGCTTCTTTAAAGCACGACAAAAGACTATTAACATGATCAAAATGTACTTTAAAGTAACACCTAATTACAAAGTTTAGAAATTGTACACTATTTAAGTACATTCAAGAGGCCTTATTATATATTAAAAAATATATATTTAAAATTTGCAGTACACATTCAATACAATTAAGCAAACTTCTTTTTTGCAAGAGTATCTTTATAAAGACCTAATTTATAACTTTTACCACTATCAGTAGACATTCAGTGACTCATGTATTCCCTGATGATGAATGAATAAAATATATTTTGGCATTCAAATTGCCATTATGCTATATCGGTATATTATATGTGGGTTGACGTGATTAAATGCTTCCGGCAAGCGATGACGCATTTCCCTGTAGAACAATGAAGTTTAAAGTGGTTCACAAAATATCTCAGTTTCGCATTGTTCTCCCCAGTGAAATATAGATTAGCGCCAGATCTTCCAAACCAGAAGAAATCTCTACAGTCTATCTATTGTGTGGCTTCACTGTGATCTCTCCCCCTCACAGTTTTGCATTTCAGTCACCCAGCTGTGTTGAGCCCTATTTGCTTATTTGTCATTCTCGATCCAGAACAAAACAACCTCTGCACATTTCCTTAATCCTCAACACATGAATCCTGATGTAATCACTAAGAGGATTTTGTTTAGTTACAACAATTAGCTGCTAAAGCTCCAGTGAATCTCTCACCCTTTATTTGATCATTTTTGTAGTGCGCTGTATTGGGCGGCTTTTGTTGAAAATACTAAACAAATGCTCAGTTTTGCCATAGTTCTGTTGTGTGAAGCCACAGTGAGGCCGTTCAGGAGTTTGAGTTTCCAACGTCACTATTCAAATGTGTCATTATTATTCATATATTGTAAGCATGTCATGCGCCTCTGTATGTAATAACGAGGATGTTTTGTGACTCAGAATATGTCACTGCCTCCTTCTCCATCAGAACAATAGGACTGTTGTCTTGCATTTATCAACTTTTGCGCTCATAATCCCACAATGGAGTGAGTCGATTTGTCAGTCTGATGTTGAACGACGTCTTCTGGTGTTTTAACATATGCCCAATGTGCCATTCATAACCACAGCAAAGTTTTGTTTTTTTAAAACAGGCCCACATGTATTTTTTTACGCAATGGAATAACAAAAAATGCATTTTGCCTATTTCCTTCATTACACAACAGTTGTGGTGTGCTATGGCATGCCACTGTTGGTGCAATTACACCAGCGGGCATCTGCTTTGTCTCCCGTGATTCTCATCCTAAGTAGGGTCCTCCAGGCCTGCAGATAATGTGTGCACAAAGCCACTATTATGGCCCATGAAAAAATGGCCCTATACCCTCGGTGCAAACTTGTCTCAGGACTTGTGCTTCATTCACACATAGTTTCCGCAGCAGGTCAATGGCAGTTGCTAAGATGCTGGGTTGGCTGCCCATTACCAGTTCAACTTCCCAGCCAAGGTTGAGCCCTAAGCTTAAAGGAAGGTGCCTGATTCTTCTGCCCGAGCAAAATGCACTCCTCTGGGTTCTCATACTTGGACGCGGTTTTTACCTGCATCTGTTCTGTGCTAATAACAATGACTATGAAGTGCTCAGATTAAATACAGAATGAAGTTAAAAAACATTGGAAATCAGATCAATATTGCGCTGTGTCAATGTTTGCCAGAAACATCTTGAGGGAGGACTGAGACGAGTGGAAGATTTTAAATATTCACCATACACGTCAATACCCCATAGCAATGAATTGGTGCGCAGCCAAGAGCAATTTTTTTTTTTGGATGGCAGCACATTCTCTTTGGGTTGTATACCTTACATAGGCTATCTTCAGGCTGTTTTAGATATCCATTTACATGTCACTTTAACTATTTAACACTTAGTCACGTTACTCTTTTGTTGTCTTATACAGGCTTTAAAACACAATGCCAGAGTGACCCATATTCTATTTACAGCTTACAGCTCGTCCTCGGTATATAGATGCATGTCCTTAGTGATCTTGTTTACCTGGCATAAAACAAATCAATTTTGAGATTTTATATGAATAAACATAAATTAGGTACATTTGTTTTTGTAACTGTAAAATCGACAACTAGTAGTGTTATTCATTTTTTTAAACCCATTTCTTAAACAATATTTCATTAATAATAAAAATATGGAAACAATAAATGACAATGTTGATCAGTAAATTAGAAAAGACCCTGAACCAAGTCCTCAATATTTCAAAGTTTCATTTGCAACTTTAGACAAATAATTTGAGGTTTAAGGAAATATCTGAGAGTGTTATTGAGAGAATTTCTCACACACTTCTTAATTATCACTTTCACTTGAAGCTAAACTTTACTTTAGACATTTTTCTTCAGGCACAACATATTGTGCATGTTATGAGACCAAGAAATTATATTTATATAAGGTTATATTCAAATTAGGCTATGAATCCATCCAAAATCATAAATAATATTGACTTTAATAATAGGAAACTATGCTGTCATCATTACAGTAAATGTGTGTGTGTTGGTGTGTGTGTGTGTGTGTGTGTGTGTGTGTGTGTGTGTGTGGTTGTGTGTGTGTGTGTGTGTGTGGTGTGTGTGTGTGTGTGTGTGTGTGTGTGTGTGTGTGTGTGTGTGTGTGTGCGTGCTCTTGTCTTGGATACAAATGTGTATATGACATGCATATTACACTAGTATTACAACTTACATGATCATATGAAGACATTGCAAGTCCTCATATTTCAAATTAGCTTAAAATAATTGAGTTTAAAAATCTGAGTTTTTTAAAATCTCAACATTCTAATTATCACTTTCACTTAGTAAACTTACTTAGACTTTTTCAGGGACAACATATTGTGCATGTTAGGAGACCAAGAAATTAATTTATATAAGGTTATATCAAATTAGGGCTATGAATCCATCCAAAATCTAATGATATTGACTTTATAATAGGAAACTAATGCTGTCTCATTACAGTAAATGTGTGTGTGTGTGTGTGTGTGTGTGTGTGTGTGTGTGTGTGTGTGTGTGTGTGTGTGTGTGTGTGTGTGTGTGTGTGTGTGTGTGTGTGTGTGTGTGTGTGTGTGTGTGTGTGTGTGTGTGTGTGCGTGCTCTTGTCTTGGATACAAATGTGTATAATGACATGCATATTACACTAGTATTACAACTTACATGTGATATATGAGGACATTGCATGAGTCCTCATATTTCAAATAGCTTAAAAAACATAAAACGTTTTTTAAAAATGTAAAAATGCAGAATGTCTCCTGTGATGGGTAGGTTTAGGGACAGGGGCAGTGTAGGGGGATAGAATATACAGTTTGTCCAGTATAAAAGTCATTACGCCTATGGAGAGTCTGTGTGTGTGTGTGTGTGTGTGTGTGGGGTGTGTGTGTGTGTGTGTGTGTGTGTGTGTGTGTGTGTGTGTGTGTGTGTGTGTGTGTGTGTGTGGTGTGTGTGTGTGTGTGTGTGTGTGTGTGTGTGTGTGTGTGTGTGTGTGTGTGTGTGTGTGGTTCTTTTTCAACCTACATTTTAACCAACTGCCCTCACAAGGATAGTAAAAAGTCCCCATAAAACATGGAAACCCATGTGTGTGTGCGTGTGTGTGAGTGAGTGAGTGAGTGAGTGAGTGTGAGAGAGAGTGCTGGCCTTGTGGGATTAATTAGGTTATTTAACTCCTGTTTATTTACACTGTAGTGGGATGATTTTCTGGACAGCACTCTCTTACAGCTTTAATCAGCCAGGCTTTATTTTCCCAAGAACCATTCTAAGCTCATGACACATGCAATCTGGATTAAACACCAGCCTTGCGTTGGTACTCCTGCCTCTGGCCAAGGCCTTCAAATGTGTTCCCTGATTTGGCATGTTTGATGAGTAAGGCATGTGATGTTTGGACAGAAAGTTCTTAAAAGACACGAGTTTATCTCATGGGTGCTGGTGTATTACATCAGTCTCACCCAGTCAAATAAACCTCCTGGCTTCAACAGAGCAATTACGCTGGGAAAAACAGCCGAAAGGTCTTGGTGAAAGCGGTGGGCTTCTCTACTGTGCCAGATTTGGTCAAAACACATTTCTCTCCATGTTACACCATCAGCCTGTTATGTGCTCTGTCTGATGGACCTTAGTGCTCTAGAGGTTCCTTGATGAAAAAAGAAAACAAAATTGAAATATTTTCGACTGCCTGTCAAAGAACATCACATAATTGACTTAAGCTGTCCAGTGCTTTATCTTGACTCCAAACCCTTACAAAAAATAAGTCAAGTAAAGTTCTTTATGTAGTTAAGTATACGAATACCAATGTACTAGAAGTATACTTGTACGTGTCCTGTTTCAATAATACTTGGGTAAAACCCACTTTTTAGTGTATAAATGTGTAACATTAGTAAACTTTGAGTACACAACTAGTTTTCAACTAAGATTCTTAATTGTACTGCAATATAAGTAAACGTATAGGTATACTGTATTAGTATTCCCCATGTGTAAAATGTGTTCTGCTAATAATGACAGATATTAGGAAAAATCTGCTTTCAGATATTACAAGAGATGACAGTAAGAAAAATTAAAGTAAAGTTAGTTTGACTTCCCATTGCACTTTGTAAACAATTGATTGTTAACCAGGCTACTTTATTGCAGTTATGTTTTCAACCACTTTGCATGTTTGGACCATTTCGCAAGAGACCAAAACTACAGAGGGAGACAACCAATCCCCCTATTATAAAAATTTTGTGGAAGAGACCAGATCAGATTCCAATTAATATTGTATAACGCCATCAATTTAAAAGAAGATGTTGGAATATATTTTGATAACGCTTTAGATGACAGCCCGGAAAGTACTGCATAATTAAGACAAATTACAGCATAACTTTTGGTAATTATAGTTTACTATAAAGTACTTTCATGTAAGTATAAGGGAACAATATGTTAAGTTTGGGGTATAAAAGGGTAACAACCAGGAGAATTAAAAAAAATATTTATACTGTAAGTATTATAGAACTAAGGGGTACTTACTCTACTATTATGATATATAAATCTTACATTTGGGTGCAATTTAACTAGAACATACATTTGTCACGTTTTGATGTATTTAGTTCTGTTTTGTATCTTGGTTTCCCCTGTCTTTGTGGTTTTTGGTTTAGCCCTGTTAAGTTTTCCCGCTCCTCGTTTGTGTTCAGTTTTATCACCTGTGTTCAGTTTATTATTCAATTATTCCTTGTGTATTTAAGCCCTGTGTTTTCTCCCAGTGTTTGTCGATCGTCGTCTATGTATGGTTGTGTGTAAACCTTTGAAGTCCTGGAGTTTTTGTTCTTGTTTCATTTTGAAAGTTTCATTTTTGTTATTAAAACTATTATATTGAAGCTTCCGTGTCCTCGTCTTCGGTCACCTGCACAGCAACCCTGACAACATTGCATACTTTATTGTAATAATTGTGTGTGTACCAATACATACTGTAGGCTTTTAAAAAATTACAGGGTGAATACAGGCATTTATACAGTTTTTTTTTTTTTTTTTTTGATAGCAAAAATGCAGATGTTTAAGTTTGGGCTTACACGTTTCAACGCAAATAAAGCTAAAACTATTGATTTTTTAAAAAATACTGGGAAAAATACTCTTGTTCCATGTAATTACAGGGTAAGTGTGATATTGCGGGCCGTACATTAAAGTGGTGCTTGTTGCCCTCTTGTTCCATGTAGTTACAAGGTAAGTACAATAAAAATACAATCTAATATCACTGACAAACCTTTATTTGAAAGATAACTTATTACAGTTTAAAATTTTGTAATTTTTCTTACAAACACCTATCGTTTCACTTCAGAAGACTTTGATCCATCCACTGGGGTCGTATGGATTACTACAGTTATTGCAGTATGTGCTGATTCATGCTCCAACTTTTAGGAAAACATGAGCTTGCATTATGTATTCCCAGAGATGTATTTTTTATTTTTCTCAAAACATTTGTGTTAATCTGAAGATATATATCTTGGATGGCATGAGGGTAGATGAGTAAATGGTGGGGACGTGTTTCTGGGTGTACTGCATTTTATTTTAATACATAATACAGAATAGCAAGAGACATGATTTCTTCTTCAGATTCATCAGTAGAAAGAAAGAAAAAGAAGAGGAACAAAAGGAAGAAGCCAAGGCAAGAGAAAAAAGGGGGGACAAAACGTGCTCCTTTCTGTCAAGACTTAAGCATTTGAAATGAACTGTTGATTTTAAAAAGCAGTTTTAAACGAAAATGAAGTGTTGTAAATCTGTTTTGAATTAAGTTATTTTTCAAATAAAGTTTTCCAAGTCAGTGATATAAGATTGTTTATGTATTTTTATTGTACTTACCCTGTAACTACATGGAACAAAAGGGTAACAAGCACCATTACACGAAACAAGAGTATCTATCCCCAATATTTAAGCAAAAGTTGCAATTGTTTTAGTTTTCAGTGCACTTTTGTTAAAAAGATTACTGGATAATAGATATGTACCCTGTAATTTTTAAAAAGCTTAACTCTTTAACAAAAATTGTGAAACACAGCAAAAGAAATGCAGAAAAAAATAGTTCAGTATTTTGTCATCTTCAAGCAAGGGTCTTCTCATTGACGAGGCTATATCTCTCAGCCACAGATCTGCCTTGATTGTAAATGTGAAAGCCTCAGTAGATGTAGTTACTCCTGAATTTGTGTTCCTGAAGCTGGTTGAGCTGGAGAGCCAAAGGACAGAGGATACAGGAGATATATATGATAGAATTTAATACAATAGGCCACTGGAAGCCAGTGGAGATCATACAAAATTTGGGTGATGTGGGCAGGAGGCTGGGTATGAGTAAGTATTCTAGCAGCAGAGTTTTTATTATATTATAGTCTGGAAATGTAGTTAAACCAATGAAAAGGGCATTACAGTAATCAAAGACGTGATGAGACAAATGTATGGATGACAGCTGGGCAATCTGACGTAGCTGAAGGAATGTAGATTTGGTGATAATATGAGCCTGAAAGGAGAGAGAAGAGTAGAAAATTGCATCTAGATTTTTAACAGTACTTGAAGGTTTGATATGAGTACCAGCAATCTCGCAGGCAAAATTGGTAGGAAAATTGCTATCGAGTTCAAATAAAAATTGTGTTCTGTCCATGTTTAGTTTCAGAAATTTTTAATTGAGCCAATCATTTATTTCATGCATGCAAGCAGATATTTTGTCAGTTTGAGCAGGATAGAACAGGAGTACATTATTTGGAGGTCTATATTTGGAGGTCATCACCGTGAAAATGATAATTAAAACCATGAAGGTGTAAGATCTGACCCAGAGGTAGTATGTACATTATGAATAATAAAGGGCAGAGAACGGATCCCTGGGGGACACCTTGCTAGGTGACAGTAGGTAATCGAAAATCTTGTACTGAAATGTACAATTGTCTGTCAGAGAGATGTGAAGAAAACCAAGAAAGAGCAGCACCAGAAATACCCACATCCAAGAGGCGAGAAATAACAAAATCATGGAAGATAGCAGAGATACAAGTCTTTCATCTGTCTGAGTCAAGTCTGAAGTCTTTAAAGCTGGAGTCCGAGTCAAGTCTGGAGTCTTGTGTCACGAGTCCGAGTCGAGTCATTTCATGCCTTACAAAAAATATTTTTTAATTCTCATACTCAAAAATCCTATTTTTTTTCTAATTGTATTATATAGACAAAAATATATCTTTCTATTATCCGTTTTGTTTGTAATAAAAGGTCCTAAGATGTAAGGGATAATGTACGTCCTTCTTTTTCTCTCTTTTATAGACATATTAAAAGAGAGAAAAGCTGCATATGATTAATCAAAGTAAAACTTAGCAATCCAAAGGAGCCATGCAGCTACACCACAGTATAATAGATGTTGTGACTAACCTTTGTGGATGCGATGTCTCATAAAATTTAATGTTATCGTTCTGGTGTCTTTAATTGTTTCCCACATTCTTTGCATCTAGCCGACATGTTAATAAACCCAAATGAAAGAACATATGGCACGGTTGCTCCCGTCATGTTTCATGGGACTTTCATTAAGACATTTCCGAGTTCACGCGCAATACACAGACATATGTAATCAAATTCTATGACAAGGGTCAGAACAACACGACAAATGGGGAAATATGTGACACAGAGATTATAAAAACATTTTAAAAACACACACATATTCTTTACTTATTATATCAGTTATTAAGGATAAAAGACTTTTGTTTTTAAAATATTCTCGTTATATACTAAAAATGAAATTATGGCTAACAGTATCAAAGGAGAACAAAACAAGAAATAACCTTACATTGTTGGATATGAAGCGACCCTTCATAAACCCTGACTGGCACTCAATCAAATCATCCTGGACATAT
Organism: Chrosomus eos; assembly: GCA_036326025.1. Classification (NCBI taxonomy): domain Eukaryota; kingdom Metazoa; phylum Chordata; class Actinopteri; order Cypriniformes; family Leuciscidae; genus Chrosomus; species Chrosomus eos. The sequence goes on from CM070835.1 coordinate 26,688,023, forward strand.
TTAAGTTGTTTTGCCAAAATATATCCCAAAAATGTATAGTCATTATTTAATGATTGGGTGCCAGTTATCGATCAAAAGAGTATCTTTATGGGATTTTGGTACTATGACACCCTCTCTCATTGATGGTGTAAGGCATCCATTGACAAATAATTCTTCATACATGCCGATAAAAATTTAGATAAAGGGTCACAAAAAGTTTTATATAGCTCTGAAATCAACCCATCACTCCCTGGAGATTTATTATTTTTTTAAGTTTTTAATACCCTCTTTAACTTCTTCCAATAAAATTTTTTTGAACATATACAATTTAAATCATTACTAACAGTTCTCATTGAAGTCAAATCATTTACAGCAGGTAAAAGGTCAAAAGCATTAGAATCACTTTCATATAGGGTAATTTACGCAAAAATTCTGATATATGGGCCGAGATAAAATGTATATCCTCAAAGACAACATGATCAATTTTCATTTTCCTAATCGCATTTACCCCCACCATTCTTTTTACAAGATATGTTTTAGAAATATTTACTTTTTTTCAATTTTTATTTCTAACCACTGGTTTCTCGATGTAATAAAGGCCCCTTTGGCTTTTTCAGCATATATTTTATTTTCATATATTTTATTCATCAAGTTTATTTTGAAGTTTATTTAAAGTGGCCTGATCCTCAATAGTCACTTTAACTGTTTTATTTATTTTCTAAATGGCGCATCGTTTCGCTAGATAAGACACTTATTCATCGTCTGGTATCGTCATTTGAAGTCATTTGAAGCTGCACTGAAAACTCATTTGGACCTTGAACCGTTTTGGCCACTATTGAAGTCCATTATATGGAGAAAAATCCTGGAATGTTTTCATCGAAATCATTAATTTCTTTTCGACTGAAGAAAGAAAGACATGGACATCTTGGATGACATGGGGGTCAGTAAATTATCAGCAAAAGTTTTTTAAAAAGTGAACTAATCCTTTAAGACCAATTCAATTGTTTTGGCTTGTTAGATTCTGCAGGGTACGAGTGGTCCCCTGAAGACCTTTCTTGCGTTTTTTTTATTTGCACCACTCATTTTAAACCGTTGCTATAGTTTCGGCTAACGTTACTACCATTGATTTAATCCTGCGTTCCTATATTTTAAGGTTATCAAGTCACATTTAATTTAACGTGTTCAAGAGTTATAATGATTTAAGCACTTAAACACTAGGTAATCCGTTTAACAAAGCATTTTGTAGCCTAATGGCCAACGCATATAGAGAAACTTACAACGCATGGGTCTTCGGTGCCATCTTGTCGCCTCCCCTTATTAACATTTGCTTAAACAGACTTCCATCACTTGTTTCTGCTTCTTCTTCACCTGTGTTTTGATCTAGAGATGCTGTGCTATTTCAGAAGATGCGTTATAGCATCATTCAAAATCGCGCCATAAAATGACTTAATGTGTTTTTACACCAAATGGGCTCTTTTTCCATTATTAATGTGTAAGGTAGGGTTGAGTTATTCAAACAAAGAGAAATACTTTACAATTCACTTACTTTATAATCATTTTTCTCCTTTAATGTAAAATGGCAGGTAACAGATATCACCCTCGGAAAATGTATGAAATTGAACATGTTTGAAAATATTGGTTGGCAATTATGTAACGTCTTTTTAAACAAGAAAATTATGTTGATTAAAAGTTTTAAGTAGCCAATATCTCGATCAAAAGATTGAATACAAGTAGGCTATAGGACAAACTTTTCTGTCAGTATAATATATATAAATATATTGTCACTATTTGACTCTTTGTTTCCCCCTTTTTCCTTGTATTTTGGTTTAGTCTTGTTCAGTTTTCCCGCTCCTCATCATCCCTCAGTTTATTCACCTGTTTCTAGTTAATTATCTTCATTTGTGTCACCTGTTTCTGTTCATCAGTGTGTGTATTTAGTTTGCTTCTGTTCAGTCTGTCCTGGTCGGTCGTTGTATATGTTACCTGGTGCTTTGTATCTTCTGCCTGCCTGTAACCGTTTGATTTTGGATATATTTGAGTAAATGTTGGAATTGGAACCTTCTGACTCAGCCTGCCTTCTTCTGCCAGCACCACACCCGTGACAGAACGACCGACCCTGTAAAGAGTCAGCATGGGAATTTTTCTCACTCCGGTTAACCCAGCTCACTCTCCATTCACCCCAGCCGATCGTCTGGTCCATTGTTTCCAGGATGGCTGCCTGATTGAGGAATATGTAGCTAAATTCCTCGAAATTTCTCACCTCGTGGACTGGGCTGATGGTGTTTTAAAAACCGTATTTTGGTGTGGACTGGATGAATCTTTATACCAACAGGCTCCAGCGGCGGCTATCCCAGGCTCGTTTGCCCAGTACCTGGACCATGTGCTGTGGTTGAGTGGCTCAACCTTCACCGTAGGTGAGGTTGATGACATCGCCACTCAACCACAATCTCCAGCCATCACCACCACTCCAAACATAGAGCCTTCGCCGCTGGTCCCGTCCAGCCCAGTCATGCCTTCACCGCTGGTCCCGTCCAGCCCAGTCAAGCCTTCACCACTGGTCCCGTCCAGCCCCGTCAAGCCTTCACCGCTGGTCCCGTCCAGCCCCGTCAAGCCTTCACCGCTGGTCCCGTCCAGCCCAGCCAAGCCTTCACCGCTGGTCCCGTCCAGCCCAGCCAAGCCTTCACCGCTGGTCCCGTCCAGCCCAGCCAAGCCTTCCCCGCTGGTCCCATCCAGCCCTGTCCAGCCACAGACCGTCCAGCCAGAGACCGTCCAGCCAGAGACCGTCCAGCCAGAGACCGTCCAGCCAGAGACCGTCCAGCCAGAGACCGTCCAGCCAGGGACCGTCCAGCCAGGGACCGTCCAGCCAGGGACCGTCCAGCCAGAGACCGTCCAGCCAGAGACCGTCCAGCCAGAGACCGTCCAGCCAGAGACCGTCCAGCCAGAGACCGTCCAGCCATGGACCGTCCAGCCAGGACCGTCCAGCCAGAGACCGTCCAGCCAGAGACCGTCCAGCCAGAGACCGTCCAGCCAGAGACCGTCCAGCCAGAGACCGTCCAGCCAGAGACCGTCCAGCCAGAGACCGTCCAGCCAGAGACTTCTTCCCCGCTGGTCCCGTCCAGCCCTGCCGAGCCCTCGCCGCTGGTCCCGTCCAGCCCTGCCGAGCCCTCACCGCTGGTCCACGTCAGTCACGTCACGTCTGCCCAGCCTGTCCCAGAGCCTGTCCCTTATCCAGTCACTCTCCCCATTAATTTTTTGGGGGGGGGGCCATAGGCCCTCGCCGTGGGCGCCGAAGGACCCACGGCCACCTGAAGGGGTCTCACCGCCGTGGCCGCCCGAAGGGGTCTCACCGCCGTGGCCGCCCGAAGGGGTCTCACCGCCGTGGCCGCCCGAAGGGGTCTCACCGCCGTGGCCGCCCGAAGGGGTCTCACCGCCGTGGCCGCCCGAAGGGGTCTCACCGCCGTGGCCGCCCGAAGGGGTCTCACCGCCATGGCCGCCCGAAGGGGTCTCACCGCCATGGCCACCCGAAGGGGTCTCACCGCCCTGGCCACGCCCACAGCCTGCTCCGCCCTGGCCACGCCCACAGCCTGCTCCGCCCTGGCCACGCCCACAGTCTGCTCCGCCCTGGCCACGCCCACAGTCTGCTCCGCCCTGGCCACGCCCACAGCCTGCTCCGCCCTGGCCACGCCCACAGCCTGCTCCGCCCTGGCCACGCCCACAGTCTGCTCCGCCCTGGCCACGCCCACAGCCTGCTCCACCCTGGCCACGCCCACTGCCTGCTCCGCCCTGGAGGCTTCCCGGACCTGCACCATGCCCTCGTCAGCCTCCAGGGCGCCCACCCTCCCACCCCTTTGGGTGTTATACGGCGCGAAGTCGCGCCTTTTTGGGAGGGGGCGTACTGTCACTATTTGACTCTTTGTTTCCCCCTTTTTCCTTGTATTTTGGTTTAGTCTTGTTCAGTTTTCCCGCTCCTCATCATCCCTCAGTTTATTCACCTGTTTCTAGTTAATTATCTTCATTTGTGTCACCTGTTTCTGTTCATCAGTGTGTGTATTTAGTTTGCTTCTGTTCAGTCTGTCCTGGTCGGTCATTGTATATGTTACCTGGTGCTTTGTATCTTCTGCCTGCCTGTAACCGTTTGATTTTGGATATATTTGAGTAAATGTTGGAATTGGAACCTTCTGACTCAGCCTGCCTTCTTCTGCCAGCACCACACCCGTGACATATATAGTGCAAACAAAGTATATTTCTGAAAAGTACATAAAAAGTAGACTGAATAAAGAATAAACCTTTTGCTCCCACTTTATATTAAGTATCCATAATGTTTTGATACAATGCACTTATATATACATACATGTTTTTACATTGTACTTATATAGTTTTTAAAATACCTGCATGTAATTACGGCTGTAACTACTTTCTGTAATTACATCTATAATTACACTTCCCTTACACCTCAATCCACCCTTAAATCTACGCATACCACCAAACCTGTCCCTAACCTTACCCGTATCCCACCTCAATAGCAGAAAATGTGTTTTGCAATACAATATGAACACAATAAGTACATTGTACTTATTTGTTTCATGTAACTTATAAGGGAATTGTTGTACAATTTCTAATTTTTATTTCATTTTTCAGTCATCTCAAGAAAGCACTGCTCAAAAGTTGTTTTCTTTCTAGTTAAAATTGAACATTTTCTCTTCTATTTTGGTCTCTATAACTTTTGGGGTTCCCCAGGGTTCGGTATTGGGCACTTTTATTTATTTTTATATTAATATAAATGTATTAAAACCTTTAATTTAATTATCGCTGTACAGTAAATGAGAATCTGTCATTCATCTCAATTTCACCTGCCCAACATACAATTGCCAGGATCCTGTCTGGCACCAATAACACGAAAAATCGTTTTATAAAATTGGCCTATCTTTACTAATACAAGTTCATTATACAATTTGCTTATGTCTTTGAATCTCTAAAAGGTTTGGTGCCACTTTTTATTTCCAACCTTTTCAATGAATATACCTCTGGCTGTCATAAATCTTCAAAGCAATTACTTCTGTCCACTTCACGGTCCTGATTAAAGTTTAAAGGTGATCATGATTTCTCTGTTGCTCGCAGAAGGCAATAGATATACCTCCGCATTTGATACTCCAGTACAATTACATATTAATATCATGTTTGATGTCCTAGCCTTTTGAGTGTGAATTGTTTTGTTGTGTTGAATTGTTCGAAAGTACATTTGTAGCACTTTGTCTTATTGTAGTAGTATGAGTTTGATTTATTCCATTGTGCAGCACGTAAAATGTGCCTTGTAAATGTATGTGATTTGACTAGTGCGCATCAAGAAATATCACATTATTAAAATGGAACTGGACTGACTTGTTATGTATTGTGTGTGTTTGTGTTGTTATTGTCAACAGGTTAGGTTGGATTAATGTACAACAAATGATATTAAAGGGATCGCAAACACTGTTTAGACAGTGTTATGTAACATTATCAGATTATATAGATTAGTGTTCTCATCACATTTATTTACTCACTGAAACCAGGCTCTTAAAGAAAAATACAGAGATGGACGGAGGTGTACAGAAACTTGTCTGGATGCGTCCAACATCTCTGCTTGTTTAATGCTGAACAGAACGACTCTGAAGGATTCTGGTATGTTCAAATGCTTCTGTTTATATGTCAATGTGGGGACAATTATTCTACAACTAAAGTGTAAATTGTTCTCTCTAAAAATAAACTGTTATGAAGTCAAATTATTTGTGACACTGCAAGTCAAATGCATCTTCTGTGTCTCCTGTTTAGGCATTCTCAGTCTTATGCAGTATCCCTTTGCATGTTATTTAACGCAGGCATTCCTATGATTCCTCCAGGACATTTAGACTAGTGGAATTCTACACAGCGATTATCCAGCATGTTCTCTAACAGAGCACGTAAACATGAAGAATCTGAGAGCCCGCTGGCCATCAGCTAACCTGACTTAAAATCATTACATGTAATTACAAACACCACCCTTCTGCGGCAGCAATTTTCACAGACATGCCTGGGCAAGAAAAAAGGAGTCGTTTTGATGTTTGTTGACGTGCTGATATGTGTTGTCATGTTAGGGTGCTTCCGTTTTAACAGCAGAGATTTGGTGCTGATATGCAGTGCATATACGCTATAACAAAGAAATATTACTCAACATGGACTATATCATCATGCAACAAAGACATGAAGGTTTTATCTGAATGCATTAGTTAATGAAAGAACAACAACAAAGTAAAATGGGCCTGTGTGTGGGGAAAAACAACATACTTTCATAGCCACGCTTTTGCATTCAATCAAAGGCCCTTACGTATCTTGTTAAAACATAACTCATTCTAATCTTGTTTTGCTTCAAAACCTAAATTGCACATCAAGTGGTGGTCCATCGCAGTACTAAAATTGTTCAAAAAGTAAGCATAAATGCACTTTAAAAAATGTTTTTAAACTTATTAATAGGTTTCTAAATGTCTCTTGAATTTGGGTTCTTTTAATGCTCCCAAACAGCCAACAATTCACTGAACAAAACCGTGTAGTTGCAACCATTCATTGCAAGTGAATTGTATTTAGTGCGGATATTCTTTTACCTTTTGTAAACTGTTTTTGAGAATGAGGGCATATTCCTCAACATGTCCATTGTGCCTAATTTAGTTTGATTGATGAATATGAGCCAAAATACTAATAAACATTGTTTGGATGCTAATGCCAGTGAATGATATGGAAAGAGATTGGAGTTGTTAAGCCTGTTTATTTTTGCTGAATTACATGTTTAGTTATTTTATTTATATTTAGAAGAATTTTTTCCCTACTGTCTCGCGCTCCACCAGAACTGATCTATGCATTTCCCTTTCCCAAATAATTATACAACGACTAAGGTATTATCAGCTGTGGTAAATCTCAGTGACCCTTATGAATCCTCTCTCTATCGCTGTTACAAACAAACATTTTTCAAAGAGAAGTTGGATGGACTGCATGCAAAAAATGTCCTTTGGTCTAGAAGGGTCTTATAAACATACCAAGAGTAATTGCTCCAATATGCTTGGCTGGAATGAGCTTCATTTTTGTGGACGGCCAGTCAGGTCCTTTTATAATCCCGGAGGAAGGTGATCAATGGGGAGTGTTTCACATTGTTTCCAGCATGTGGCTGGGACGATTCATTAAAGCTGCCTTTAGAACTGGGTATGTTTATTTTAGATCACCCACTGATTTACCACACCAAACCCTTCTGTGCATGTTACCTCCTTATTTAGGTAACCTTCTTATTGCTTAGTCTACTGTATATAGAGGCATTCACAGCTAAAATGTTTTATTGGTGATTGGTTAAGTCTGCTTCTGATAAGTTCAGCTCCAAAAGTATTTGGACTCTTATGCTGCTCTTATCACTAAATGGCATTGCTAAAATAAAAGTGGCTTGTGTTTTAACAGAATATAACACACTTTAAAAGCTAAATATTTCAAGTTTTTAATGATAAAACAATACAGTTCAAAAAGTATTGTGACAATTTGTGTATAGTGGAGACTTTGTCGTTGTCAAACTGATTATTATAAGCCGTTATAATAAAGAGATCCAGCATCATTTGTTAGCACAAGGCTGTTCAGTGAATTTATTTGCAATAACTTTATATTCCATTTTGCTTTTGCAGTGCTTTTTCCTTTTCTCCCTGAGCGGACAATCTCGGTATTATGACATTAGCAATAAAAACATAGATATAGCTGCCTGTTTTTGGTATGACTGACAACATAAATGCACATGACAATTTTAGTTGATTTGGGTTAAAGAGGGGCATTGATATTGTCTATTACCATTACATCTCTATTACGTCCAGTCGGACAGAATGAAGGGCAGCTTCACATTATTTTCATGCTTTTCAGTTCTCCTGGACCTTTGGATCGACCACAGACGGACATGAAATGGAGTGAGGCACGGCTGATGACAGCTGGGATGAGGCTCTTCTCCGCAGACACAGGTATTCAGATGGTTTGCTTTATAGCCTCCAATCATCCATGCATGAGGGGGAACCAGAAACAGTCTTCTCAGGGGTATCATTTACAAAGCCAAACATTGTATGGTGCAAGTGCTGACAACAATATCTATAGTTTTACTCAGTGCTATATGTTATTAGTAGAAATTAATTTAACATAAATTAAGTAAATAAAATAGGTCAGCAACTATAGCTACAAACAGCTTAGACAGGGTTGCTATTGACTGAATCTGCTGACATACAGAGAAACTCCTTTCATGTCTCTGTATGGTGCAATATGCAATATAGAATTTGCCTCTCAAAAAAGTTTGTGACTATTTCTTTAAACCTTTAGAAGTTCTATTTGTTAATGTGGACGATTCTTCATGACATGTATGAATTATATATATATATAAACTCCCTTCAACATGAAGTAGATGCATAAATAGATGCCATAGCAATTGCTGTTTTTTTCCATTGTAATCAAGTTAAAAAAGAAAATGCCAGGGATGACATTATAAAGTGTGAACAACTCAAAGCAAGTCTCACCATTATGCAATTGTGTGCAGCCTGAAATTTTGAAGTTGGATGTTTAAGTCATTCAACTTAAATTACATTAAACTGAATCTTGTATAACTTATATATAAAAAAGTTGAATATTGCTTATAGCGGCTACTTATTTTGATGAGTTAAAGCAATGTAAAAACATATCACAACTTATTGATCATATAATTTTTTGACAGTGTATAAGAGGTTTTAAAACAAACCCCAGTAAGAAGCACAAAAAAAGCACTGACTGCAACCTTTGTACAGCTTGGTGAATCATTCATAAAATAATTATGTATATTATCATCGTCAACAATATTGGAAGCTATTTTAACATTTAAGAATCCTATAAGACTTTTTAAAATAGATTTAAAAAACAGTATTCATACACAGGTTTAATTTTCTCTTATTGAGGTCTCAAAAAGACTTGCCTAATTTCTGCCAAGAAGTTAAAGGGGATGTTTTGAATTTAGGTCTAAAGATTCTCTAAAGACAGAACTCTTCTACTAAAGACTTTACAGAGAGAAAGAGTCCTAAACTGAGCTTTATTCATGAGCAAGAATCAATGAGAGCAAATTAAGTGACTCTTAAAATGCATGAAAGCCAATGCAATTATCTCCCCTGACAACATACAGACTCTACTTATAAACTTTATAACTCAATTTTATCTCTTTGTCACTGGGGATATGTGGACCGTGTCTTAAAACCTAGAGAGCTGCTTAACTAGATATCCTCGCCTGCGTCCACACGGCCCAAAAATGCTGTCTAGGAAGGCAACTCGCTTGGATTGGAGACACGGCACCGTTAATTCGTCGGCGGGCTCTGCATATCAATGAGGCGCTCGAGCGTGTGTTTATAGAAGCTCAGCGCGCTCGAGAGCGTCTCGTCAGATTGAGAAGAGCGCGTGCAACGCTGACGTCTCGCGGAGCACTTTCAACCTGCTACTGACATCAAAGAGACAGAGCCCGGGTTTATCATCAAACTCACACTGTTTGAGGATCTCGATTATTGGATTTGAGTGGTACAAACAGACCGGAGGCTGCTGCTGGAGGTTCTCAACCAACTATTTGGGATGAATCGCTCTACGGCCGCTTTACTTTTGCTGGTGATCGCCGTTTATTCACTCAACACAGAGGGTGAGTGTGTGTGATGTTTTTTTTTTTTTAAAAGTTATGTTTATTCACTGCGTTTGCGAATTTGTGTAGTAGCAATTAAACGTTTTAGCTTCTATCCATGGTTTTAGTAGCTAAAAAAAAAATGTTTTATCAAATGTTTACAACTTTTCCCGCAGAATAACAGCGCATTATGCTGGTGCAACTATCAAACATCTCTTCTTCTCTGAGACAGTCTAGTTCATTCTAACTATAGCAAACCTTGGCCATGCAGTGATAGTAAATAGTGGCTCTTTGTGCTCCTGCTGGATGAGTCTTGTTGGCTTCTGTCCTGAGATGATGCTGAATGGAGCAGAGAAGATTGATGAGGGATTAGATGTGGGTCACACGTCTTTCAGCAGCTCACCTGCCTCTAGCCGGAGTGTTGAAAGAGAGTGAAAACAGCAAATGGCACTTTAATGAATCACCACGCCAGTGATGTGCTGGTTGTTGGTTTTGCACTACCTCGTTTGTCAGTTCAGTTTCGCAAGTGTTTAAAAGTTAGAGAATAATGGAACCTGTCAGAAAGCATCAGGAAGAAATGTTCACATTTCACAACACAATCTAAATAAGAATTATGGCTGTTTTCAGAATTAAGCACATTTTCCTCACAAATTCGCATTACTTGAATGCAAATAAAAATGACAGTCTCATTAATATGAAAGTCATTGCCTAAAAGTACCATGCATATTAACAGTTGTAGTACTTACTTTACATTTTAAACGAATCACATTAATATTAGTAACAACTAATTTGTTAATGCAAATATATATATTTTTTGTAATAACATTTTTATTAAAGAAGCACATGTATAATGACACATTCAATTTTCAGTTTTAAAATTAAAACTCAGGTTCCACTTTCTTTATGCAATTATACTGTTCTTTCTATTCTCTTTTCTTTTCAAATATAATTTTTGGGGTGCAAAATGAACCAGAAATCTCTTGACAGTTGTTGTTGTTGTTGTTTTTGAGACTCACCTGTCTACTGCATGGTTTTTCTCGAGACTAAACCTTGCCTTTTTATTCATTTCTTAGCATACAAGTGCAGATGCACAAGAAAAGGCCCGAAGATCCGGTACAAAGATGTACAAAAGCTGGAGATCAAGCCTAAACATCCGTACTGCCAAGAAAAGATGATATTGTGAGTTGGAAAAACATCTCTTTTATTTCCTTGTTTTGGGTCTGTAACGTAATTGCATTACTATATTATGACTTCCAATTGAAATAGGCTGGATAACTGGATAAGAAACAGTAATATTTCTAATGGGCTTTGATGGACTAATCTAATAATACGATTTTGCAAAGAAATTATTAATGTAGCCATTTCATGCATGTCTGTAGACGTTAAGCAATTTTCACTGCTGTAAAAATAAATAAAAAAATAAAGTGCCATCTGCTTCAGAACCTGCTGGAAAGGTCAAGCATGGTCATCCAGCTCAATCAGTCCCGACCAGTTCAACCAGCTCAAACCAGGCTGTAGCTGTCTGGTAATGCAGCTGATCGGCCACCAAAACAATTTAGACTAGCTAATGAGCATAAAGCACCATCTTAGATCAGCCAAATATCCGCCAACAGAAGCTGTTTTAGCTGGATTTTCCAAGGATGCGTATGACAATTTAGTGGCGCACTTGCAGCGTAGGAGAGAGCTTAGTCAAAATTACTCAGCGTGGTTATGTTATGACAATGTATTTTGTTCACGTAGCCAAGTGTGATTTCTCCGATGTAAAGCAAACTTGTGTTTGTGATAAGCTTGTCTGTTTTATTGTCAACATCACTATACATTATTGCTCCATCTGCTGGTCATATTAGGTATTGCAGTGCATTTACAGAGCTGGAGATTTCTACACTGTAAAAATGATTGTTGGTTTAACTTAAAAAGTAAGTTACCTGGTTACCTTAAAATTGAGTTGTAAGTTAATACAACAAAGGAGATTGGTTTAATAAATAGAAAGTAAAATAATTATGTTATCTGAACCACATTATCTAAGGTAATTTGACAAAAGATAAGTTTGTGATAAATCATGAAAATATTTTTTTTTACATTGTAGTAAGGTTGTGGGAATATTCTGAAATTCAATCAAGTCTTACAACGTTCTTATTTGTAAAATTAGATATGTATTCAAAAGCATGCCTTGCATTAAAATCTTGTAACATTGAGAGAGAGAGAGAGAGAGAGAGAGAGAGAGAGAGAGAGAGAGAGAGAGAGAGAGGAGAGGAGAGGAGGAGAGTGAGAGGAGAGAGAGAGAGAGAGAGAGAGAGATTATGTAATATCTATATAGAATTTAAGTTGGTAATTATTCTGTATATAATTAATAGTAAGTGCAGAAATATATTTTACTCAATAAACTTTTTGTTATCCTTTTACAAAAAAAAGAAACAATTCTGCATTTATTAGATTGGCTCACTCAGAGATTTATTTTAACCTCAAAGTTTTTGCTATCAATCCGTGGCCATTTAGCTCATTTGTCTGGATTTGCATTTGTGAGCTCTGACCTCAGAGAAAACAAAAACCCAGTGGATTGTGCTGAGAATGTCCCTTCTCTCCAGTAAATGGCACTGGATTCTGAGTGTGAGTTTAACATTCTAGAAGCTTCTCCAGCCTCACAAGAGCTCCTGTGAGTTTAGAGACAACAAACATGTTCTTTTGGCTGCACAGGTGAATAATAAAGTAAAAAGAAAATCAAGAAAAAAAGACTAGGGACTCTTGGTCAGCGTGATTCAGTGACTCCAGCAATGTGGTAAACATCTTAATAGGCTAAATGAATTAAATTCTGCTTTGTTTTGTTTTTTTATTTGTTTACTGGTCACGTGTTCAGCAGAGCATTCTGTGGTCATGATGATTCACCTCAGAACGTTTTGTTTGGATGCCTATTTTCTACCATCTACTAATAATTTGAGTGATGATTTTTCTCAAATCACAGTGTTACATACATTTATTTACAAAAATGATGATGGAGGAAAATCCATGCATATTGTGTTGCTGTTTGACTAATGTTTTCCCCTTGTCTCATCCTGTTTACCCATCTTCTCCTCCCATCCACTCATCCATAATTTTCCCTGTGTGTTTATAGTGTCACCATGGAGAATGTGTCCCGTTTTAAAGGTCAGGAGTATTGCCTGCACCCCAGACTCCAGAGCACTAAGAACCTTGTCAAGTGGTTCAAGATCTGGAAGGACAAACACAGGTATCGTTCAGCAGCAGACGATGTCATGAGATCTGAAACATCGCTTCTACATTGATATAAGCTAAATATTAAACAGATATTCATTGAGAGGGATGGTTGTGGTTGTTGAAAAGGCGCTGAAAAAATAAGAGCAATTTGCATCGTCATTTGAAAAGGAAAGCTCTTTCAGAAGAAGAGTAAGTTATTATAGTTTGCAGGATTATAGACAAACTTTTTATTATTATTGAAATTAAATGCACTTTTTATGTACAATAAGACGAGCAATTTTGATTTTATGTTGGCTTCGAAGGTGCACTTTTTTATTAAAAAGGTTTTATTAAGAGGAAATTAAATGATACTCTTGAAAAATATGTTTACAGTCACCATGAAATCATAACTGACACATTTTTTTTATGCTGCAGTGTTTATAATAAATAATACAGTGTTTATAGTGTTTAGTATCAATTTTCACTCAGATATACATCACAATAGGGGCTTTCACACAAGCGGGACATTGACGGAAGTAGCCGCTATTTGGCGTGTTCACAATGATTTTAGTCATAGGAATGCCATTTGGAAGGACTAAATTAGCTTTTACTTCAGAGTAGGGTCTAACCCAGCACAATATGAACTACCAGTGACGTAAGTGTACGCTGATTGGCTGAACGCATGCCATACGAAACACCAGCACCTGCCATTTTTAAAATGCCGTGTAATCACACAGTTAACATGTACTTACTCCACTAACTAATGAATATGAAAAACAGCAATAGACACAAACATACAGAAAGCTAATGTTAATGGCATTTACCTGTCGCCTTTGTGTTCTTTTCTCAGCCTCTATGATATGTACGTAGCACTGCAGGTTGTCATCATTTCGTCTCTTAGCCTTCCTTTTTGCTATTTCAATCACAAAACTTTCGCATAAACTCATGGCCCACAACAAAATCACCGTTCCAATCACTGTTCATTAATCCTCAAGTTGTTGGCGTTGTTGAAGGCCGTCGCTGTCGGTCGGCTTACGTCACCTCAGAGTTCCTACCGGCAGTGTGGATTTTACCAGAAAAATGGGCCTAGTGGAAATTTTATTATTTGGGGACCGCCCTGGTGGCCTGTTCCTATAACTGAGCTCTTAAAACTACCCAGTGCGAAAGCCCCTAATAAGGAAGAAAAGACTGTTTCTGTTTCATGCTGACTTTAAAACCATGTACACTCACATGAGATGAAGACTCCACACCAGCAGGTGTCACTATAATCCTGAAAGTACTTGCATATTTGGCAGCACAACAGACAAAACATTATTTATGATGTTTAAAAAGGCCAGGATAACCCCTCACGTTTGTTTCTCGTCCCTTTGTAGGGTGTACGAGGCCTAATCGCTCTGCATTATTCACGAGGCTGAAAACGTCGTGGGATGCACAGCACTACCAGTGAACTGTGGATGACCAGGGGACCAATTTTTTAAAAGCATGACAAAGCATATACCCAGACAAGCTTATAATAAAGCACATCAGTCCATTTTATTAAGTTATATTAATGTGGAATAATTTATAGTCATACAAAAATGTTTCTTATACAATGTAATTTTGAGCCAAATGTGCAGTTATGGCAGAGAAACGTTTCTGTGAATCAGCGCCATCTGTAAGAAGTGATCATTACATTTTGCAATGTGTAATGTTTTCTGAAGCATCAGTTTTTGGTCTGATTTATTGTGTTGTGGCGTATAAAGGGGTCCTGGCACTGTATTTGGATACTGTCTGGTTTGAAACTACTGTGATATCCACAAGTGTCAAAGTAGATCTTAGAGTTCTCACAGTATAAAAAGAACAGAAATATAGAGGATGTGTAAATAATATCTTCAAAGACTTTACTGTGTTCTATGCCAACGTTTAACCAGTAAAAGGAGGCAAAGTGGGGTTTTTTTGTTATGTTTTTTACAATCATTTTTCAAAAATAGTTTCTCATTGATCTGCCCAAAAGTGCCGGAGGAACTTTCTTTTGTAACTTTGGAATTTGGTACTTCATGGTGAAGTGAAGGAGACGACGCTACGTTCAATAATATAAACAATTCAAATCATATCATACCTTTACTTTATATTTCCACATATTTTATTCCTCGGTGGACATGTACTGTCACACGGTGAGCACATGAAGCTTGAGGCCTGCGGTAGCTCATGTGTTTAAAATTAAGCTTTTTATTTAATATTGGCCCTCCTATTAGCACACTATATGTGCCTCCACCTTGAGGTGTGCAGGATTTGTAACCTATTGTTTTAAATTGTTTGATATGATTGTGTTTTTCTTTTTGGTAATTGGAATGTTTCTCATCTCTTCTTGTACATCAGATTGTATGTATAAGCACACAGAATAGTTTCTTGTGTATTGACCACCTTGCCTATAGTCTAGCTTGTTCAGAATTTATTAGTGAAGCCTATGTATTATTATTGTACCACAGAATTGTTGTTTTACTATTTAAATAATAAATAATAGAAATGTTTTAAGTCTTTGTGTTTGGACTGACCCACCAAACACAACTAAAGTCCAAGGAGTGTAATCTTCAAGCACAGCAATAAACATTTAAATAAATCACATGCAGGGTGTGTCTTATTTACTGTACATTGAAATCCTTCTTTTTCACTGGTTCAGGGATATTGGTTTTGCACAACATCCGATAACGGAATCTTCCAGTTGCTCCCTTCTGCACTTCATATCAAAGTCAATGTTTGGGGAAACTGTATGTGCTTATGTAATCAGATTATTTTTAAAGTAACTAGTAAAGTAACATATTACTTTAAAATTTACAACAAAGTATCCATTTTGTAAAAAAGTAACACAAGTTAACAAGTTTTCAAATTTATTTACTGACATCTGTCCCCATTTTGAGAGAAATCAGGAGTAAGTGCAGAGGTGTTGTGTGACTAAATGTGAGCGTGCATTTACTCGTCACACTTTACAAAAACAGATTCATTATTTGCAGTACCTGCAATAACTAAACATTAAATAACACAAATATACTTTACTCATTTTCTTTGCTGCTGTCCTTAAATTATCCAATTTAACCACATGAATAAGCAAAATGAATTTAGAATAACATTATGCATGCACAAATGCATGACGAAGGAGAATATTTAAACACAAACTGTCTTTATTAATATCCACAGGAAAATAGGGAAAACACAACCACTTAACGACGAGACAGGACAAACAAACTGAACAGAACAGGGAGTATATACCAGACTAAACAAGGGAACTGTTTAGTTCGGTATAATTTAAACAACAGCAGGTGAGCTAAATCAGACTGACACATACTTGGGAGCTATAGGCCAACTTGAGAGGAACAAACACAATGAAACAAAACATAAACAAAACATAATCCAGCACATATGTTTTTAATTGCTGAAGTATGGTGAACATCCTTCTCCTCTTCTGCGTCATATTCTTCTGCAATCCAGAATATCAGCCCAGCTGAAAGGTTTGAGCTGTGCTCTATATACTGCAGGCATGTTTTTGGAGGACCTTTACATTTGCCAACAATACAAATTTTTTGTTATTAAAAAAACAAACCAACCACCAAGCCCAGCCCAGGTAAGAAAAACAACTAAAAAGTAACAGGACATTACTTTCCATAAAAGGTAATAAAGTAACGCAATAAATTACTTTTTAGGGAGTAACACTGCACTGCAATGCATTACTTTTAAAATGATCAGGGTGTGAAAAAGACCAGTTCAAGCTACTGATCTACATAATGTCATTCTATATAGATCAGTGGTTCAAGCTCTATGCTATCTCGGGGTCACCTTGATAAAACACCCAAATATCAGGTATATTAGAATATTATGCCAATGCAGGTAGGGCAAAATAAAGTATGTTACGTGTATATTTTCCCCCCTCACAGTTTTTAGATCTCCACCAGTGGTTCTCAACCAGGGCCTGGGATCAGAGTGCCTCCAGATGGGGTAAAATGATTAAAATAAGCAAATCAAATAAGCATATGTGTTACCTTATTCACTTTTTACATTTAGCTGAATGTCAACAAACACTGGGTGGCGCTGCAGTTCCATATAAAATACTATTCTGTACGGCACAGCTTCAGGCTGTTTTGAATAGACTATGTGCACGTTAGCATATGCTACTTCCGGCTGCGAAACCGATATGGGGTGTCTAGTTTCCGGTAGCCTGATGGACAACGTAGATTATGTATATTTCTCCAGATGTCTTGGACATTAGCCGAAGATTTCAGTCGATATTATAATATAATATTAGAGTCGATGATGTTCATCGACAGGTTAGTGATTTTTCTCCAGCTCCCCAGAGCAAGAGAGAGAAAGGGGTTTAAATATTACATCTCTCAGTATGTCATACAGGGAGTACACATGTAATACAGGGAGTAAAGGTATCCGACGTTGGGAAAGGGAACTAAAAAAAGTCCTCGCTCTAGACTAGGTACTGAAAGAGTTATAGGAACTTAGTCCGGTCGGAACACGCGAAAAAAATGGTTATAGGAAGGTTCTAGGCACTGCAAAAGTCCCTCCGGGCGGAAAGCGGCTATAGACACCGTGAGTAGTGACTTTTCCCTTGTCAGTGGTTTAAAATATGTACCGGTAGTTGGATTGTTTCATGTAACTTAGTTCTTCTCCCTCGCTGTGTTATGGCTTTGCTATGTGTGGATACATGTGCTGGTTACGTTCGTGAGACAGCTGATTAGTACTCTTGTCATTGACCGGAAAACAGTAACGTTACAGGAATCACCAACCCGTCGATCGCGGTCGACAAGTCGATCTTGGAAGCATTTTAAGTCGATCACGAAGAGTTTTCAAAATCAGAGAAAAAAGCCTATTGTGTGTAGTAAATGGTGTTCTAATCCATGTTGCTGTTACAATCACGTCATTTTTGCGGCGCGCACCTTTGGGCTCATGCGGACCCGTCGAGTTAAACAAGGCTTTACGCTTTAACCATTAAACCAGCTCAGCCACAGTAAGTTTTTTTATGTTTTAGGTCCATTGCGAACGATTAAACTAAGTTAACGCCGGTCCACTGATGTAAACAAGACGGCAACCGGAAACGAAGTACCCAACGTCCGCCCTCAAGCCGGAAGTTAGCATTTTTCTCGTGCACAGAGCGAATTGTATTTTCCCCTTTTCTAAAACAAACTAATAGGATAATTTAGTTTTTGTATTTAATGTAACTTTAGTCTGTTCAAATAATAACTTCCGGTCAAATTGTGAAACATTGAATAAAACAGATCTGTGTTGCATGCTTTACATAAATATATATTTCATAAAAATTGTATAACCGTGTAGGCCACTCGAAGCTGGTCAGGTTTTATGCGTTGAAAGCCACTTGTTTGAATGTGCGACTTTTTAAAGTAATGACCCTATTTCTATCTATGCTCAATCTGACATGTAAGGTAAAAGCTACACAGTTTAAGATAAACAAAGTAATTCCATGGAATATTCTGGAAAACTGTGTTGAGAAGAATGCTGAGGAGATGCCGAGAGAGAGAGAGAGAGAGAGAGAGAGAGAGAGAGAGAGAGAGAGAGAGAGAGAGAGAGAGAGAGAGGAGAGGAGAGAGAGAGAGAGGCGGGGTCCGTTTTTGGCATCGTTGTGGGTGTAACTAACACTGTCTCCATTCCACCGAAGCAACTATTCACATTAAAACTGGCCATGCCAGCTGAACACTGTAGCTAGTCCCCTTTATTATCACCATTCATATCGCCTCCTTTGGACCAGGGACTAGTAAAAATAATCAATTTGCTGTCGTTTATCGTCTGGTTTGACCTGGTAAGTGCGGATGGTTTCAAAGGAGTGACTTTAGCGGATGCTAGCTGTCGCGTTAGCCAGCTCAGGGATCGCCTCATATAGCGACTCATCCTATTTTGTATCAACTTATTGATTTTCACTCTCTTTGGTTGTAGTATGATGTTAGTATTTCATACTTTACATATTTTATTAATTTCTACCTTAATGGAATGTGCATATAATGCCCGTATAGTGGGTTTAAAGCTGTTTTGTGCCCTAACTGATGTGTGCGGCTGCAGGAATGATGTTGACAGTGCTAAGCTATGAGGCTAACACGATAGCGTAGAAAGACGTTTATTCTTACTAATGAGAATTATATATTCTGTTTATTCTTTAGTGTTTGGTGTGCTTCAAGGCATTAATCACAAACAAATCTGCATCCGTTTTTATAGTGGGTTCCCTTCATTTTTAATTGTAAATGTACCTCTTTTTTTTTCTTTGCTATAAGATGCTGCTATCAGTTGGGTGAGATTGTTGACAGCTGAAGGTTCAACCTGTAACTGTCAGAATCACACTCTGTCTATAAAAATAAATATAATGTTAAACATATCATTTGAAATATTGAAGAGTGCTCTTCGTCGTCGACGTCCTAAAATAGCTTCAGTTTCGTTTAATTGGGATGTGAAACCTGAATCCTGTTATAGAGCTGTTTCTGGAACAGCAGCTGAGGGGGATTGTGCTGTTTAATAATAGATTAATTTTTTAATGTTTTGATGGCCTTGTTTCATTCGAATTGTATAAACAATGATTTTTAATGCTAAAATGTAGTATTTGGATTTTATTTCTAGTTTGGAAAGGATGAAACCTTTGTTCAAACCTAGGCTATATTCCATATATTTAGTTGGCTACAAATGGCTCTTGTGAGTGTGAACAATTTTTACATTTTTAAAAATAATTTTCCAGTAGTCACGAAAAACTAGGCAAAGAAAGGCATAAGAATGTTATGGTGAATTTTTTTAAAAATTCAAGCTATCCTTTGCTTGCCTTGTGACCTTGTAAGCCAAATAAATTTTCCAGGCGTAGGCTACATGAGTAATACAGAGGAAAGTCATTGACTGTTGTCCCTCCTGTTGATATAGATTGTTGTGATATCCCCTTGTTTTGTAGTGCAGCAGAGCCAAGCAAAACCAAACGCATTAGATCTCCCAACGAGCCATGGACAGGATGTCTGAAAGACTAGACAAACCCTTGCGTTCACACCAGCATGAAATCGGGCTGCTCGTGGCTTCCCAAAACAGAAAAGTGGGCACTAGGATGATTTGTAGCCATTGGCATTCATTGGGTTTTTAGCCGCTATAGCCATAGTGGATATGGCGATAAGTGACCTGGTTTTTAAAACCTGCTGAACGTGTCTTGTTCAGATTACAGCTAAACCCAGCTGTCCTTGAGGAGATTTCAGCGCTGCTGCTGCTTGGCTCATCTCGAAGTGACAGACTCTCTTTAGATTCATCCAACCGCCTGTCATGAAAACAGTTGGAGCACCATATGGGTTGTGAGCTAGATTACGGTTAACTGCTTTCATTTGTAATGCCGTGCATTGGTCCTCTGTTGTCAAATGTGCAGTAATAAGTTTACTGTGCATCATAGCAGAATTATCATTCTGGAAATCAGATCTTAAACATTGCACAAAGTGATTATTGCTATGGTGAGCACAGTCATGTGATGTGCTGCTTTGAATTTTTTTCAGATAGCAAAAGTGAAAGTTTGCTTCCTGTTGGCGTTGTTAAGGATATGGTTTGTTTTTTCGTTGGAATCAGAGCTGAAGAATAGTTACACGACTTAAAACAGATCAAAGTGGAAACAGAACATAAGTTTCATCTAAATGCAATGCTGTCATTTCCACAGAAACGACGCAATTACATCAGTCGCCCTGAAGAAGTATTTGCATTTTGTAAATTAGCCTGATACTTGTGTCCTATTTTTGTCAAATGGGCCTAATTCTAGTTACATAATAATCATCTGGTATTTGTGACTGTGGTACATTATGAAACCATGGTGTGTCAACCTCATTTGTCTGCTGCTTAGTCAATGTTACTTGCAAATTTAGAGAACAGAAAGTTTTTTCAAATGGAAATCCCAGCGACAACCATTTGAATTTAAACAAATCTACACAAACACATTTCTTGTGTTTATCAACCTATGTTCATGAAACAAAAACAAAAAAAATCCCATAAACCTTAATTGAAGAAGGGACCAGAGTCATATAGACCAGACTATTTTAGAGACTTAAGAGGTGGACTCACCTCACCTGAATAGACATGGCCAGTATGCAACATAGTGAAACTCTAGTTTCAACACCCTGCAACCACCCATAACACCCAAGCTTTGTGACAGCAAGGGTAAGCACCACTCAACGTTTTTAAGGAGATGTAAAGATCTAGTTTTGATTTTGTTAATGCATCTAATCCCTATTTGGAAAATTCCCAGTAATGTACGTGCAAATTCCAGACAGTGTTTTTGCTACCTTGAAGGGCACTTGAAGTTGACTCATTTGTAGGGGCATTCCAAACAAAAGTGAACAACTGAATCCCTTGATAATGGGCCCTTCCACAAGTCCGTTAATGAGGGGTGCATGCCATGGTTACATCAAGGAAGTAATTAATTTTTTTATAGCTCCCTTCGCCAAGTGCGTTCCAAGCGACTACATTATGACATGCCCTGTGTATCCGGTCTACACTGTAAAAAATTATTGTTGGTTTTACCAGAGACAATTTATACAAGAGACATGCCACTTCCTCAATCCTCAATAGAACTATATAGGGAAAACCCGTAACCCGCCAAAGATGGTGGTTGTATGCACATGTCCCGCCCCTCCCGCTGGAAAGCCAATCGTCTGCTTTTAACAGTCAAGCCGGGAAACATTTAAGCCTATCAAATCTCCCAGAATCTAGAGCGAGTGTGCTTCAAACCGTGTAGCGCGTGCACGGCAGAGAGGGAGAGAGCGAGAGACCTTGCGTGTTGGTGTCGTGAACCCTTGCGCAAGCATAGTAAAAGTATAACCTGTGGGGGAAAAGGCGTTTTAAACCTTATTTTGGGGCAAAGTCATCAAACTTTTTCAGCGATTTTTATCATATTTTACTGCTGTTTCTATACATGCAGTTTTTATGTCCCGATGACCGGTGAAAGTGCAGTTCTGACTCTCTGCCCATTCATTTAGATAGGAGCCTGGCCTTGTTAGTCCCAAATAGCTGCCTGGAGGCGTTGCCAAGATGGCGGTTGAGTGGCATGACTTACCTAAAAGGACTTAAAAAAAATAAGTAACCTGGTTGCCTTAATTTTAAGTTCATTGAAATTAAAAAAATTAGTTAATAAAATGAAGGAGAATGGAATAATCAAAATAAACTCAAAATATTTATCTGAACCACATACATGATATAAGTGGATTTGACAAAAGAAAAAAATTTGATAAATCATGAAAATAATTTTTTACAGTGCACTCGACCAGCTCTGAGCGGGATTTGAACTGGGGTCTCCGGCGTGGGAGGCGTGCGTGCTAACAAGAACTCTAAAAACCAAAGCTGCTAGCGTGCTTCTTGAGGCCAGGGGAGTGAGGTTTACACGCACAACTCTTACTGGCCTACGCCTGTTATGCATGCTTGCTTACTCCCAAGTCCCCACTTCAAGGGATCTGCCCTTCTGAGTGAGTAGAGCATAGGGATGCTAACTTCTGATTGGAATTCACCCTATGTTTTGAGATCATGTGTGAACAGGATATTTTTAGAAAGAGTAAATCAGTCATGGCAATTTTCTGGAATGAAATGTTTAACAGCAGAAATGCATTCTGTGTGAACAACCCCTTTATGCCTGTCACTCGAAAGTCAGCAAATGTGGGTGGGTGACCTTTAGAAGCTGCACAATTTTCTTCATTTTTGATTCTTGACATCACAGAGTTGACCAGTATTTCGTAAAGTCGTTGATTGTGTGAACAGCAGACATGGTGTATTTAGCGGAAAAGTCAATCCAACAATTTTACAGATATTTACAGCGTGTGAAAGTGGCTACTGCATTTGTATGCTATAAATACTGCTGAATTTACTGCATCTCCATGTCACAAGCAAAGACGTAGGCTTGATGAAGTTGTTGTCTTGAGCAGTTAATCTGCGCTCTGACCTCTGCTGCTCTTACTCATGGTCCCTTCAGAACGTTGTCAGCTGATCAGCCAAGTTTGCAGTTTCTGTTGTTTCCATCCAAATGATGATTAGGGCTGCGTTCAGTGTTGCCAGGGACCACCCTAGACTAGACTGCCATTTTTACTTCACGCTTGAGCATCCAGTGGTTTAGTATAACCTTCTGGAAATTTCCATTCCCTGCATAGCTAGCTAGGACTCTTAATCAATAATGTCAAAGACAAGCTCAAGTTGTTGTTTTTTTAAGTGTCAGGACTCATCAGTTGTGTGGCCAGCTGGTTATTTATGAATAATTTATACTTGTCCTCCTTTATTTATTTATTTATTTATTTGTGGATCAGATCTTGCCTGTGATGGTCAGGCTTGATAGGATTTGTTCTTGAAAACGACATGGCGTTTTTGAAGTCACATGACGACTCTCCATCCAGCTTCTGCACAAGGTGGGAAACTTTCTTTTTCTTATATGCAATCTGTGGTATGACACGTTTACTTTGTGGCATATCGCCTCAGGGTTTTTCATTTGTGCGTTTGTCTTGTTATGCTTCTTATTATTAAGTTACTTTCTCCTGCATGACGCATTTCAAAACTGAAATCTGATTCTGATAATTACACTAGACACAGTCTGGCAAATTAATGTAGATCTTCACTGAGACCTGTTCAACGCCATATTGTATTGACAGCAGTAGTATAGTGTTTAATCTTTAAGTAAGCTTATGTTTTAGGTTTTGGTTCTGCATAAATGAAATGCTGCCGTTGTCATGCCACTCAACGCATGTTGTTTGTTTTCTGTCTGGAAGCAATACATAATGCAACACCGTCTTTGCGGTCTAAAGGGGTCTATATAGATGGCTAAATGGATTCAGTATTCAAATAAATGAAAGGAAGAGAACCAGGGATGGAAATTAACTTTTTTGTCCACCGGCCACTGTGGCTGGTGGATTTCAAAATCTACCAGCCACTCAATGTTTTTACCAGCCACTTTCTTGTTTTTAACCGACAATGTGTAACTGCATGTAAAAATTAATAAGCCTACTACAAGATCTACAATACAAGCAGTTTATTTAATCTCAAGTCTCAATGCAATACTGGCATTTTTTTCTTTCTCTCTTATACACACACAAACCATGAACTGATATACATTTAATTAAATGAGTAGGGCAGATTAAACAACTGAACCGATGCTGAACCGCATATGCTGGACAGGGAACTACACTAACCTTTTCCACTGGTGGCACTTGCGCTACTAACTTTTTCAGTTACTGGCACAAAACATGATTTAGTTGCACAAATTATTCATAGTAAGGTATGGATAATAATGAACAATAATGAAACTGTATTGCAGTAGGCGTCACGGTTCGGTACGATTTTGGTACAATGGAGTGAAAAGCAAAACAAAAATGCAGAAGGCATTTTTATAAATGTCTTAAGCCTTGTATTTTTAAGTTGTATACGTTTTATTAATAAAGGCATAGAACCAGTTTATTTGTAGTGCACTGACAATAGTTTTATATAATTAGTTTATTAAATTAATAAAAAAGACCTTGAGATATGTTTGGTAATTGTACCTGAATGAATTTAAAATTCATTTGCTATATTTCAGATCAATATATTTGTTTTCCTTAATTTACATTAACCTTAACTTTATTCTCATCTGAATAATAAATAATTGATTTCCGTATAAAAAAAATACTACCATTGAAAACACATTTGATTTTGTTTTTTAATCAATGTAGAATGTGTAACTTAAAAAAAAGATTAGTGCTCAGACTCCGAGGACAAGAAATGAAAACCAATACGATGTCCAAAAGATGTAACCTGTTTTGAAATGGGGTTGGATAAATATGTTTTGCTTTTAAAACTGTGCGTGTGTGTGGTTGGGTGACAGTTGTAGGTTACAGTTTGACAAGAGTTTAAAGTGTGACAAAAGCACAATGTTGTGTTTTATTGCGTGTGTCGGTGTACACAAGTAAACACTTTTCAGTTTGAATGATGTCCTGTATTTTTTTAATGTTTCCACTGATCGCGATTTTTTTACGTTTCCACTGATCGCGTCACACTCACACACTCACACTCACTCACACACACACACACACACACACACACACACACACACACACTTTAAACGCGTCTCTCTCTCTCTCTCTCTCTCTCTCGCTCTCTCTCTCTCTCTCTCTCTCTCTCTCTCTCTCTCTCTCTCTCTCTCTCTCTCTCTCTCTCTCTCTCTCTCTCCTTTGGGACGGCAAACCGCCTCTCGCGCTCAAGCCTTGACGGAAGAAGCGCGCGGGTAGATGTTCGCGCGGCTAGCTCTTTACTACACAAGAGAGCTACCCCGCCCTAAAAATAGACCATGCGCTCGCGGCTAGCTCTCCCTTTGGACGGCAAACCGCCTCTAGCGGTCCCACGCCGAGCCTCGATGGGAAAAGCGCGCGGGTGTT
The DNA here is from genome assembly GCA_036326025.1 of Chrosomus eos. NCBI lineage: Eukaryota > Metazoa > Chordata > Actinopteri > Cypriniformes > Leuciscidae > Chrosomus > Chrosomus eos. Next base: position 26,713,214 of record CM070835.1, read on the forward strand.
GAACGTGTGCCTCCTCTAAAAGTGTCCGCCCGCCGTCCGGGTGAAACCGTATGCAATTTTTATTTACCCGCCACGGTGGCCGGTAAGTGAAGCGAGTTTACCCGCCACAACACAAAATCACCCGCATTTGGCTGGTGGCGGGTGCTAATTTCCATCCCTGAAGAGAACCATCTGCAATTCAATATGCAAATATTTCAGTAGATTATCTCTGCTGGTTCAAAACAAGTTTGAATGGATTTTTTAATAGTGTAAGGTTGAATTGCATCCAATTATGGAGACGAAGAATAAAAATAATTAGCAAAACTGTACAATTAGTTATCAAGGGTCTTTTTACTACTAGTGCCATATCAGAATTTGAATTATTGCTTTTTCACCTCACCGATTGCCTGTTACTGCCAGTTACCTGATTGCCAGTTTCCACCTACAATAAAGTGCTTTGCCTCAATTACAGGGAGAACGCTTAGATCTAGTGTTAACCTTGAGATCCTTGCCTAAGAAGACTTGCCAAAAGATATCCACTGTTATTAATTAATCATTGGCATTTGAGATTTGGCCTTTGTGCTGTAGGTGGTCCGATAATCTCCTTGTTAGGTCATCTTCAGGACGCTGTTGTTCCAGGGAATGTTCTGGAATTTTTGAAGCCGCTCTTTGTGTATCTGAGGCATGCTTTTCTGTGACTGGATCTACAAACTCTCCTTGTGACACCAAATCAGTAATCTGTAACCATAGTGAGAAAACTAAGCTTTGTAAACACCATGTCACCAAGGAGATGCGTAGAGATTTGCCTGCAGAAAATTCCAGCATCGTCCCTTTATGTGTTCTCCAGAGCTCTGAGGAATGAGCCAAGGTCATACTGTGCGCTCTGCTAACAATCTAAGTGCTGAGCCGCGTTTAGCTTATCCAACAATGGTGAACATTGTGAGCGAAAGGTCATCATGTGTGATATGTGGGATTAGAAGCACGTCTACTCTCGATTGTCTGCAAACTAAGACATCTGCTGTTAGGGCTCAATTCACACATTATTCCAATTCGTTTTCAGGGACATTTTGTTCCTGTTCCACATGCCTGGTGTCGAGCTGCTAGTCGTGCCTAAAATGTTAAAGAGGTCTGTAATTCGGCACAGTGAAAATGCTCTTAACATTTTAAAAAAGTCATTTGAGTAAGTGATAGTACAGGTAATGGAGTAGATCTAATGAACTGTAACACTGTGTATATACATTTCAGAGAAAATGTTCTTCCTGGAAAATGTGTATATAGAGGGGGTTGAGGGACTGTACTATTCAAAAGTTTTTGGGCCAGTAAGATATATATTTTTTTAAGAAATGAATACTTTTATTCAGAAAAAAGTGACAGTAGAAACATTTATAATAATTAGCTTACAAAATGTCTATTTCAAATGCTGTTCTTTTGAACTTTCTATTCATCAAAGAATCCTGAAAAAAATGTATCATGGTTTCCAAAAAAGTTAAGTTAATATTAACTGTTTTTAACATTGATGAATATTTTTGGAATTTTTATTTCCTTGTTTATACTCTTAGGACCAGGAAAGTTACTTTAGGAAGTAATGCGTTACAAATTGCATTACTCCCTAAAAAAGTAGGCTAACTAAATTGCATTACTTTTTATGGAAAGTAATTCTTTAGATTACTTTTTTCATTACATTTTCCTCACCTGGTCTGGTCTTGCTTGTTTGTTTTTAATAACAAAGAAAAGTTCTATTTTTAGGCTTTTCATACCAAAAGTAAATCGAATAAGTCTCAGGCTGAAAGAAATGCAAATTCACACCTGTACTGTAGAGGGCGCCGCTCAAACAAAACCTTACAACTGTGCTGCCGTTCTGGGGTGCGTTTCCCGAAAGCATCGTTAGCCAACTATGGTCGCAAGTTCCGTCGTTATCAATAGAGCTCAATGGAAATTGCAACCAACTTGCGACCATAGTTGGCTAACGATGCTTTCGGGAAACGCACCCCTGTATTGCAGATGAATAGAAGAAAGTTCAACACTAAAAAATAAAATGAATAACCCAAATGTAATGTTTATCTAAATTCATTGTTGCTTATTAGTATGGCTAAATTGGATCCTCAAAGGTCAGCAGCAAAGACATTGCTTAATAAAGTAATATTAAATACATAAAGTATATTTGCATTATATAATATAGTATATATAATAATAATATATAATATAATATATATAATCAGATATTTTGTTGTAAATGTAACAGTAATGCATTACTTTACTCAGTATTTGAAAAAAAGGTAATCTGATTATGTAACTGTTACTTGTAATGCGTTAACCGCTCGAAACATTCATTAACATTCCTTTTTAAAGAAAAATGAAAGTGAAGCATCAAAGCTCTCTGTAGCATGATTGGAAACCTTTTTTGGATTCAAATTTGACTCAGTATTACTGTAAATGCTGTTCATGCGATGCCATATGCAGATGGGTGAGCAGATTGCTCACGGTTTCTCTTCTTAATTGAGATTTATACTTCAGTAGATATGTTTTTCAGACCGCAGATGTCCATTAACTGAATAAGTGGTTTGTAAATTTGTCCCAGCTAATATTATTCAGAAGGATTATTCTCATTTTTAATGCATTTGCTGATGCTGCTGTTTTCTTGTGTTTTTTCCCTCCTCCAGCTTAACCACTAACGTCCTGAACAGGATTTGCGGTCTGTCAATGAGGAACTACAGGCTCATCTTCTGCCACAACCTGAAGCAGCCATAGATGAATATTTATTTTACTACTAGTGAGTGGAGCAGGAGATAAAGTTAACTTCTGGGCGTTTGTACTACAAGGTGAGCTATGACAAAAAAAAAATCTATTTATATCACAATTGTCTTCTGAAATACAATGTTGTTGTAATTGAAGCTAAAATGATGTGAGACCAGCTGCTGTTTTCATGAAGAAATCAGCTGTCTCGACAGATCAAGCTCAGATTGTGTGCATTTCTAAACATACTGATTGCTAATCAGATCCAGTTGTAGTTTTTACGATATTAACAGCTTGTGCAGTATGGTTTGTGATGGCATGTTGAACGAGATGACAGCCATCATCAGAATCGGCGTGCCGCATCTGACGGCTGTACGATCTTTGCGCATGACAAGCGCTTTACTTGCGTACGCTCTCCTCATATCTACGCTCCCACATGATAAGAACCATCGCTTCCGTGATGCCGGGAGAGGTCCCGCTTCAATTTTCAGTTTGTTTTGTTCTTGTTGTCCGGAGTTTGTTGTTGGAGTCCGCACCCCACCCATGATAGCGTGTTTGTACAGGGAGCTGACCTTGTTCCCGCCATCTCTCTCTGTAGACGGACTGAAGCAGCCAGGCTGTGGAGGCGATGAGGAAGAGCCTCTCTACTTCCCTCAGCGACTCCCTCAGCACGGCCAGAGTGTTTGGGATCCCCCTGGAGGAGGTGCAGCACAGCGGACAGCCAGGACATGAGGTCCCCCTACTGGTCAGGAGCATCGTAGAGTACATTGAAGAGCACGGTGAGTGAGGGGGGACCCTGATGATTTATGTTACTTTCTTTCTATCCTTTATTTATTCGTTTTTAGCTTTCATCAATAGCAGCATTATAGCCACTGACCCTCCAGGGATAAGATCGAAGACGGACCAGAAAGTACATATTTGCCAATAAAATCATGGTTTTAGGATATTTCTGACCCATTTAGACAATAAATTTGAAATGTATTCCTGTGATGCAAAGCTGTTGCTTATTTCAGTAACATTACTCTAGTCTTGAGTGTCACATGATCCTTCAGAAATCATTATAATATGCTGATTATGAAACTTTTTTTATTATTGTCAATGTTAAAAAAGAATTGTGTTAATATTTTTGTGGAAACTATTATAAAAAAAATCAGGATTTTTAAAATATATTAAAATAGAAAGTTATTTTAAATTTTTAAAGACTTTTTTCAAAACACAACATGTCATCAATTTAGTCTGTATGATGCACTGAACGTTCTAACAGCAGTTTTGTGATCGTATGCATCAAAGGGTTAAAGTAGTCAAAAATGCTACAAGGTTGTGTAACAAATGGATATATAGGATCAAAAAAGTAAACAAATAGTAAACACATCTGGATAGCTTCTACATAAATGTTGTAACTCAAAGAAGCAGATCTTGCAGAGTATGATGTTTTCATCTGATAAAGTAAAAATGTAGTTTGGCCTGTATTATGGGAGTGGCCTCTCTGAACTTCCTGATAAAAGATGGACTTCCTTTATTTAGCAATATTACAGAGTCAAAAGCGAAAAGAGGAACATTATTCAGGCCGGGGCTTTTATAATGACACTATATCATTATAGTTTTTAACCTACTAATTAACGTCCACACATAAATGATACATAAATCCATACATATACATAAATAAGTAGATGCATACATGCCAAGTCCTTCCTGTTTTTATTCTTTTTCAACTACTGGTATTAGCAAAGTGCTCACACATCATGCAGACTGTGAATATATTTTTAATAATTTAATGCCCTGGTTTAAACTCTTGCACAGGCAGGATGTTGGAAATATGTTGGCAGTGTTGTTAAGTCATTGAAAGGGCTCCAAACACCAGCTCTTCCTCTGTGAGTTCAGCATACTGGCATTTCTCCTCCACTTTTTCATTTGAAGGATGTTTTTGATCTGAGGCTAATTTAGACATAACAGGGAGCGATGTGCTTGCTTCCCCTTATGAAGTGTTGACTCTTATGTACACATGCAGAGCACCAGGGATGGGAACTGAGACGGACCAGCTAATGCTTATTTGCCAACAGAGCTGTTAGGAAGCTTCTGATCTGGTGAAAATCAGCAGTTTGTTTTAAAAGAGCTTCAGTCAAGAAGTCAGCCGTAAAAAATATCCATTATTGGTTTTATACAAAACCTTTGGGCTGAAGAATGTAAACTAGTTCAGCAGGACTGTTTCATTAGCTCATAAATCGCAGACGGAGAGAACGTGGCTGTTTTGTTGACAGAGCTGACTAAAGGGATTATTAGTTTAACCTGCAAGCTGCTCTGTGCAGTGATTCAGCGATTAGAGTCTCTTGTGTGAAATGTCTATACATTGTTCTGTCAGCCTGTTTCTCTTAGTGAAGTATGTATTTTCGTTTTGTAGGAGGACTGCACCTGAGTCTGTTTCTAGTGAACGGGAACGCAGAACGCGTGGAATGGCTCAGGCAGCGCTATGACAGCGGCGTTGAAGTGAATCTGGAGAAAGAGGCCGACCTGGCGTCCGCCGTCAGCCTGTTACGCCTCTTCCTGCAAGAGCTCCCCGAGCCCGTCATCCCTGCAGGCTTACAGGCGCAAATCATGCAGCTCTATCAGGGTGGGTGAAGCTTTCACACTGCCCTCTTCTGCCACTCTGTGTTTACCTTCTGGAATATTCTGGACACTTTACAAACTTGTAATATAATTGCATTTCAAGCACGGCCGTTTTTCACACCTTTGCATCATTATTCCTCTTACCTTCACATAATCATAAGTGCACGTCCCTCTGAACTTTCTCCTCATTATGGCGGCTGATTTGTTTACTCTCTTTTAGACTACAGCAGTGAGGAAGAGCTGGGCAGAAACATGAAGTACTTCCTTCAACAGCTGCCGCAGGTCAATTACAGCTTGCTCCGCTTTCTGTGCCGATTTCTGTCCGGTGTGGCGTCACTTCAGGAGGAGAGCTGGAGCATAGGGGCTCTCGCCGCAGTCTTCGGGCCAGACGTTTTCCAGTAAGACTCTTTTGCATTTCCTGGCAATTCCTGTCGCTGTCTTGCTCACGATTTATAAAGAAGCTGCATGAGAGAAATTCATGTTGGAGGAGCAAACCGTCATTTTTTTCCAGTACAACGCATTTTGTCTTGTGTAGGCCCACACAGAATCTTTTTTTTTTTCACAGTTTTGATTGTGTCGGAAAACCTTAAATATGGTGAAATGATAAAAACAGCTAAGACTAATTTAATGGTAGGGTAGATGGTGTATAGAAGTTGACTGTCTGATCAATTCTGCAGAGATCCGTGAACAAAATTATAGCTGAAATTAGTCATTTCTGCAGCATTAGATTCACCAAATGGAATAACAATGAAAATATTGACTGTTTTGAAACTGCTTCCTAAATACTCCCCTCCTGTTTGTCATAGTGCCCTATACTCACACCAATGGTTAAGCCAATGTTTTAGAGTCATTCTGGTTGGATGCTCAAACAAATGGAGCAATGTTTTGATACCACCAGAGTCAGTGTTTACACTGTTGAGTAAATCAGTCTACAGACATATTAAGCTGATTCTGAAGTATTTTCACTTAAAATGGCAAATTCACCTGTCTAACTATACCTGCCTTCTACGTTCTGCAGTTTAGACACAGATGTGGAGGATCTGAAAGAGCAGGAGTCAGTCAGCCGTATTCTGGCAGAACTGCTGGAGAACCAGGAGGAATTCTTTGACTCGGAGGAGGACGATGACATCTCCAACACCAATGACTACAGCTCCATTAATGACCAGGTAAACTTTCTTGTAGCTGTGTTGACGATGCTATGTTTGAAATTAGTGTTGCTTATCTGTATTGTAGACTTGGAATTAAGCATTTTTCCCCGTTATTATTTGATTCACGGAACCGGACACCAGTTATCTTGCCAAGAAAAATCTTTAATCTTCACACGTGTCAGCAGCATAGGAGAGAAACTTGAGAAGATGTTGTATTCGTGCCAGGTCTATGTGTTCCCGGTGTTTCTCCTCCCTCACAACCCCCATGTCAATACAGAAAGGATTGAACATATATACACCACTCTGGGACTTCCTTGTTAGGTAGAAAAACATGTTTCTTATGTTTAAAAATGGAACGTATACCTCATGCTTACACATGGTACAATCCACTTTCATAATACTTTCGTTCATCTTCGGAAAACAAATGAAGATCTTTTTGATCAAATCTGAGAGCTGTCTGTCCCTCCAATGACAGCTATGCAACTTCCACTTTGACACTTCAAAAAGTAATCCATATGAATTGAGCGACCACTGGACGTGAATTGTTGGATTCAGATGTTTATAGCCTGTTTATTTTGGAAAATAAATATGAAATGCAATATATTTGTAGGAAGTCCACTTTTAAGTTGAATCATAGTAATTTGGCTGAAGAGCTGTCCAATTAGACAAAGATGCAAATGAAATTGCAAACAGATGTTGTACTGAATTAAACAACAACCAAATTTGTGACGGTAAATATCAATGTAATTACAAGAGATATGTTCCAGAAGTTTTTCCTGGAGTAATATCACTGAGATTTATTGTAAAGGCTTCATTAATAGTGGTTTGTGTTACTGAACCTAAACCAAACCCTAAAGAGTGTAAACAAATAGCAGATGCGTATAATTATTTGGAGCTATTGGATAAAGTGTGGTGTGTGTGTGAAACTGGACCTATTGGTGTTTATAGTTAATTTAACAAAGCACAATATATGAAATGTCAACATTTATGGGAAGATTCTGTCATCACTTTCAAAAATCTTATGATAAAAGAAAATATTAATGATTGTATCAGTTTCAACCTGTAACTGTTAAAATATCAGTTATCAGCCTCATGTTTCCTGATCAGTGTGCTGGACTTACAAATGCGGCTTTGGGGGAACTTTATATATTTGTGTTCTAGATCAATGGGATTCGCATAAGTCGGTATTAGCTTTGTTCCTCTCTAAATACTTGCACAAATCTTGCAAATGGGGAGATTGTGATTTGAGTTTTGAAAGACGATTATATACTTATGCTTTGTGTTTGTTTAAAGCGTGTAAAATGTGTGCCACCCGCCCCAGTTTCAGGTATAAGCAGCGCTTTACACAGGCCACGTCTGAATCAAAAGAAAAAGGAGAAGCAGTGTTCGAAGGTTATTATGTCTGTAGTGTTATGTAATACACTGAAAACCATCTAAAGGCGTGTCTCCTCTATTCAGTGTGTCTGTGAGTGTGTTTTCAGACTGCAGGTTCCCTCACACCAAAGGAACGACTGGGATTTGTTTTCTTTGAAAGTGCAGATTGTTTTAAATCTCACTTGTGTGACATTCTACATGCTTTTAAGGATCTCAAGATTTCTGACCTCACAAGACTTTACATATCTGCTTTCTTCATATACACAGGAAATAGTCAATAATGGGCTGTAAATACTTTCCACAAGACATCTTGTGTCACAAATTCTTGCTTTTGTCAGACTTGCAGAAAAAGAGGAAGCCGCCCTTTTGTACAATACAATACTAACTGCAGTTACATAACTGAGTGATGTAAGCTTGGTACTGGCACCTGTGCTGGTTTCCAGGGATGTCTTGTTTTCATACGAGCAGAATTATACAGACTTTCCGGGCTATTTTAAAGACAACCTGGTGAGCTGCCTTGCTGTCTAATCTCTATATTATTTAGGCAACATCCTTAACCCATCATTGAACCGATCATAACAGATCTGAAATGCTTTATAGATATCTCATAACTGATTCTAATAGTGCTGCAGGGATGGCATGTTTGTTGGCCAAAACGCAGAAACAAGTTAACACTTTTGGCACTTGTTGGGACTACAGAGGTTAAGAACTGTTATAGCTTAAACTTTCAGATAATTTTTTTTTCTTTCTTAAAGATTGAAAGAGTCGTTGGCAATCGGTTTGTTTATAGCTTGAGTTTAGTTTTTTACTTCTGTCAATTGTATTTAGGCTTCAAAATGCATAAAAGATTAAATGCAAATGGGAATTGTTCGTCTCAGAGCTTTTTTCCGCAATTATCCAAAAGCCAATGGAAAAATCCTATTGGCTATTTGTGGAGGGAACCAGGGAGATTCTAACTGGCCCACAAAAATACACCATCACTGCAGCACTATATTGAGTTTGATGTTAATATGTTGCTAAGTTAACAACATAGGACTAATACATATTAAATGAGGTCCAGCTCACACAGAAGTCATTTTTAAACCAAGCAGCTTAGTGTTGGTCAACACAATGAATTTGCGTGACCAGAATTGCGAAATGTGCTCCGGGAACTCTTTCGCTCTAACATGAAAGTCCAGAATGCTTGAATTTCTATTGAAATTCTTAGATTCACCATTAATACCAATATTCTGGACCAGCCTTTCCCACCAATGATGACTTAAAATGCTCTCTATGTATGATCACCCAGAGCTCTAGTCTGCTTGTAGCTGAGCCACAGGCTGCCTTGAAGCATTGAACAGGTTGATACTGAGGATCTTATTTGCTTCAGTGGGTTCCTCTGCAGACATGCTCGGAGGTACTAGACGTTTCAGTCATCCGCCTGCTGAGAAGGTCCTCCCTACTGTAAAAGACAGCTTGGGAAGCACAAGAAACAGAAGGGGCAAAAACAAATTTGAGCAGCAGGGTAAAGGTCCTGGGTGACCTATCTGGATTCGGGCCAGTGCTCAAGGAGCTGGCATATGCTGAAATGAATATGAGCATAAATCACAGATTTATTTCTAAGGGTTTCTCGCTTGAGAGCCTCTCCCACTCTCTAATCACATGTCTCACCCAGGGCTCACTGAGATGAGACGGAGCTGGCTTGTGTAAATGTTTGGCCCTTGTCAAGGTTGGCATGCATTAGGGTTGAATATAGCGTTTGGGCTCAGCAGGGTTTGTTACATAAGTTTGTTATGTGCCTAAGATTAAGTAATTTTAATAATTGCAAATTACTAAGAGATTGACCATGTCCTGCCCATCTAAGGAGAACAACTTATTATCTATGACTGGTGATTGACCATGACATAATCTCCATCGCAACACTGGTTGTTATGTGTTTTATCATTTAAACTCTGGTGACTGCCCTTTTGTTCTTCAAATTCCTGTTTCTGCCCAGAAGTGTTCAGACCTGTTGTGGACGGACACAAAAAATAAAACAGGTCATCTTTGCACACACATCCACCCAGTTCCCTAGCCTGTTTTTCTCATCCTAGGAGGCTTTTAAGAGGTTTTCTGCATTCGTGTGGGTTGTTTTTCCTGTTTGTTTCGTGCGCTTGACAGCTTTTTTTTACGAATTAATGAAGAGCGCCTTTAATTAAAGTCTCAGTCTGCTCTCTGCTGTTGTATTTTGGATGCAGATGTTGTGTAATCTGTAGACCACGCATTAACAAAGCCTCTGAGGCCAAGCAAAGGCTGAGTTTCTGCATGCTTCAGCTTCTTGTAGGTATTAAAACATCATGGATGAACCTGTGAGGATGTTTCCCCCACCCTAGCTTCAGCATCCATACTTAAGACTACATGGTTGTTTTTTGACTGCATAAGACGCTCATGAAGACAGTGTTCGACAGTGTTTGAGCCACTCAATGTTACTTGCTCTTTCCACCGCAAGACTGATGCAAACAACACAGGAGTCCTTTTCATCTGTGAAGTTTTGCATGGCTGATTTTATTAGCAACATTATTTAATTATTAATAAGCATTTAATTAAATATAATAATTGTACAACAGTCCACAAATTATTGCTGTATCTTTACACAGAGGCACCTCAATGAGCTATGCTATTGATTTTTTTTTTTTGCATGGTCATTTTCTCAATTCAATTGACATTTATTTGTATAGCGCGTTTCATAATACATATCGTTTCAAAGCAGCTTCACAGAAAATGAATGCGTCATTTACATTACAATTTAGAGTTATCTTGCTATCAGATTTGAAATCAGATCAAATCAAATGTGTGCTCCCTAAAGATCCACACCTCTTAGTGCGGAGAAATATAGTGCGAAAAAAGGAAAATGGCAAAGTCTAGAGCTTGTCCAAATCGAGAGGGAACGGTGGCTGTAGGCATATAGAGATGTGTGAAAATACATTCATTCTCGGCAGCCATTCTGCACACCGCATGTGACTCATATCTGCATGGCCACTGAACAGCAGCCCCGCTCGGCCAATCAGATGTAGAGGGAAATGGTTGCTAAGGCAACATGGCAGCGATACTGCAGCAGATGCAGTGTGCATTTGATCATGTGCTAGTGCCAAAGTTTGTCTGATATTAAATACTGTTAGGGAGATTTACTTATGGATGTGTAGTAAATCTCCTAAACAACAATGGCGATGGTTTGATTTCCTCTAGCTGACTGTTTGGCACGTTTTTCATACGCACTGTAGACGTCATCTAACTCTCTCATGTCTCCAGGAAAACCACAATGTAATGCACCGAATGAATTAATTGGCTCATTAGATTCAACTTGTAACATTTATTAAGTAAAAAATAACTTATAAGATTGTAGCTACTTCATAACATTAGTTACATGGCAGCATTTACATAACATCCTGCAGTTATCTCCAAAATATGTGTGGTGTCACCAGTTGCACCCACAGCATGTGTGTGATCTGTGTGTAAATTAGGCTCCCTGCAGATAATCTGCATAGGTGCTGGGCATTGCATAATGCCTGAATCTTGCAGGGGTGTTAGATGTTGGCATGTAATATAATACTTATGATGAATTAGAAATAAATGCTGCTGAAGTAGTGGTAACAGGGATATGGTATTTAAATGTCCCCTTTTCTCACCCCCACAGATCACTGAGCTCCTGGAAGAAGAGAAGTTGGAAGCTTGCGAGGAGCTCCCACGAGACGGAGAGGATGGTCCCTCCTCCCTCTCCCCTAAACATGCCCACGTCGCCCCCTCCTCCAGGTAAAAGCAACCCCAGTTTTTGAAATGTCTTCATTTGGGATCTGTCTAGTCTGTGCTGTGGTCTCTCTCAGGCATCTCCCTGTGATATTTAATATGAGCATGTATATGAGTGTGTGTGTGTGTGTGTGTGTGGTGTGGTGTGTGTGTGTGTGTGTGTGTGGTGGTAGGTATATATATTTAAGGGTATAGTAACACGAGCTACCACACACCTCCTAATGACATGTTTTTGCACTTGATTGTGTTTTCAATAATTTGTGTTAAGGGTGCTCTGATCAGGATTTTTGGGGCCGATTACTGATCACTGGAAGCAATATTGGGCGATACCGATCACGAAATATATAATACTATTCTTAACAACAATGTATTTTAAGTTTTAAAAAAATTAAGAGATGAGAAAGTATCATGAATTGACAACTCTATTAATTGGCAAGCAACGTGCAACATATTACATTTCCTCTCTTAGAGGTGATTAGGAACAGCTTAGAGCTTAACAATTCCTTTGAATAAATAGTAATGATAAAATACAGAAGTCAACAGAAAATAAATATAAAACAAGACTGTATAGTCTTCACTGTATAAATTAAATATTGACTAATCCTACTAAATCTACTCAAGAGCAATGAGGGATTTTTCTCTCTTTTCTTGTTTGATTAACATTGACACAGACGGCAGCAGGGAGATTAGGCTGCTGTCACTTTAAAACCAAATACACGGATACAATATACATAAGACACACGTGGCTTATGTGTATTATGTGACTGACAGTGTTTAAGCGAATACTCAGCAAGCTCAAAGTTCACTTTGCTCGTCCATGGTCCCCTCCGTCTCGGAGTGCACGTTCAGAAAGCCGCTTGGGGAACAGTTTCTCTTTCGCATCTTAATGCAGTTTTTATAATTCTTTTATTATAGAGCACGTCCTGCAGTTTATCAACGTAAACTGTATTTTTAGTTGATCTAGCTGATTTGGACTTTGTTTGGGCTTTTAGGGAGGAAAGAAAGCACACCGCTGTAAAGGAAAGAGATGTACTAAAATCACACCGCTCTAGTTTCTTGCTGTCTTTACTGTAGGGTTGCTGTTCGTTGCAATGTCTCTGCTCTTCACAAATACGTTGCAAATGTATTGTCCTTTTCAGACACCTAGTAGAACTGCCAGACCAGTGAATGTAATGAAGCAATTTTAGCTGCGAATAGAGCTATGAGTTTTGCGTCATCTGATCGGCCTTTATAGAGACCACCGATCAAACTATATAAAGCTATTATCAACTTTGCATCACAGAAGTAACAAATAGAAATTATTTAGAAATTAGAAATTACATTTCTAAAAATATTTAAACAAATCAGTTATTTTAAATTAGCAAACTTTTTATCAAATATATGTATCCTTTGTTAACATAAAAGACTTAATAAAGCAATAATAATTTGTGACAATGTTAAACTTTTTACGGTGTTGTACAATAATTACTTAAATTTCAGTGTTAAACTTTTGAGAATTGACTTATTAAAAGTACAGTAACAATGTAACAATTTTTTTGTTAGTCTGACAGTTTAGTTTCAGGAACGTGACAAGCTAATTAGTCAATTTTGTTACAGGGCTGGGCGATATGACTAAAATCTTATATCACAATTTAAGTAATTTTATTTTACTTTATTTTTATTTTCAATTTGAATGTGTGTCATTCGCTTCCCGTTAAGTTTAGCTGTAAAATATCGGATAGTTAATAGTTATATTTAAATAGATATTTTTCACTTAAGTAGCTTCAGTGTATTTAGCTACTTTTTGTTTGTAGGTTGTAGATCAGTTAATTACTTTACCTAATGAGTAGATTGACTGTAGCTTAACTGCTTTAAATTATGAAAAGCTTGTAGCTTCCTCAACACTTATCTGTGCGAGGAGCTCATGGCATCGCTGGTCTGGTGTCGTCTCTGTGTCAAAGCTTCTGTGATCTCCATCAGCCCGCTGTGTTGAGACCCATAACTGACCTATTCACCGTCTGAGCCGTGATCTCTCTTGGCCTTTGTTCCTCTGCACCTCGATCGGGACACGCTTTCAGAGGGCGACCTTAAATTCCAGTGTCCTAAATGTCAGATGGCCTTACCTTGATGTCAGGTTATAAAGCTAGTACTTCAGAGCCATATCAAGTAGGGATGAGTCACGAGTTTCGAGTATTTGATTAGTTGATTTTATTATAGAATATCGAAAGGTTGTGCGATTATTGTTTTTTTACTTTAAAAAAAATCCCCATGTTTTCGGTTTGATGCATTCCTGTCACCAGAGGGGGGGCGTTGCCAATAACGCATCTAAAAGCTGTCAATCAACTCTGACAACAAAAGAAGAAACATTGTCTGACACCAGTGCATGTGAGTGGAGTGGTAATATTTCCTCCAGAGCGGAGAGCGCCCCCGCTCTGCTCACTCAACCCAGAATAATGCCCTTTGTGTATTGGTTGAATATGTAAAAAATAAGTATGGCTGGCCGTGCATGACTACGTTTTTTTCTAGTCGACTAGTAGTTGTATTTAAGCCATTAGTCTAATCGCATATTTATATTAATTTAATTACTTAAATATATATGGGAGAGAATAAACCATAATGTGCGTTTTCGTAATGTATATTGCCCATTCCTCATCTCAAGCGCACATGCATAAAGCTTGCCACAAAGAACCGACAAAAGTAATGATTATGACTTTTTATTGTTTATTAATTTTATGTTATGTGTTTTCTGTGTCAGTGTCGGCTGCAAAGATGAAGTTGACGATGCTGATTCGCCATCTTCGCAGTAGTGAACGCGCCTTTAGAGAGAAATGCACACTTTATACGAATTGAGCTGCGTTCACACTACATGCGACTTTGTCGCTGCTGGTCGCCAGTGGCTGCGCTGGAGGGCGTTCCCACTACTGGTTGCCTAGTAATGTTTGTGAGTGACATTCCCGGATGTTACTCTATGTTAGACAACAAATACGTTTTCTTGCCGCTACAAACACACATTTTGGAAGGAAAAGTCTAAATATAAATGGAATCAGTACATAAAATGCATAATATTAAAGATGAACGAGAAACAGTGAGTGTTCTTTGCGGCTATTTAACTGCAGCAAACGGGCAAATATCGGTCTATCTGTGTTCCCGAAACCATCCAGGCACGGAGTCAGTACGGTGAATACCACTGTATGTACACGGAGATATATCATACATTATAAGACCGTTTCTGACTGCTAAAATGAGCTTCTCGTTCAACTTGACTCAGCACTGAAGAGTGACGCGCCCCACTGACTTCACTCCTATTGGTTGTCGCTCCCGAAAGTCGCTCTTCATTTGCATAAAGTTAAACAGATCTCAACTTTGTCGCGTCGTCAGACACGCCCCATCCATTCGCCAACGGTCACGACCGTGCGTGTCGCCGGAAGTCGCCCGCTCACCATTGAAAAGGAATGGTATAGTGTCGCTTGGTCGCGTGTAGTGTGAACGCAGCTTTAGCCTACATAAGCAGAGAGTAGCCAGTTTTGTTTAAAAAGACATTTCAAGCTTTCTATATATATATTTGTCAGGTCTGTGAGACAAGTAGCCTTTACGCTGAGTTTCGGTTCATTTTTGAGAAGACCCTCCAGTTCACAAGCAGTGCAAGTCATGATTATATTGTCTATTTGCTTCTTATTTATTAAATCCAGGCAATTGGTTAATGAAACATTGATTAAAATTAAGATTTTATACAAAACGGAACTTAATTAAGTGGTCAAAATCATGTCTGACCCATTCCAAATGTCTCCCGATATATTGGGCTACGATCCTATCTTACTTAGATGAAATAAAAAAAAAACATTATATTATTTAAACATAATATGAAACTTTTATATTTAAGCGTTACACTGCTCCGTTTCGCTCGCATGCTCTGGTGTGTAGCCTATACATGCACGTGTGCATGCATGTGGGGGTGTGGTGCGAATTTCGAATAATAATCTAATAATACCCAGCGATCTTCGAATATTATTTTTGCTTGAAATGCCCATCCCTAATATCAAGTCAATGCGCATTTTATGTAGATGTTTTTATAGACATGCTTTAGATTGTAAACATGGTATGTAAGGGTGTGGAGTGTATAATTAATGGCTGTCATTAACCTGTAGCTCTTCCCACAAGACATTGGGCCGTCTGCTGAGAAGTGTCTGGTTAGGTAACACAAAATGGATTGGTAGCTTGTTTCTGTCTGACACAAGCTAAATTGCATAGATGGATTGGATTAAGACTAAATGAAGAGAACGTGAAACATTCGTAACTCAAGTCATTGACAACGACAATAAGGTAACAGTGTTTGGCCCAGTCGCTCCTTGTTTAAGGTGATTAAATGCTTTAACCTTTAATCCTAATAAACAGACGGCCGTGAGAGTTGGCATGTGTCAAAACAACATGCGCAGTTTAGAAATCCTTGACATTGCTGAAGCGAGACAAAGATTTGTATTTTTTGGAAAGAATGCAAGAAAATGTTGGATTTGTTTTGGCTCAGCCAATGTCATTGGTTTTCGCTCCCTTCTAATGGTCTTTAGAAGTGAACGATATGAAATGCTCATAGGCATCAACTTCATGCACCACAATAATAGCACACAAGAACCTTTACTCATAATTGATTTATGATTTTGACATGTTGCCCCCAATCCTCCCTAGAGAGACCAAGGTCCACCCACCACAGTCTCACAAAACACTGTGGGAAACGCTGTATATGATCGTGTTATCAAACTAAAAATCGGTTTATCTTATAATTAAAAAAATACCTAAACATGATTATTCTTCAGCCAGTTGAATGTATGATCAGGATTGTACTACCTCCACCCCTATTTTGAGCAAGAAAAACCCTAATAATATGTTGATTTGGTGCTCAAGAAACATTTCTTATTTTCAATGCTGAAAACGATTGGGATGCTTAATATTTTTGTGGAAACAGTGATCATTTTTTAGATTATTTGATTAATATAAAGTTTATTTAATTTATAATGAATTAATGACATTATTTTGTAATAATGTAAAATATTTTACTGTCTATTTAATGCATCCTTGAATGAAACAGGTTTTTAAAAAATAAATGTATAGTCTTAGTGACCCCAAACTTTCGATAAGTAGTGTATATTTTTAGTCCGCTTTCTTTTTATTTCACTTGTTGCAATGCATTCTGGTATTAACTTTTTTATTATGAAGGATACATGCCCTGCTGGCTTACAATTTGACCAAGATGAGGTCTTATAAAGCAGCATCATTTACTGACTATTCAAACAACCTTCGTGTCAGGATTGCATATGTGATGCATTAAAATAACGTCTTGATAGGCAGCTCACTAGGTTGTGAAGCAGAGCTGTCGTGTGCATTTATGTTGCATAAAACGTGAACACCACCAAAACAAGTTCTGACCATCTTCTCAGTGAGCCAAAGCTCCAGACGTCCTGTCTACTAGAATAATATCTTGGGTACACTTTGCTAATCCTACTCACTTTGAAGTGTTTAGTCTCTGCATGAGCAGCTTTGGATGGCAGCTGCTGTAGTAATTTCAAGTCAGATGCAAGCAAACACTATGATCAGCAGGGAAATGGGCGGAGCAAAGCCGCTAATTAATATGAGCACATCCAAGCGCTCTGGATATAACAAGCTCTTCATCAGTGTCAGGTTAAGACATTTGTCCACAGCTCTTTTTACAGAAAAAAAAAAAAAAACATTTTCTATGTTGGACGTTTTTACCAGCATTTCTTTCCACTAGTTGCAGAAAATATATTATGAAACCATTTGCACATCAATTTTTTTTTCTTCCAATTCACTATGCATAAAGGGCACGATTAGGCCTGTCACAATTATTTAATTGAGTTACTTGATTATTTTGTCATTTATTTTCTTTGCAGTGGTGGTTTACTGTTTTAAAGAAAAGGCAGTAGCAAAACCACACACTTCTTTCAAATGGTCATAAGACAGCAAAACATTGTACATGTATTGCTAAATTGAATGTCATGTCAGAAAGTATGTCATGTCACTTATAAGGCCAAGAAAGCTTTCAAATCGTGAATCCCCTTAAGTACATGAGCCGTGTCACGACAGAGGCATACAGGAGCATTGTTATTTTTTGATGTTGTGATGCTATCTCTAATGACCTGTCATTCACAACATTTGCAAATAACATTTTATGGCTTTTATGATATGTTACAAGGAACTCAAATGGCATTTTTGCTGTGTTAGGATAGCAAATAATCAATGATTAACTTCAGAGAATGCAATTTACTTTGGACTATGCTATAAATACTTTCCAAGCTGTATTTTGGAATTTCCAATTATATAGTTATCATGTTTTGTAAAATTGCTTTATTGATGTAATTTGACATGTTTATCAAATCAGATATGGTCTCATATACTTGGAGTCAGAACAGGTTAACCAGAAGTCATGTGTGTTTAAAGATGATAAAATGACGAAACCGGTCAAAGCGTCTGTATTGGGTGGTTTCTTGAGAAAGAGCAGTAGGACTTGTTTTCGTTGGGGTCCTGCAGTGATTATACTTGCCCCCATTGTGCCCCAGTGGAATCTGAAAGGGTGTCGCACATTCAGCTAAATATAAGCGCTGCAATGTATCCTTTACCAGCAATGGAAAATACTTTTCACACAGCTCTAAAATAAGCGGCAGTAGATTGAGGTTCTTGAGACATGTTGTTCAAGCTTTGGAATGTATGAACAGTTTTTGACAACGCTGGTCTGGTGTAGGTGTGGAAGTGTCAATGACTAATTTCAGGCCCCTTATGAGTGCACTTCCTAATGACTGCAGTTACAGTGCTTACACAAATTATATTATAGATAAAGAGAGGCATTCATAGATACTTAACTGATGACTGTGCTTAAGTCTGTAGTTTGAAATAAGGGATGTGCAGTCTGATCAGGGTTCCAGACTGCGACCGTTTTTTGAGAATGTGCGAGTTAAAATTGTATGTGGTCGCATTAGTGCGAGTGGACGCTCGCGCAACAGAACGCTGTTGTATATCAGCAGTTGCTGCAGACCGTAACTTATGTTCAAAATGAACGAGTAGGCTACATCATAAATCAATTTTCCAAACCGTGTTTTTGACTTATCCTGAATCACTACAGTACGTTTATAATTAGTGTTTATATTCTGACTGTTTTATCCTCGGCTCGGCTCGGTTGCGGAGTTTCCCAGTGCCTGCGTGACTCGCCATAGACATTAACGGAGAGAAGTAGCTCCGGCTACAATGTTTTTCCGCAAGACACTTGCAGTTTATTTATTGACGAACGTACACGTCACGCGCATTGCACATTGATGGAGAAACGCATTACTGTATAAAATGCATTGAAATAATCTTATACAAATATGCTAAACATTTAAACTGGCCATTCTAAGTGGGCTTTGTAACTTTTCTCAATAGTTTTTTTTTACTTTAATACACAAATAAAGTAGCTCACCGAAATGCTTGGCAAGAAATTTCTCCCTTTCCCCCGTGATTTTGTCTATATCACGAATATAAGACGACCCCCATTTTTCAGCCTATTTTTAAAACAAAAACCTCGTCTTATATTCGGGTATATACGGTAAGTGTATTCATGCCGAAATTGTAGGATATGGGCTTTTAAAATCTGAACACTGGGCATTAAACAGTTGCTTACTTTTTTATCATGCTTGTTGTTGCTAGGAGACACATGACAAATGGAAAAAAAAAAGTGTTCTGAAATCGTTTCAAAATATCAAACATATTTGAAGTCCTCCGACTGGATGGCTTCATAGTCTCAATGCTAAACGACCATTAGCCAGATTTGCTGCAGACTATCTATATGCTAATTACTCCTAAAAGTTAATGATTGGGATGTTGGCATTTAATAACGATCAGCCCAGTCCAAACTTTGTCTTAATAAAAGAAATAATAGTTTTATTGGGGACTTTTAATAAATTAGAAATTTCCGAGACATGCTCTAGTCTAGTTTGGTGGTTATTGCCTGTTGGCCTTCGTGGGATTCAAGCATACAACCTTTAGGTTTCAAGCTTAGAACTTTATTCGGCAGTGATTGCTGCGTGGGTAGTGCGCCGACATATAGCACCACTGCGCTCCGGGCACCCCGAGTTGAAGTCCCAGCTCGTGGACCTTTCCCAATCCCAGCCCCCTGCCCTCTCTCTCCCACTTAGCTTCCTGTCTGCTTACTCTCTTATCATAATAAAAATAAAAAAAAATCTTCAAGCTTCGATCTTCTATGGCACTCTGCCACACATAGTTTGAAGGCTGTGGTATATTCTGGCATTTGAGACGCTAGGACCTCCTGGTCAGATCTGTGTCTACGCATTTAAGAGTCTCCCCTCTGTATCAAGTCGCCTCATTTTCCCATGCACTCTTATACTGAGCCATCAAAACAAGTGCAGTGTTGACTCAACGTGAACTTCCTGGCCTGCATGGACAGCCAATACATGGAAAGGGCAATAACTCATTTCCACTCCTCTTTTTAAGCATTACCCAGGCATCCAGCTACATTTATTGGGTTTCACCCTTCTTTTGACATCCTACCACCTGGGTATGTCAAGCAGCACCCATAACACGCTGGGAAATTTGATAGTCCCTGTGACCAATCTATTAAAGTACTTGCTATGAAGACAACGTCTGTATTACTCTGCCATTCTCTGTGTCTCTCATGTTTAAAAGGGTTTCTCGTTCTCATCTCATCAAAATTACATTGGGGAAGACAACTGAGTCATTGCATTGGTTCTTGAAGTTGCTTCTTATTTTGTTTCCTGCTAATTGATACACTTGCTCATCCTTAAAACACCAGGAAGTGTGATATGTACTCCATCTGGCAGAGACCAGCCTCTGACCGGTCTGGGATTGGTAGTTGACAGAGTGTACTGCTTAAAGGGATAGCTCACCCAAAAATGACAGTTCTGTCATTCACTCTTTGGTGGTAGTGATGAGGATAGTTATTTTTTTACCGAATATGGTATTATTGATGGTATTATTGATATGATTAAGGTCACAGCCATAGATATGGTTACAGAGATCTGTCACACCACATTAAAGAGCGTCAAAACAACATTTATTGTTTGAATTTTGTTATAAAATTGATAGAATTTACAAACTTTATTTCAATAAACAAAAATAAACAAAGCTTATTGGATGAGAGGCACGCTATTAATGATGTTTAGTGAAGTTTTGTTCACGCATCAACTTACTACAGCGTAGACTAAAAGATCTCAGATAATCAAAATGAAGATCGACAGTTGACATGTTTACCTGTTGTAGCTTATCCATGTCGTGTGCTCAAAATAGATGGTGGCCGCTAAAACGTGCCATCGGAGAACTGTTATGTCACAATTTAAGGTAAACGATTATAGTTTCAACTAAAACTGAAAGTTCATTTTCTGCCAAATATTTTCAGACGAAGAAATCAATGCATCATCATTATTCAGTGGGAGACTGTTTTCATCCTTTTCTCCGTGCCATAATCAAAGATTTCAATTCCCAAAAGCCCCATAAAAGTGTTCTAAATGACCTTCATGCTATATTTATATCTTCTGAAGCCATATGATGTTTTTGTGTGACAAACAGACCAAAACATAAGCTGTTAGTGAGCAGCACAGAAGAATCAATGCGTTTTGAATGACATGATGATAACAGAATGTACATTTTTGACTGAGATATCTATTTAGGATGGTATCCATGTCTGTATTCATGCGTTTACGTGTATTTTTGTCCGACAATGAGTCCCCTAACTGTAAACGGCAGTGCAGTAAGGGTTGAAGACTGTCTGATGTTTGGACTGTGACAGGGTTATATAAGAGTCTAACAGGTGTTTGAGTGTGCAGGCTTGACTTTAATTTGGGAGGAGGGAGTTCTCTGTCTGTGTGTGTATGGAGAGGCGATTGGCCCAGAGCACTAGCGACAAGACTGCGTCAGACGGCCGTGTATTTAAGCGAGGATCCAGCTCTTCCACTGCAGCACTTTTTAACAGAGTGCCGAATCCTATTCAGAGGCAGACAGCACATACAGGACTCCGCAGAATGAGCTCCGGCAGCCTGTGTTTGCTCTTTGACCTGCTCATCCAGACTTTAGCACCACAAAGTGCCCAATCAGGATAACCATACGCCCAACGTTAACAACTAAAACGGCTCATCAACGAGAACCAAACTGAAGAACATGGCTTGTCAAGTCCTTCTCCACAGGTAATGAATCTAGCGATTCAGTGGAACAAGAGCTGTGAATGTGGTAGAAAAAGCTGTCATTCAGGGTGAAACTCTTGAAGTGGATTGATTTGTTCCCGATGGAGTGTTGTTTATTGGTTTTCGACCAAGGCTGCGTGTGACCGTCAGATAAGATCTGCCTCTCAGATCGCATGATGGAAAGCACTAATAACTTATGTAACACTGCTGATGAGTTCAAGTGATTATATGGTGAAAACGAGAGATGTAGAATTTTAAATTGATGAATCACTGCATGATGCAGCATTTAATTCACACACAATTCCATTCAAGTGTGTGTGTGTGTGGGAGGGAAAGACTGCCGTGTGTGTGTTTGCCGCTGCTGATAAGATAAAGTGCCGAGTCAGAGGAAGCCGTCTGTATGTAATCCTCTTAAAGCCTCAGCTGATCTTATAGTGACACAGCATATTACTTTTAGCTTTGTCCGCCACACTTTATTTTTGGCTCCTTTATTAATCACAGCCCTGGTGAATTTTTTTCCTTCTCTTCAAAGACAACATGAAATGTGTCGAGTTCCTTTTTGTGTGACTAAGTGCAATAGGATCTCTGTCCATTCACACGGAAACCCATTGAAAAATGCAGATACTATCCGTAAATGAAATGCATGTAAATATCTAAAGAGTGACATTGGCCAAAGATTCTGAAAACAATTTTTTATTTTTTGTTCGTTTCACGATTTGTTATACACTAATATATTGGTTACAGTGTATATTTAAGCAATATCTCTACTGAACTTTTCGTCCTTAGAGTAAACATCATCTCTCAGTATCAGCCAGGCGGTCTACGTCATCAATCTATAATTTTGATTTGTTTCTCAGGCTAAATCCTCGACATTAGAGGTGTTGCAGCAGATTAAATGAATGGAAAGATGGGTAACACTTTATTTGAAGGGGTGTGCATAAGACTGACATGACACTGTCATAAACATAACATAACACCTGTCATAAACATGAAGGAGTCTTTATGAATGTTTATGACTGTTGTCATTAAGTGTCATTCGGTAAATTATGACACTTTCAATGCAAAGTTGACATTGTTTAAAATGTCTTTGTTATGACAACTTGACATTACCCAAGACAAAAATGTCTTGATTATGACAACTTGAAATTAACAAAGACGGAAATGTCTTTGTTATGACAACTTGACATTAACCGAGAAATCATAACCTGTCAACCTGTGACAACTTTGGCCGTCATGACACCATTATAACTGTGTCATGAATATTTTACTTGTCCTCAAGTAAAGTGGAACACATTGTACTAGTTATAAAGATGTCATTAAGGGTTATTACACTGCAAAATGCTTGAAGTTTGATAATTAGACCTGTTATGACATAATTGTGACAGGTTGACAGGTTATGATTTCTTGGTTAATATTAAGTTGTCATAACAAAGACATTTCCGTCTTTGTTAATGTCAAGTTGTCATAATCAAGACATTTTTGTCTTGGGTAATGTCAAGTTGTCATAACAAAGACATTTTTTGTCTTTGTTAATGTCAAGTTGTCATAACAAAGACATTTTAAACAATGTCAACTTTGCATTAAAAGTGTCATAATTTACCGAATGACACTTAATGACAACAGTCATAAACATTCATAAAGACTCCTTCATGTTCATGACAGGTGTTATGTCATGTTTATGACAGTGTCATGTCAGTCTTATGCACACCCCTTCAAATAAAGTGTTACCGAAAGATGTTACAGAAGGTTCTTTATTAGAGTGCTTCATACTGAGTAATGTACAGTCAGTGTGGACGCATTACTGTAACTGATCTCATTTACTGCTTCTAGAGCTTTCTGTGGTCAAGATACCGAATCTCTCTTAAACAAGGCTCGTTTTGTTCTCTTGCAATATCGAGCGATGCACTTTTCAGTGCTGACTAAGAAAAAAACTCAGGATATTTTTCAAAAAGTGCTTCCTTTAGTCTAGTTGCCCCAGCAGCAGTTTCCTTCCTCTGCCTATTTAAAAATAGTTTGGCCATTGAAAAAAGAATTGTCACAAAGTCATTTTCATGTATCTAAATTAAAATATCTGAGATGAATTATTTTAGCCTAGTAGTTTTGTTGCTGTGTTGCCATATTTATTTATTTAATTATTTGAGTTGTTTCTGCTGTGGCTATGTGGCCTTATACAGTTGTACAAAGAATCATAAGGGGTTAATTGAGCACTAATTTTTCACACCTGGGGCCAGTTACGTTCTAGTATTACCCACTAGCATTTAGTCAAGTTAGTCTTACTTTTCATTATCAAATTAGGCCAATGTATGTTTTTATGTAACTGACTTTAAAAAAAATTAAAACAGTCATAAACAAAACAATTTGATGGCTTGTATATGTTATATGCAACCGGTTCCAGGATGTAGGACCAAATATTAGCTTGTAATTAATATATAAAGTGGAAAGAGGTCAATTATAAAATCTTAGTCATGAAATCTGACAAATTAGGTTTATTAATTTAACAAAATCAATAAACCTGAAGTAAACACATCTGATTCAGTGCTCTTTTTTTTTTTTTTTGATGCTCAGGTCCTAGAAATCATTTGATGATGTAACCCTGACTGTCATGGGTTACATAGACTGTAGTTTCTAGAAAAAAGGTGCTTTTCCATTTTCATGGGATGACTGGTTGAACGCAAGCCTTCTTAGCAGCCTAAAGAGCTTAAGGGGTCAAGACATTGCACCATAGATCGCACAGCTGTGAGCAAATGACACGGAGGACTTCAAAAGCTGATCTTGAACTTCACGCTTGTCCTGTTTCTGTTTGTGTGCTGATGTGGCCTTGGTGTGAGAACGTATGTCGAAGCACCTGTTGTATCAATCAGGACCCTATTTGTTCCTACCCCAGAACCAGACACGGGTGTTAACAAGCAGTGGTCAACTAGTGTTATATAAGCAAGCATTCCTAACGTGTCTGAGTTTGTTTATGGGTCTGCATGTCACCCTGCCCTCAATTTCTCAGATGCCCAAGTATGTGACTTAGGAAATGTATGCTAAATTATACTTCTTTCCCTGATGGGATGTACAGGTGTTATTGTACAAAGAGGCTGAGTAGGTAAGATCATACAGTCTAATGTTTGCTTCCTTTTCCTCTCTTTCCAGTTCACACATTTCTTCCATCAGCATTCTTCCAGGATCTGCCGAGTAAGTGTCAGTCACCATGGCAACTCATGGCCATATATTTATTCTTATCTTGAATCATATGATTTGCTTTGAGTCTTGTTTGTTTGCTATTATGAAACCTTGACATAAACAGCATACAAAGCCTTTCTTTGACCAATAGGTCCATTTTCATTCTCTATTTGAAGTTAATTTAGCTGACATTAATTTGGTCTGTATGCAATTATCTTCTGGTCTAAATCAGATTTGTTCATTCAAATGGCCACAGTATGCATTAAACAGACCTTTTAGATGGACAGAAGGCAAAATAAAGCTGAGCGAATGTGATTATGTTCTTAAAAGCAGATAACTAAGGGATGCTGTCTTGCCGACAAAGAGGCCGATTTGCTTTGCAACTCAGAAAAATAGAATTGAAATTAGAATTCTGCAATTATACTCTGCCTAATTCTGTCCATTGCTGAGATTCCACTATTTGTATTCATAATTAAATGAACCCCACAATCACATTAAGACCAATTAATAAATTACATTCAATTGCTTCTAGTTTCCTACTGGTGAATGGCTTTTCAACTGAAGCCTTGACTACCAGCATCAAATTGTGGCAACAGGAAGAATATTATCCCATTTCTAAATGCTCTCGGAGCAGAAAATGCATTAAAGTATCTGTAACTGAACAGCTTCAGGCAAAGCTAGTGTATCTGGTCCTGAAATTCTGCAGCATTAGCTAAACCGAGACCTCCACATCACTTCAACAACACCATCTTCTAATGATTTGCTGTTGGAAATATGGAGCATGCAGAGGCGGCGTGACCCAACGTGCCTTTTGGCCCAGATGGGCACGTGGAGGTTAGTTAGGAAGGCATGCTTGGGGGTCTATCGTTCCACACAAAACATGTGAATTCAACATAGCCAGTTCCCCAGTACAGGACACAGGAGCTGTGTCGACATAGAGACTTGGCTGTTATAATACTGAAAGTCTTAGTAAGCTCAAAACATGTCTATTTTCAGACACAAGAATCTGTGGTGCTCATGATAGAGGGCTATTTGTTAGAAAGATGAGCTTGCAGCGAAAACTTCTTGGATGACCTTGTTTAATAGGTCAAACAATGATTAATAGGGGTATTGCGTGTTTCGGCCTCAATGGGAAGCCATTTTGAATACTTGTGTCAGACGGCTTGAATGTGTTTATTTGCAGTATAATCCAGAGGACCATCCGTGCTGCAGTTGAACAGCACTTGTTGGACCTACAGACTTCTATTGACAAGGAGCTCGGCAGCTATGAGAGTCAGGTGTTGGACTCCCAACCCATTCAAGGGTGAGTTTGACAATAAACACAGTACATAAGGACACTGACCTGGTATTTATTTGTTTGTAGCTGAACCTAGCAGTTGTTTGGAGAGAAGTTTAAATATGGATGTTTGGTTTGAAAGTTTTTTTTTTTGATGTGTTGATGTGAATCTATATCTTTTTCCTCCACAGAAACAGCCCTACTCAGAAGACACCAGGGCCTGAGAACCATGAAGATGTACAGTCTGAATCTGAGGCAGAGATTGAGACTCTCCCAGAGGTTACAGAGGAGAGCCTGCCATCAGAGAATAGTGAGGTAAGCAATTAGAGGGTTAAACTTTGATTTTTATTTATCGTATACAACATAACCAAGAAAGCCAGAGGAACAACCAGTAGTTCTCAAGCAGGGGGTCTTGGCAAACTTACAAAAGGGAGCTTTAGATTACTTAAAATGTCTTAAAATAAAACAAAACAAGCATTGAAATAAGCTAAAACTACAGAAAATCAACACACAAAAAATCACTCCCTCAAAATTTTTAGTTTGCTTTGAAAAATCTGAATTCACACAGTCTCGGAAAGCCTTATTTTAAATGTGTGTTTTGTAGATGTCAGGTTAGGTAATAAAATCTTAAAAAGCCATGGGCATTTTTATATCTAATATACATTTTTACTAGTTATGTTACACTGAAATATATGCTTTTTTTTTACCAATGGTTACGCTTAGTCCTTATGCATTAAATCACAAACGACTGGAAAGTCATGTAAATTCAATAAATAATGAAAACAAGCAGGATGCGCTTTCTGCCGTCTTGACCTCCGTGAGCTTGGATTGATAGCCTGACTTCGTCATACTCATATTCTGGTCAGAACATGAGTCTGAGACTGCTCCATAGGGCTTTGATTATGAGGCGTGTCTTAACCGAACCAGGAAAAACAACAACTCTGCACTCAGTTGGATAGACCGACAACCAATCAGAGGAACGCAGTAAGTGATGTATGTTGAGCAACGCATAGTTATCAAACAGAACTCTGGAAAAAGTATGAAAAAAATAAGGAGTGTTAACGATCTTTGCCGGTGTTGCAAAAAGAACTTAAGGATTCGCGGAGTAGGCCTACTTGCATGCAAACACGAAAAGCATTTTTGAAAGAAAAATACGTTTGAGGACGTGATGATTACGTTATTGGATGGATTATCTGTCCATCATCGTATAAAGCCCGCCCTGGCAATTTGATTGGTCCGACCATTTTTTGGCTGATCATAATTACTCCTCAATGGATCGAGTCCAGACCGAACTTCCCGACCAAAAAATGTTGTGGGCGGGGTTCGGGCTGGCATCCAGGCTATTGGATTGAACCAAAACACACAGAATACTTGTAGCACAGACGTAAGAATTAATTCTATAAAAACCTTTTAGTGTCTACTTTTTGCTTATTTGACGCTAAATGCATTATATAAGCCACTTGGAAGTCACAGCTCGTTTATATATTATAAAATAAACATGATTTATAGTCCGGAAAACACGCTAGCCGATGGCAGATTATTTTACGGACCCCCTGCCAATGTGTCACGGACCCCACTTTGAGAACTGCGACCCTACAGAACATTCAGCTCTTAAACCCTTCTGTGATTAATTATTTTAATTGTATTTTCATTTTAATTATAAATATATTTCACTTTTTTTTAATTAACTAAGCCCATAGATTAAAATTGGTTTTCAAAACAAAACTGGGGTTTGGATGTCTTTGAATATTGTTGTGGACAGTGAGAATCACTGTCTTAGACCATTTCTTTAGTCTACATCTGGCTTTGAATATGATTAGTATTCCTGCTATCAGCAAGGTTTGTAATACACATCAGAGCTGCTCCTCCCCAGGAGAGTGAGAAACAAGGGCCTTCCTGTCCATTTGATAAGCAGACCATCAACTGTTCTCAGCAGGCACAAGCAATCTTCCCCCATTTAACACTTTGCCAGAGCGAATGAAACAGTTCAGATAAAGCACTTTCCTCAAGTAGCTAATTAAGTAACAAGATGAGGATGGTTCAGAAGACACATCACCGTAGCTGACGCTAAAGGTTTGTGTCTCTTGTTGACACTTTAGCTGCTCAACCAAGAGGTGTAATAAAATGACGAATGTGTCTGGGATCCTGGCTTACTGACGACTCTGATTAACAGTCTCTTTGGGAGGCTTCTCTTCCCTCCACTCGTGCCTAAAGTTCTTGTGGCCTGGCAACAGGTTAGGAACATATGAACTGGGTTACCTTCTTTTAATAGCCAACTCTGAGGAATGACAGCGCCACCTGGTCAACCCAAACACACCCTCCCACCGAGAGCCACCCCATTCCTCAGTCTTATCAGCTGCCGACCTTGAGATGCAATCATCAATAAACACGCACAAGGCCTAGATATGTTTGAGTGTTCAGATGGCTTCGAGAACATTTGGCATTGTGCGATATCTCCAGCATAATGCTAATACATATTATCACTTCTAAACTTGTTGGTACAGTCAGTGGTAATTACCCTCCTTTTCCCCGCAGGAATCCCAAGGTTCTCAGCTCAGTAGCCCTGTCACGGAAGAAAGTTCTGGGATGGACCTTGACACAGTGACTCTCATAGATGCTGAGAATCTCACCATAGAAAGGTTAGATTGGAGGTGTTAAGTTGCGGTCACAATTACTGTTGTTCAGCTAATGTTTAAGGGCGAAATCCAGTCGTTTCAATAGGAATTCACGTGAATTCAGGAGTTTTGCGTGAGGGCAAAAGATTTCCCCATGCAGATTTTGCTGTAATTTTACTAATGTGGCCACACCTTGAGACCTGAAGCATACTTTTCAAGTACATGAACGCAAATGCTCTAGCTATGTTCAATATTGTGTTTTTGCCTTCAAAAATAGGCCAAAAGAACGCATTGTAGGGCTGTTATAGCGAGCATTACCGTAAACTCATCTTTTGTAGTCAAGTTTTCTCTTTCAGTTTATTTGCTGTCATGTTGAAATGTCAGATTGAGTAATGTGTGCTATTAAACTGTTATGTTTAAAGCTAGCTGCCTAGTGGCATGGGCATTTAAATGGCACAGACATTTTGCCTCCAAGAATGTACGTTGAGTATGAACAATGATGTGAAAGCGCGGGCCAGGCATTGCGTTTGTGTACTCACGTGGAGTGTATTTCTGGACTTCAGCTGCCATGCAGAAACTATTTTTCTAATGGGAAAAAAAAGTTTCTGCAAACTAAAATATTTTTCTTGGAACAAGCTTCCAAGAATAACTTTATACAAGAAAACAATCAAAATTGTTCTGTTCTTTTATTGGAAAATAATAATAGAAATGTCTAGCTATAAATAGCTTGTAAATTTCAAATTGTGTTCTTGTAAAACTTTTGTAAGCCTGTTACATCTTACATCTGATAAGCTCAGTGTCCTAGTTTCCTTAGTCTGCATAATTCGCCTTTATAATATGTGTGGGTGTGACTAGTAAAGTTTGGATACACTTTAAGCTAGCACAGTTTGTCATTCAGCCTGAAATTCTCTTTGCTTGTTTTACGCCCTTATTAATAGACTAAATATGACTTCTTTTTTTTCCTAGCAAGACATTTTAAGAGCTTGCATAGTATAGCTCTATAATTGACATGCGTGAAGGGAACAGATCACACATTTGTCATTACCTCACTCAGCAGTTCATAGTCATTTGTTTCCATCTTCACACAGACTGGAGAAGTACCCGGACTACGAGCAGATGGACCAGGCTGATGTTATCACCTGTGTGAGTATATCTGGACACCACTAGGCTTCTGTCTGTTTTTCTACGCTGTGAGACTGAAGCATCTAACTAAACCTATCCAATGACACACAGGAGCCTGGCGACTGTGACCTGAATGCTAATACTGAATCCACAGAGCCTGTCAGCGGCCCTCAGTCTTTGACCACAAGCGTTTCTCTCGGACAGCGAACAAGAAGGTAACTTTCTATTATGTCTCTATAAAAGATTACAAGGTGCTCTGTATATTAACTGGACATTTTTCGTGTGGGAACACGTGCTGCAACATAGCCTTGTGGAAGAAACGGTCCTTATTCAAATTTAATTAATTAATAAACAGGACACATCATGAAAACGGTGTGCGTTTTTGCATCCGTTTGTCTGACCAGTGGAAAATGGGGAGGGTTTAGGAAACCTGTTTGAAATCAGTCATAATTTTTAAATTTTTACAAATAGTGGAGTACAAACTTCACATTTAAGCTCATATATATTAAGACTGAATGTTGACAGTGCCCTTGACTCTGAAATTTTAGA
Source organism: Chrosomus eos (assembly GCA_036326025.1). Taxonomy (NCBI): domain Eukaryota; kingdom Metazoa; phylum Chordata; class Actinopteri; order Cypriniformes; family Leuciscidae; genus Chrosomus; species Chrosomus eos. The sequence goes on from CM070835.1 coordinate 26,743,716, forward strand.
GAAGTTAATAGATCACAGAGCTATAAATAGGGAATGTAAACCATTTTTGTTCATAAATCACCAACATGCACTGTTCTGTTTTCTGTGTAGATGTACGTGAATCATAAATATGGCTTATGTGGAGTGAATGAATGCTGGTTATGACTCATTTGTATTTCAGCCATAGATCCACAGCATTACGTGTGAGTGTGTGTATGTATGTGTCTGTGTGTGAGGCTCATAGCTCACCGCACTCTTCTGTGCTATCTCTCTTTCCGCCCATGCCTGGTCAGCATCATGCCCCATCAATTTCCCACCCATTGACTTCACATGTATGCACCTGCAGAGAGAAGGGAGCGGTAAGTAGCATCTCCACAGCTCGTCCATCGCCCGCTGCTCTTCTCAGTCACACTCCTTTCACACTAGTTTCGAACCAGAGTTTGACTCCACCCCCTCCCCTTTACAGCTCTCTTCTCACACTGCATTATTTTGACCTCAAACCACAGTACACTTTCAACCACCAAGTTCCACTTTTAATACCTATCAGGCGCTAAAATGAAGTGTTTTTGGCTTCCCAATTTTACTACCAAAACTTGTGCACCCAGAACACTTGTGTATGCAGCTGTTGCCCTCCAAAAGCGATTTCTTTCAAGACAAGTTGCATTTAGCAGGCCCCAATTGTATATGTTGAGCTTTTATTGTATTATTGTACAAAAGTAATTTACTTCAGCAAAATTAGTCCGCATTGACTAGACCCTTTCACACCAAGGATGATAACTATAGAGTTTTAATAATTATTCTTATTCTGAAAATAGGGAAGTCCACACTCCCACCATAATGATAAAGACATAGATGAATGATATAATTGGAATCACTTTCAGAACAATTTCTTTTCCCCTGCTGATGAACGATAAAAACATTGACAGCCAATCAGAATCTATCCTACTTTAAAGAGCTTGAGCATTCAACGCAGCAGATGACATAACTCTTATAATAAACAGAGCATTGTCATTCGTTGGTTTGGATGTTATCATTATCTTTATAGGTATCATTCTTGGTGTGAACAGGCCTTCACTGTCCAATAACTTCACTGTACCCCAGATCCCCATTTTCTAACAGACTCAAGCTTTCACACCTACCAAGTTCACAAAGACCAAGACTCTGGTCTGCGCTAAAAGTCCCCCCTCCCACACACACACACACACACACACACACACACCACACCCGCCGACTCTTATTAACCAATTGGCTTATCACACGCACCCAGTTGGACCTGCTGACTCCCACTATTTACCATCTGCCATCAGCAAATGCATCAGCTTTCTCCTAATCAACCACCATGTCAGACATCTATGCAGTGTAAATTTGATCAACTTTCAAGTTTCCATATCAGGCCCAGGTCCAGTACATTCAATCTGGGCAATGTGACTTCTGCTCTGAGCATGTTTCCTTGCATTAAGCACGATTGCTGAAGTAGCAGCAATTAAGCTCTTTAAATAGTTTGGCTCCAAAATGTGTGTGTGTGTGTGTGTGTGTGTGTTGTGTGTAAGTGGATAACATTAAACTGTGCACTATTACCCAGAATAGTCACCTGCCAAATAACACAGTGTTGTCCTGCTCGCTTACTATGTATCAGAGCAGCTCACCCATTTAGACCTCTGGTTAATATCACAATGCAACCTAGAGCTGTTTGTGAACTTCTAAGTCTGTTTTGAAATGTATTTAATGGAAAACCAAACATTGTGAAGATGTTGGTTGCATGACAGCGTATGTGTCTGTGTCTTTGGCAGATCCTGTGCCAGTGTTCATGCCATGGCAAGAGGAGATTGAGTCAGGGGAGGCCCAACTGTCCCCGCTGGCGGGCCGCATGATGCCCCTGCCTCTAGAAGAGGATGCTCAGCCACTGCTGGCCCGGCGGTTCCTGGACTTTGGCCACAGTCAGCGGTTCTTGCAGCAGGACCACGATGCCACCTCCTCCACCAAAACTCTGTCCTGTGGGAGGTGAGCAGAGTAACCACAATCACTTATGAATACTCGGATACACTGACAATAAAAACTCATGCTTATGTCATGTCTCACAGGCCTCGCCGTGCCTCCCTCACTTCCAAAGACAGTATAAAAGGAGACACAGTCTCCCATCAGCTCACCAAGAAACTCCAGAATCTCAAGAAGAAAATTAAGCACTTTGATGAACAGTTCGAAAAAGAGAGAAACTACAAGGTTAGAAAGACCTAATCATACACAAGCAACACCCTAAATAACCTCCCAGAACACCCTAGCAACCATATAGCAACACTCCAACAATAGAATAGAATAATTTCAGAGATTATCGATTAAATTAATAATGCTGTTATTCATTTGCAGCCCTCTCACGCTGATAAGGCAGCAGATCCAAAGGTGCTGAAGTGGATGACTGATCTTACCAAAATCCGCAAGCAGCTCAAAGGTAAGAGTGGCTGTGTGAGCAGGGGAGCAATTTGGCTGTGGAGTGTGTGATTGTCAGTGTCATACCGTTATTGGGCAGTCTTGGTCCGGGCCTGCTCCCCTGTCCCCTGTAGGGCAGAGTGGAGAAGTGTGGAGTTGCACTGCATGTCTGTAGAGGCTCTGGGGCTCTCTCTCATGGGACCACCCTATACTCTACCAGAGACCCCTCCGCTCACTGTGTTTGGCCCCCCACACTTCCCATCATCCATTTCCATTTGATGCCCCCCATCAGAGGTGCACTGTCGTATAAAGTCTCTCTTTCTCTTTAACTAAATCCACTCGGATGGCCCGCATCGGCAGGACGACAGCACCTCTTCCCAAAAGGTTCCCTGAGGCACCAGGCCGTGCTTCAGTCATACAGATGCCACTCGTCCTCTTCCTCCGTCCCGAACACACCCCATTTTACACTGTCACGCCCCCTCAATGCCTCTAGACAGGCGCCCCACTTCTGTAAGTACATATAAGCAGCAGTAAGTAGACTTCAACACTTGAGTTTGACACTCTCTGCTCTCCTCTCTCTCTGACTGTCTCTCTGACCGCGGTCTCGCAGATGCATTCCCCGTACGGGACGCTCTCAGCCACGTGTCGCAGCTTCTTTAATCATCTAAAGTGTATGTTTATGAGGGTTAACATTTGATAGGTGCTGAGGTTCAAGGGCTCACAGTCACCGAGCTCCCTGTGCTTCCTCTGCTCCTTTTGAGTACACTGAAAATGAAAAATGGCCGTCTGATATTGTTCATGGTGAGGTCAGTGCACTACTAGTGGACTTTTTCTCAGATCTTGGTGATGCCGAGTAGGGTTGACCAATGACCTTGTTTTTCTTTCAGTTAGGGTGGCCAACTCCACCCAAATGCCCGCAGCGACCAGCAAACCTTCTAGTCTCCTAAATCTGTCTTTCTCTCTGTGTCTCCTTCTGTTACCCAGATGCCAAACACAAGGCTGAGAGTGAGCTGACTCCACAGACGCGTCCACGCAGTAACACTCTGCCCAAGAGCTTTGGATCCACACTGGATCAGTCGGCTCACGAGGACCTGTGGAGAGCGAGGCAGGAACACCGGCCCACCGAGAAGAGACGCTGGAGCTCATTCAGTGCTGCATCCAAACCAAAAGAGCGAGGACGGCTGGCCGGAGGACGTCAGAGTGAGTTCCAGCTTCTTCAACTTTAATTAGCAGCTTTGATTTATTTAGGATCATCAAATCAAAAGTTTTTAAGAAGGTATATTTGTAACATTAATGGCTGGAATACATTACTTGACTTTTGCACAAAATATTACCCCTGATTTAAGGCCCTTTCACGCTGCTAATTCACGACTGCACGATAGGTGGCGCTGACAGAGAATGCATTTTTCCTCATGCAAGCATCTCGTAGGTATTCCCATTTGGCTTTGACCTCGTCCGCTGCACAACATACATCGGTAAATTAAAGATAAACAATGGTGCTACACAGAAACCATCATCAAATGTGATCTAAAGTGGATTTTGATTAAATAATGGCCCAGATGTGTATTATTTGTTGTGTTTTATATTAAAGTGAATTAAGGCATTTCTCATGTAAGCATTTCTTATTCTTTATTGTTATAAAAATACACTTAGCCGCATGAAAAAAACAAACGGAACATAATTAGTTTGAGAGAAACATTTCTACAGATGGAAAATCAGGCCAGTTTTTTATGTGTGGGAACCTATGCAGAACCCAAAACAAGGAAATGAACAGCTTCTTCATTCGGAAGGGCAGGAGTTATGATCTCAATATTATTGACAGCTCTAGAGCGAATAAGCTCTTAGACTCCTAACAGACATGCACAGAAGAAAGCGGCGCTCTGTATGCCGTTTCAAACTCTTCAGATCGCATAATTCAATGGAAAATTAATAGAAATGATAATCTGTATAAAGAACATATGAATAAATCTGTTCTCAGACACCAATGATAACAAGAACTCAACATTCTAGAATACAGTCGGAGAGTATCAAACATGTTTGATATTGTCTGTTGATTTTAGAACACATTGTTTTCATGCGTCTCCTGGCAAGGAGTCTGGTAGTGTGCCAATCGTTTAGTGTATTGATACCCAGTTTGTTTTTTTCTTTAACCATTTACAAACTTTATGATGCCTAGTGTTTTAAAATCTGTTCAGATATTAAAAGTTGTGTCGTTTATCCAGCCTTGACGTCTAATTTGAGAATTCGGCTTTAATTCTGCTCTCACAGAAAATGACCAAGGAGCAGCTTGCTAGTGAGAAAACTGGACTGCAGAAGAACCTTCTGTACTATGAGGGACTTCACGGGCGCCCAGTAGGTGTCTTACACACACACACACACACACTTGCACGCAGAAAAGTTGTCCTCTGTACACAATGCTCTGACAAAAGTCCTCCCTACAGGTGACCAGAGAAGACCGCTTGATTGTAAAGCCCTTGTATGACAGATATCGTCTGGTCAAGCAGATGCTCACCCGTGTCAGCATCACCCCCATCATAGTAAGACACTGTTCCTCTTTCTCACCACACCCACATTAACCCTTTGGGACTTTAGATATAAATAATATAGAATTAGTGTTTGCAATATGAAACCAAGTCTGGAGTTTCTATATATTCTGTATATTCTATTAATTATACTGAAAGTGGCTGAAATCTGATAGGATAGTGAAATTAAAGCTGATACTGCTTTGTTGTGCTGTAACAGGAACTAGTGTTGTTTTCGGATTGTATGACATTCATGCGTGTTTGACACAGAGAAAGCAGAATAACCAGGTTCTTCTCTCTCACACAGGCTTCTCCCTCCAGCAAACGCCGCAATCAAATGTTACAGCCCATTATTGAGGGCGAAACTGCTCACTTCTGTGGTGAGATCGAAGAAGAGGAGGAGGAGGAGGGCAGGGGCCAGCAGGAAAATGTAGAGATGCAGAGCGAGAGCTCAGAAATCATCATGGACCCAGTAGCCCAGCCCAGCTCCCAGCAGCCCACTCAGGAGGACGTCCTCAACTCTGGGAAGCTTAATCTCGATCTGCGTCTGTCCAGTTCCAACGCCTCCTCAATGTGAGTGTTGACCAGAAAATCGAAATTGAGTTTTACTTCCTCACCAAACACTCCTTGAACAGTATGGAGGTCAAAAGGAAATGCCGTTTCTTCATTGAATTGTCCTCAGTCTGGAATTTCCCATTAGGACTTTGGTTTAAAGTGTAACCTACTTTGGCAATATTAATGAGAACTTGATTTCTACACCCTGTTTATGTTTATGTGTATGCGCATGTACGCACATAGTCCCCCAGTTAATCAGGTAGGAGCAGCAATCGGCTCATGCTCTCATCATATGAGGTCTATTAAAAGAGCTTGGCAGGTGCCTGGAAATCTGCAGGAGTCAGTGGCCCGAAAGCCTCGAGCTGGATCATGCCGTAATCTGGAATGAAGTAAAACAAATGCTCAGGCAGCCAGATCTAAGTCTAGCATACTGTATTGGGTGCCGCTGAGATCATGTCACTTACTTTTACCAACCTGAGTTGACCTCAGCTTGTGCCCTTGTCATGCTTTGCAAAGGTTGTTTCCTGCTCAGGAGTGTTTTGAGTACACAGTTTCCTGTTGCTATAGAATCAGAAGAGTTATAGCTCCATATATAGAAATCCAGCAACTTAACACCACTTGTACCCCACAGGCCTGAGCTCCTGGAACAGCTATGGAAGGCTAGAGCAGAGAAGAAGAAACTGAGGAGGACCATCAGAGAGTTTGAAGATGAATTCTATCAACAGAATGGCAGGTAGGCCTCCCACGTTCATTTCATCTGAATGTTCATTTCAAAACTCACCTAGATGGGAGTGATATACTGCTGAATTGGTAAACCAGTAGAAATGTGTAATGTTTTCAAGCAGGGAACATGAAGTACTTGTCCTAAGGCACATTATTGTCCAGCCTCACTCTATTGTACTCTCCTACCTGCACATGTTAAATATTTTTGGATTTGTGGTCAAATTGAGTGAATTACTATAGAAATGATGCCCAAAGATAAACCGTTTTTAGACGTTGGAATCCTGTACATATGTATTTATATATTAGGGCTGTCAATGTTAAAGTGTTAGTTCAAAATCCTAACTCATTCAAATAATTGAATGCAATAAATGAAACACACAGAGCAAACTAAAGAGCTAACAAGATAATTAATGAGAACACAGGTGAATGGGATGATTATGCAAACAAACTGAGAAATTGGGTCAAATGACAGGCACAGGGAAAACAGAACCAAAACACATACATGTAACAGTCTGCCCCCTCCTGAAAAGGCACGTCCTCACGCGTAAATAGTCCAACTGAGGAGGGAGGGCGAGGAACTGGAGAGGGGCGGGACAAAACCATGTCCTACGAGCCAGGACGAGGCTCTAGGGCAAAGTCGATGGGGGGAGGAGCCAAGTTGGAAACCCCAGTGCCCTGGGACGACTGATGGAGAAGGAGCTGTTTAGAGATGGAGACCCAGGTGGAGCTGACGAGCCAAAGAGCCCACGTGACCCCGCTGGCACTGGAGACCAAGGTGGAGCGGCAGCGACGGGCATCCGAGGTGGAACCAGGAAACTTGAAGACTGAGGCCGGGGGAAAGACGGAGCCGAAGGTGCAGGCAGGACGATGTCTGACCAAGGCGGAGCCGGTGGGACGAGGGATGATGGTTTCTGGTGGAGCCGAGGGGAGGGAGGGAGAAGCCAAGGCAGAGGTGACGGCATCCCAGGCGTGAGGCAGAGCCAGGGAATCCCTCCTACTGGGCCTCAGCCAGGCCGATGGTAAACAGAGAATCCTTGTTCACCAGCACCCACCCCACGAAGTGTTCCTTAGGACCGTCCCACGTGTGGTCTTCCAGCGGACAGTCTCCCTGCTCCAGGCAGAGCAGGTCCATAGAAGGGCTAAAAACAAAGAAAAAAAGGGAAGAAAAACGGTTAGTAATGAGTCGTAGGAATACAAGAAAGTATTTTAAATGAAAAAGGAGAGCATGTAGGAGAAATAGTCAAAACTACATATTAACAAACAATACCGGACAGGGAAACAAACTCAAACTGAGGACTTAAATACACAGAGCAACCTAAAGAGCTAACAAGATAATTAATGAGAACACGGGTGAACGAGAAGATTAATCAAACAAACTGAGGAACTAGCAGGCACGAGAAAAACGGAACCAAAACACATGCATGTAACAATTGCGGTGACGTACAGAAGATGTAAGCATGCGTGAGTCTGTTATATTGATGCGTAAACAATCCGTGCATGTGCAGTTTCTTGACATTGTAGATATCCACAGATACATTTCAATACATTCACGTTGTTTCTACACACATTCAGGATAATTGTTTTATTTGTCATGTGTATGTTCGGTATTGCAACTTGACTTGTCTAAAATGTAAACAAGCTCTTTGCTGTTGCACTGTAAAACATATAGACTGAATTCTGAAAGGATTTTTTTTAAACTTTTTTATGGGTGCTTTGGTGTGCCTATATTGATGAATTGTATGGACTCTTTATATCATTTGATCAGTCTCCAAGTGTCCTTTTTTTGGAAAGACAGCTATGGTTTTGTGAGAATCACTCTTCAATCTGATGGTTTACTTGGCTGAATATAGCAAATGATGACAAAATGAACATGTTAAACAAGATAAATGGTGTATACTTATTTTCACGATAATTGTGATTAATCAAGATTTTAAAAAATCCCTTTCAACCAAGATTTTGAAGACACTGATTAAACAAATTTGTGCTTATATTGTTTGCCCCGAAACAAATCACAGTGGCATTGGAAAACAGAAATGAATTTTAAATGTTTTGTTGTTAAGTGTTTTTGTTTTGTTCAATTTTGACTTGTGGAACATATCATTAAGAAACCTAATCAGAAACGGTCTCCTCTGACATTGTTTGCAGTAACAACTGTAACATTTGTCTTGTACTCTGCATGTAACGTAAAAATGACACTGTAAAATAGTGTTCCTAAATTAAAGACAAAACGTTTTATATTGGACAAAAGCATCATGTTAGCTTTGCTCTCAACCAAGCTCTGTTTTCCCCCCCGCAGGAACGCTCAGAAGGAAGATCGCATGCCTATGATGGACGAATACAAGGAGTACAAGCGCATTAAAGCCAAACTGCGGCTTCTGGAGGTCCTCATCAGTAAGCAGGATTCATCCAAGTCCATCTAAAGCGCCCAGTTCCAGGAGCCAATCAGATCGGGCCCAACCAACTTGACATCTTGACTGTAGTCCGTCAACTTCCACTGTCGTTCCTCCTCACTCAGCCACTGAAGAAGAAGAAACCCTTGTACTCTGTCATCTAAAAAATGACATACTGGAAGAATGAAATTCTTTCCCACCCTTGAGTTTGATATTCAGACTTTTGTTTTTCCTTTTCCATTGACTGAGCTTTCTCATACTGAGAATCCACAAAGGACTGAGTGATGGCATCAGTATGTGTATGTGGACATCAAGCACTGAACTCTTCCTCAGACCACAGAGATGGTCGTCATATTTCAAACACCCACATCATACTCCTCTCCCTATTCATGGGGCTCTTTATGCTATTTGAGGGTTTGATTTGGGTTCTGTGTATGTATACTTGTACATATCTATACTATATTGTATGTAGGCATAAATATTTCAGTGTTTTTCTTGATTTAAGACTTATCGGCACAGTGAATAATCAAATAAGGTTTTTCGCCCCCTTGCCTTTTGGTTACAAATCAGAGGACTCCTGTATCAAGCTGGTGCTCTTTTTTTTGTTTGTTTGTAATGTCATTTGGATCACTTGATCAGACTGACAAAAGCAACTCCAGCTGGATTGTCACACACGCTTCCTGATTCATATGTAAATGACATCGGTATGTCTTCTCTATTACTGTGTTCACACCTCTAATGTACATTTGACTAACGCCTGCTGCAATGAAAGCGAATATATAGCCAAACGGACAAACGTTTTTTCAATGTTAGATCACAGTGGTACATGGTAGATCATTTCTGACACTATAGATAAGTTTTTTTTTTATATATATATATATATATGTTAATGTGTCCTTATCAGTTTTTCTCACCTCCTAGACTCATGGTTTGTCAGTGTGTACACATTCAACAAAGCATCCGGTCATAACCAGTAATGCTGCAAGTCAGAAGAACCTCGTCAAACATAACTACTTAACTTCAGGACTTTTTAGGAAGTTTCAGTGTCACCGTGACTCCAGATGTGGCATAGGATGGCTTTCTTGCACATGTTGGGAGTCTTCAGCATATCATCTGATCTGTCATGGTCACTTTACAGCTGCCAGCTTAAATCCTGCTGGCATTGAGCTGGGAACTGCACAACAACTGCGCAATGAAGTCTTATCGAAGAGATAAGGGATTCGGGATTTACACAGGGTTGCTGGGATGGAGAGTGTTGCATGGTTCGAGGGGGTCAGATGGGTGGTTTGTTGTCGAGGTGAAATATTTATCAAGTGTACGATAGTTATGAAAGTCAGCTTTCAAAGATAAGATGTGATCGTGACAGAAGGAGGTGATGGAGATTATTTGCACAGCATTCTGGGAATGCAGACTGTTTTTTTCTTCTAGTGTTTCTCGATTGTTCAAACACTACTCGCACGTGAAGGCTGGGAGTGCAGGTTCTTATTTGACGCATTCTGCCCCATCTATCACTCACTGTGTGGTGTTGTCCTTTTTTATGACCATTATTTTGTACTCGTTTTTTATCGTCTCGCTTCCTGCAGTTCATCTAAACAGTGTGGTTCCCTAATAGTGAAGCACCTACTTTGTCCTGTTTTGTAAAAGCTTGTCAGTAGTAGGTTTGCATGGCAACAATTTGTATTTCTATTTTTGTGCCATGAAAATTAAGCAATAAATTTAGCATTGAGGCCTGTATCAGTGGAATGAGAGGCCTCTTGTATCCAGTATGTGCATTTTCAATAAACAGCTTGTGAGTATTATTGCCTGCGTGTGTTGATGCCTTTTTGTGCCTGTAGGCGTTACAAATATTAGACAAATGACACCACAGAAAAAGTACATAACTCACATTTTACCGTTATGTTGAAATCCAGTCATAGTTTGCACAAGATGTCACACTCTTATAAGGACGCCTACCTGGAGGGCAAAACAACTTTCCTTCATTGACTGCCAGTCATTTTTTTTTTATCAGGTTTGATCTAAGTGCTTTTAAAAGGGACATGAATTAAGAAATATTTTTTTTCTTGATCTTTTGACTTATAAGAGGACATTTTACTATAAAAAGATCCTGCAAGTTTTGGAACTCCAAATTTCCTCGGTTTAAAGTAAAACTGTAGTTTTTCAACCTTCATAATATATTTCCAAGACCCTTGTGATGATACATCGACTTAAAATAAGTTAAATGACTCGTCTGCCATAGCCTGACGGGGTCTGTATCGCTTTTACTGGCACTATGTAACTTCGGGTTTGGGGTAGGAACCCGTGCACAAAAAGAACTACAGAATTCGACTGCTTTACGCCAAGCGCTACAATAGTCATTATTTCGTTTTTCTTCCTTTCTGATGTCGCAATACATCATCCTTTCATGAAATCATGTAACATCCTATACCTTGTCTGTGGACATCGTTCATTCTAAAGCCGGTGCTGGATAAACAGCGAGCGTGCGTGCGACGGTAGGCTAACTTATTTATGACAGTGGTAATGGACAATTTCGTTTCCAACCATCTGCCAGGGCAGATTTTTGGTGTTACTTTAATTGAAACCAAGCTCAGAAAATGATTAGTCTGGATTTTGTCTCATTGTTATGTCATTGTGCGATGAAAGACCGCCTCCTGAGGAGAAAAGCAACGCCTACTTCTACGCCATTGCCTCATTAGCTCCTCCCACCGTTGTCACGTGGGAACACAGGATTACTCCAATAGTATATTCCTGCACAACCGGAGGCTGCAGTTTCAGGACCCCAGTTTTAGGACCGCAGTTTCAGGACCCTAGTTTTTCGTGACAGCGCCACCTACCGAACTGGATGATATCTTAAGTCTTGTTAAAAAAAAAAATATATATATATATATATATATATATATATATATATATATATATAATATATATATATATATATATATAAAAATATATTATATAATATAATATAGTATATATATATATATATATATATATATATATATATATATATATATATATATATATATATATATATATATATAATAAACAAAAATAGCGACTTTATTCAAGTATTTTCTTTGGGCCTGGAGATTTCGTAGTGTTATTGTGCAAAGCTTCTGGTTGAACGTCACGCATCACACACATGACCTTATTAATTAAATAAGGGCAATCATATCCTATTGCAGTTCATTTTGCAATGTATCGTTGCCGGTCGGCAGGCGTCAATGCCTCATTTGTGACAACGCCTCATGAATGACATTTTTGTCATTCAAACCTCAAACACACACGATGCTCACGGTGTTTTCCCCCAACGCCGACCACGCCCCCCAACTATGACGCGTTGTCACAGCAGCGCCATATATTTGTTTTTTAATGGGAATGAAAGCGAGGCTGTGAGAGATATTAAACCGTGTTTTCAAATGGCATCCGCTGTAAAAAAAAAAAAAAAGATTTTTTTTTTTTTGGTCTACTAATATTTCTCGAAAATATATTTTTGCAGTGTTTCGTCAGCAGAACAATCCAAAAACACATTAAATAACAGTACAACCCACTGACGGGCAGTATGTCTAGGATCCCTCAAAGCCTCGCTTTCATTCTTGTTAAAAATCAAAGATGGCGCTGCAGTGAATAAGGTCTATTCCTGCAATACCGGATCGAGGCTTCAGATTCAGGACTGTATTTCTAGGACCCTAGTTTTTTTATGACAGCGCCACCTAACCAATTTCGTTCCAACAGAGGAGACCAGCTGATATAATATAATATTATCCTATTTGTGGCGACGGTAATGCAAACCCACCATGGCATCTCCGAGATCATTTTCACTTTCATCTTCTCTCATCTTGGCGATGCATGACTGACCGCTGCCCTCTAGCGGCAGTTTACAGACTTGCAGTCACAACATATTAAAAACACATGGCAATCAAATTCTCTTAACAAAGCTTAATTTAATACATCTGTTTAGAAATACATTAACACCTTGTTCACGAACCACATCCGTGCATAATCCATTGTTGATGCACCACACTGGAATGTCATAGTTTGAGAGTTGTGGATCATGATGTTTAAAGTCATCAAATGTAATGGAAGCAGTTATACCAGGCATAGCACAAAATAAGCTCTGAACCACTGGGAACAACAAAAACATTATAAGCAATGTTTTAATGCATAGTATGCCTTTCATATCAATATATATATATATCCAAATGAAAAAAGTAGGTTGCTGTGAAAATCTGTGATGATGTGTGAGCTGGTTATGTGGGCAGTCAGTTTTGTTACTTCTTTATCATTACAAACAAAATTAATTTCCGTTTTACAATGATCAGTATTGTAAACAGTGAAGCTTTATAGAACCTGCAACTCAATAATGAGAGAAAAAAAAAACATTAGAAGACTTAATATTTTTAAAATAAAATAAAACAGTCTTCAAAAATGGCCAATTCTGTTGAATCACAGATCCAAAATACCCAGTGAACCATGTCAGGGTAGAACAGGACAAATGGTGTACTTTCAAACCTATTTACTGTCTGGGTATTTACCTGCGATTGCAATAGAGCTCAATCTAAGATGAACAGTGCAATTTCACCGCAGAGACAGCAAGCCAGTGATATTTCAGTGACCGCATCTATATATAGAGTTATTATTACAAAAGAGTCTGTGTGTCCAACATGGACGATTGCACACCAAACTGCATAATGAAAAAAAAACAGAAGCTTATGTACAAGTAACTAACATACAGTATAATCCATATGAGTATGAATTGCATTTGGCACATTAAGGTGCGGTCACGTCGTTCTGCAAACTTTCACGGGAAAAATCCAGCCATTTCAATAGGAATCCACGCGATCTGGAATTTGATGAGGGCGAAAGATTTCTCTGAGCAGATTTTGTAACCGTAACCTGCTTGGTTTTGGGGTGAGCTGTGCTTCATACATCCCTACAGTCCGTGATATTCTGCAGAAATGACTCTAATGTGACCGCACCTTGACCCTGTGAGATTTATATGGTTTAGCAGTTTAACATCCTCAGTAATACTATATGGCACGAAAGCAGCTGGTTAAAACAACTTATGGGCTTGTTCCCATATTCCTTTTCATACAAACATAAAACATTAAAGGTGCAGTGTGTAGCTTTTTGGCGACATCTAGCGGTTCGTTTGTGAGTTTACACTAAGGGCTCAGCCCACTGCTCACCCCTCCCTTTCGAAGAAGCTACGGTGGCTAAAACGGGACAAACATCGTCGTAGTGAGCCAGAGTAAAACAAGCCACAGCTAACATGGAGTACCACAGTTCATTATAAACCACATCATGGATAAAGTTTACAAAGCCATAGTCAGGTGAGGATCAAGGGTCTTAATACATAATATAATAATATTGGTCTGAGCTGTCGACACAATAGTAATCAGCTGATTGTCTCACGATCGTAACCAGCACATTCTCCCCACATAGCAAACCCATAATACAGCGAGGGAGTAGAACCACATGAAACTATGCAACTATAGATTTTTTCTAACAGGGTAGTAAAAGTTTAGCTGGCTAATATGAGCTGTTACTGTGGCTGAGCTGGTTAAAGCCTTGTTTATACTCGACGCGTCCGCATGAGCCCAAAGGTGTGTGCGGCAAAAATGATGTGATTGTAATAACAGCACGCGTGCCTCCGCATCCCAATAGACACCACTTATTACACACAATAGCCTTTTTTCTCTGATTTTGGAAACTCGATCGACTTAAAATGCTTCCAAGATCGACGGGTTGGTGATTCCTGTAACTGTTTTCCGGTCAATGACAAGAGTAGCCTACTAATCAGCTGTCTCACGAACGTAACCAGCACATTTATCCCCACATAGCAAAGCCATAACACGGCGAGGGTGAAGAATTAAGTTACATGAAACAATCCAACTACATATTTACATCACTCACAAGGGAAAACACTCACGGTGTTTATGACTAGCTTCTTCTAGCTTTCTGCGGCTTCTCTTTCAAGGTAGTGACGAAACGCGCTCTGTAACGCTGTTTGTTCGCTGTCGGCTACGGTAGAAATATGACGTCATAATATGGCGGCCTTCATAGAAGGGGATTCCCGCGCTTATGTAGATATAAATGCCTAATTCTAAGGTAATAAAAACATTACAGTTTATTAAGTAAGTTCTTTATACACAACTGAACACATAGTTATGGATGTCATATTGCATTTCTGTTAATAAATAGTCAAAAATGTTACACACTGCACCTTTAAAGGGTACCTATCATGGAATTTTGAAAATTACCTTTCATGTAGTGTGTAACATAGATCTAAGTGAACGAAAACATCCTGCAAAGTTTTAAATATGAAAGTTCACCGTATACAAAGTTATTATCTCTCAAAAGTAAGAGTCGACTCTGAGTCGTTGATATGAATCGATAGACGAACGATGCACTTTCGTACGTCACTTGTCCAAGTTATTTGAATAAGATACGCCCACTCATTGCATTAGGAGACACCAGGGAAAACATCATGTCGACGAGACGCTGCTGTGTTTTGAAGTGCGACGCAAAAGCAAACTTTTTTCATCTGCCCAGTGAGGAGCATTTGAAGACAGTGGCTACAGTTCATAACTATACCACAGAAGTATTATAGCCCGAACTTGTTCTGTGTTCGCGTCATTTTGAAGATGATTGCTTCACAAACCTAAATGCTATAAAGTATGAATTTGCGAGCCGGCTGATGATACTGAAGGAGGGAGGTTCAGTACCGAGTTTATTTGGATCAGCTTCCTTCTCCGAATCACAATCTGTAAGTAGGCTGTTGCTTTTATGTTTGTATCATGTTCTATAATTATTTTGTGTGTTGTGTACGCACAGGCACAGCGCAGCTTCTAGCAGCTAACTTAGGTCTTCAATGTCAATTGTATTGAAATATGTGAAGTGTTTGTCGTTGTTAATGGAGTTGTCACAGGGCTCTCGAGTGTCACGCATCACGCATTGAGCGTGACAGTCACTCATTTCGGTCTTTTGTCACGCTCTCCGGCCACACATTGTATTTCTCACGCTGAAAAACTATTTGTAATATATTTAATATGCCGCAGTGCCCAAAACTCACTCACTGTGGAACCGGCAGGATTCAAGCGCGTCTCCTCCAGTGTTGCCAGGTCCGTATGCCTGCACCGTTTCCGCGGGTTGTTTGTGTAGTGCACGCTGGTTGACGCGATTGTTTTATCCATTGGAACATGATTGTTATTGAGGAAACACCCGGGAACGCTATTTGAATATTTTTGGCCGTGATTGGGTTAGTTTGATGAGCAATTGGGTTGGTTTTGTTGTGCAGACCTGGCAACCCTGGTCTCCTCTGGTGTTGTTCGTCTGGTGTTGTTAGCCAATCAGAAAATAGCACTGTTGTATCTGGGTAAGATCTAGCGCAACAACCAATGACACCCCGTCGGCTGGGTGTCTAACATATCACCACAGATTAGCGTCACGCAAAGGCGGGGTTTGGAAAAATGAGTCGCTAAACGATTCATTTGGGAGTCGGTGAGCAAATCAGGTAAAAATAAATGCATATTATAAGACAACAAAAGTGTTTTTTGTCATTGCATGCTTGTAAAACTGTTGTTGGGGACTCCCAGAACAATATTAGGAACATTTTAAATGCCATAATAGGTACCCTTTAAGTAACCCTGTAACCAAAACAACAGAAGTCAGTGATATCCAGTCCTGATCCAGTTTAAAGGGTGTCATAATAAGCATTAGTGTTAGCCTGTAGAATCAGAGTGTTGTAAGTCAGTAGTAAAGCAGGCGGAGAAGCCTCTATTGGCACATTCTTCACCTGCACGTAGACAGATCCCCACCGCAGTCGGTCCGCACGGGGCGTATCCTGAGGTCGTCCTTTACACACTCCGCCCTGGCAGATTCAGTCCAGTCAGGCCTGTATAAACGAGGTCTCATTGCCCACAGTATGGGGTGACCATGTGACCTCTCTGTTAATAACAGAGCTAAATGGCACTTTCTGGAGACTGGAAGAGGTCAGGACTCAGTGTGTGTGTGTGTGTGTGTGTGTATGTGAGGCAGTCAGGCTTTAAGAGGCTCAAGCACCTGTCAGCATCTGGATTCTGCCTTAAATCAGCGTGTGTCTGTCACAGCTCAGTCCTCGGCGGGTGTGAAGAGGCCTGCTGCCCAGGGCTTTTAGTCATAATGACTTGTCAATAACTGACACCCCTGAAATAGACAAGACAGTGGTTTAGTTTAGATTAGTTGTATATGGAGGGTGTAAGAGTGAAACAGACCTGCGTAGCTGCGGCCGTTGCTCATGTTGGTGGGGATGAGACTCCATTTATCAGCAGCTGGGTCGTAGTATTCTACAGAGGAAAGGTTGCACGACCCGTCGTCTCCTCCGATCACATACAGTAAACCGTTTATGGCACACACTCCTAGAGACAAACACACGCCACTCAGAACTACAGGACTTTCCTGCTCTTCCTTTAAAAAAAACAATGATTTCAATGGTTTTGAAACATGTCTAGTTTTTTAACATTCACAACAAGAAAAATATAATACCATTTTCTTCAGAGCTTCAGCCCTTATATTTTTTTTACCATTCCAAACTTTAAAAATGTGTCAAGGCTACTAAAACAAAATTAGAACGGTCTAGATTTGTTTATGAGTTTAAAGAGATATAACCATTTACAGCTTTTTTATTGTCCTGGTGCAGTTTTCACAAGCAAATGTTACATTTTACAGTTTTTTACAGTCGCTAGGACACATTTCTCAATACTTAAGTCACTTTTTCAAAACTCTTCACACAGTGAGCACAACAGAAGTATATGTGGGCTAATCTGTGGATCATTTATCATTGCTTTGGCACAAAATGCATTCAATGAATACATCTTTCAAATTACATTAATTCTTTTCTCACTTCGACACAACAACCGCCAAAACTCTGTGTACCTACAGGCCAATTTGCACATGCTTACACACTGTTTTCAAAACTGTTAAACTTATGTTCAAAACAATAACATAATACAAAATTGAATAATTATAAGACAGCATTTTGCCACATTTCTACAGTAATATTGTAATGAAATATATTTGGAATCTAAAAATTAAATGGTATAAAAACAATTGGACCAACCACAGCTGATTCCTATTGTATCTGTATCGGTGGATGGTGTGTATACAAATTGTTGTACTTTGGAATTACTCCAAAAACATAAAATATTATAACTGCATGATGTCTGATTCATTCTAGTAACATATATTGCAGTGAATTCTAAACACTGGTAGAAGAGGTAGAAGAAAGAAAGCATTTACATAGGAAAACATTGTATAAAGTTACCTGTTGTTAGTGTTTTTTATGTTATTGTTTTGTGGGTGATAAAGTGTGTTTGTTAGCTGTCAACCTTTGCTAGTGTTCTGGAAGAATGTGTTAATTTGAGATATGTATGAAGTGATTTTGTAGTTTTAGTGCATTTTGAATGTGAAATGAACTGCTGTGCCGAGCTGAAAGTTGGTTAGGAGAACTGTGTGAAGAGTTTTGAAAAAGTGACTTAAGTATTGAAAAATGTGTCCTAGCGACTGTAAAAAACTGTAATCTCAAAAGAGCACTTTTTTCAGACATTTCAGCATATTTTTTATTATGTTAGTACAATACACAAAATCACAAAGTATCCTTTTCACTACACAAAATAAGTGTTTCATCTAAACGTGTTATTTACCATATCTGACTTCCATAAAGTCCTTATTACAAAACCTTTCATTTGCATCTCGTCTCAATACATTTGTCTATTATTTGTCTGATCTTAAAGGTTAATCAATGAATCATTTAATACACCTATTTATTTCTATATAGATTCTATAGAACTTGTTTGCAGTTTCCGATACAGATAACCAAATGTAATGAATTGTTTTTACATTATAAGCGATACAGTATAAATTCAGTCATAAGATACAGTGAGAACATTTGGGTAGTTGACGTGACGTGGCTTTTTCACCGTCACAGAAGATAAAAAATCATTTATTTCACATTTTCATCATTTAGAATACTGTAAATGGTTAAACATTTTCCTGTTTTACATGAATTTGTTATTTTAATACCAGAGTTATTTTTAAGTTTTTACAACTTTGAGCCAAATCTCAAAATTGTCCTATGGTGTGACGGGGGACAACACTATTTCGTAAATATTAACTTTTATAAATAAAGAAAATAATGTTTAAAAATCTTAATGGACACTCCTGGCATATTTGTGCAAGTGTATATTTCACTAAGTGGCCATCACTTTTCCTATACATACATTTCTAAAAGTATGGGAATTTCATAAAGTTTGTCACAGAAAAAAATGTCCTTTGGTGTTATGCAATAACCTGATATTATGTTGGGCAATATCATGGCCCCATTCAAGGTCATGTGATTGAAGACCCCTATGAAGCCCATGAGCAGTGCACATAGTAAATATTTCTCTCAGAATTGTTCAAATATTTAACTATGTTTTCAGACCACTGAAGTTGTTAAGTTTTTTTGTCCTTTGGTGTGACACCCCTAAATTAAATTTTTTAATTCAAATTTGTATTTTTAACAGCAGGACTATGTAATATTATGCAAATGTATCATGCCAATTGCTAATGACAGTTAAGCTAGCATTAGCATGGTTATTAACATGCCACAAAAGCTCAAATGTCCTTTGGTGTGACAGGAAATGTCCTTTGGTGTGACGCTTTGGCCTGTCACACCTTAGGACACAGATGTCACACAATAGGACAAGACCTCCTTAAGTAGCTATTAAAACAAATAGATAAAGTTTGTTAACATACTTTTCATTCTTTTTTTTACCAGTTTTGATGATTTTAAATTCAATAATGACTTACATTTTAATGTTTATTGCCATTTTTGGACATTACATAAAATGTTCTGAAGTGTTACTAAAACAACTATAATGTATAATGTATGTAACAACTATAAACAAACACAAACTACATAAATACAGTGCTACTACTTTATAATGCTACTTCACTTTTTTTAGACCAGAAAGAACTGAGGGAGAGATGAGTGCAAAAGAGAGGACCAGACAGTATAGGGAGAGAATTAAAAAGGATCCACAGAGAAAGGAGGCGATCCTAAGAGAACAACGGAGAAAGTAAATCAAACTGAAATGTTGCCATATATATCATATCTTAATATCTTAACACATCTTAAAATAATTCAGGGATTTTATTTTCATGTCAGAAGCCAAGTTTCCATCCACTTTACAATGGAATTATCTGAAGTTCGGTAAAAAGCTCATGTGAATAAAGCTGGTGAAAGTGTGTTTCCATCAACGGCTTTAAAGCGAATAAAAACCTGTGCGTAATGACGTCACATGCTGTTTTGCGATCAAATTGGTGTATCGAATTGATTTGAGACATGTTAAGGCGTTTCCATTCATTTTCTCACCGAATTGCACAACATTCAAGCAAACATTTGCGAACAAAGTTTTACTAGACAAAATGGATCGCGCCATAATAACGTTTCCATCAGCGTTTATCGCATAAGCCGTATATCCATCAAGATAAAATCCCATGAGTCCGAACGCATTTCATTTGAGTCGATATTCATGAAATTCAATCGAATTTCACTGTTTCCATAAGGCATTTTTCATTCGATATCACTTAATGCGGATAAAAACGTGTGGATGGAAACATAGCTAGTGTTTCCTTATTGATGGATCTATAAGTATCAAAGTTACTTTTGGTGTGATATGTTTTGCAGTTTATATTGCTGAAAAAAAAAACAAATGTCCTCCTTTATAATTGTTACAATAAACGCTATATATTTGAACTCTTTTTATTCAATGACTATCTTTGTCCTTTGGTGTGACGTTTTGTCCTATGGTGTGACAAACATAAAACAACAGAAAAATATACTTATTTTAAAATATCTTTTTAAAAAAGAGTCAAATTTGGCATTAGGAGAGTTTCAATAATATCTCCTCTTAAATGGGTATAATTTCAATCAGTTTTGTAAGGTTGGCGAAAAAGTTTTATTGACATTCGTAGGGAAAAGTTTATCAAGTTCATCTATTCATGGTGAAAATGATTTTAATTTGAACTTTCATGTAAAATAAATATCACTTTCATAAAAAAATGTTTTAATAATGTGAACAATTCTCTCAAGTATTTTTTTTAATGTCATTTAATATAATTTCTTTGTACTTTTTAAATGTCACACCATAGGACACATTTACATTGCTGTTGAGTGAAAACGTGAAAAAAATATGTGAAGTCATTGACAAAATGAGTGACCACTACTATTGTCTGAAACTGCAGTTTTCATAGTCCATAAATATATGTATTTTTTCTTAAAAAGTTATGTTTTCCAAAAAAAGTACTTTTTCTTGGCCATTTGTCAACTACCCATTTACTGTATCAGCAGCATACTCTGTTCTAGCACAAAACCTCATGGCCGTGTCATACTTCATCACACCTTTTAATAACACACTGGATGGATACCATTACAAACATTATGGATTTTATGTCAAATACATAAGTTCATATTTTCTAATCATCCGTAGCCTGTATTACTGTGATTATTATAGTAAAAAGGGTGATTTGAAACATGTATATTGCATTGTTTGCTATTGAATGAACTGATTGTTAAAAGTACTAAATTGAAAGAAGATCACACTGTTCTCCTTACATAATACAATAGTTTTGTCAAAGCTTCTGCTACTCCTACGTCATACATTTTTACCCGCACAAGTGACTGACTAATTTACTTATCTGAAAGACAAGCACATGACACTACTCAATGTCTCTTTTCCGGTTACTCACCTGCGTTCCTTCGGCACATGTTCATGTCGCACACCTGGCTCCAGCTGTTCGAGGCAGGGTCATAAACCTCCACACTCTTCCTCACCAGAGGACCATCATGTCCACCTGCAGCATACAGCTGTCCATTGAGCACTCCAACACCTGTACACACAAACACAGACACAATCACATCACAGCCAGTGAATACATGGAGATGCCAACTGTAAAAATCAATAGAAGTGAGCCCAATGTCCAAAGAGGAACTAACCAGCTCCACTGCGTCTAGTGCTCATGTCCGCCACATAGCACCACTTATTACTGACTGGGTTAAACTCCTCTACAGTACTCAAACACTGCCGAGACGCTCCATCATAACCTCCAACAGCATAAAGCTTTCCTGTACAATCATCAGACACATTGTGTGAAATGAACTATCACAGCCACACAGTTTAAATATGTAACAAAAACACCCTAAAGGTAAAATATTCTTTGCAAATTCACTATTGCAAAATCATGCCAATTAAAACATTTTATTGTTGCATGCCTCAATACGGTGAGCTGATTGCTCAACACACATGTACTTAAAAATGCTCACCGTGAACTACGCCCACCCCTACACTGCTACGCCTGGTGTTCATGGGAGCCACAAACATCCACTCATTAGCCTTGGGGTTATACACCTCCACTGACGCCAGACCTGCAGAGAGAAATGAGATACATTCATGAGCCATTCAAAGCGTCAGTGAAACATACAAATGAGGCTGGTTGTGCATGTGCTAAGTCATGTTAACGACAACCGCCCAAATGTAAACAAATATATAGTAAAAATAATAAAAAATACACTACCATTCAAAAGAAGTCTCTTATGCTCATCAAGGCTGCATTTATTAGATCAACAATACAGTAAAAAATAATCATATTGTAAAATAATGCAATTTAAAAAACCTATTTTAATTTTAATATAATGTAATTTATTTCTGTGATGACAAAGCTCATCTTCAGTGTCCCATGATCATTCAGAAATTATTCTAATATGCTAATTTGCTGCTCAAACACTAAAACATTAAATTTTTACTACTATCAATGTTAAAAACAGTTGTGCCGCTTAATATTTTTGTGAAAATTGCAGTCTATTATATATGAATAATATCTGAAATAGAAATATTTTGTACGGTTATAAATGTCTTGACCGTCAATTTTGCCTCCTTGCAATAAAAATATAAAAAAAAAAATAAAAAAAAAACTCATACTAATACTAGTAGTGCATGAATAATCCTGAGATTGATTTTTCAAAGATATACCTGTACTCCCATCAAAGCCCCCGACAGCATACAGCAGGTCCCCCAGTACAGCCGCTCCTAAAGTGCTGCGGCGCTCCTGCATGCTGGGGACGGTGCTCCACTGATCCTTCAGCCCATCATACACATCCACCGTCCGGACACGCAGAGAGCCGTTAAACCCCCCCACAGCATACACCTTACCGGCCATATACACCACACCTAAATGAGACACACAGACAGAGAGAAGAGTGAGACCAAGAGAAGAGCACACATCGAGAGATGAGGAGCAGAACAGAGAGCAACCTGCTCGACAGCGTCTGGAGGGTAAGTCAGCCACCTGGTACCAGCGGTCCTCTTGAAAGTCATAGCACTCCACGCTGCGGATGGCTTTAGGTGCCTGACCCCCTACGACCATCATCACCTGCAAGATTCACAACAAGAAAGTCACATTCATCAAGGGCTTCAGACTGTGACTAAGATGGTCAAAAGTACATCAAAAATAAAAACGTAAAATCTAGTCTTGTCTCATTTAGTAGAAATTTTACCGGTTTCATTTTTTTTTAGGTTTCTTGTTTTACGAGTTTTCATAATGTAGCGAGAGTGTTAATTTATATGATAAATAGCCTATAATAAATCACAAAAATAGATGAGGTAAAATAAACCATGTAAGTTGACATTCTCTTGATTTGTGCTTATATATGTATATATAGGTTAAAGTGCAATAATTCTGATTTAAACGTAAAAATAAATTCCTTTAAATTACAACAATCTTTGTGATTAATTGAGCAAAATAATTGAGATTATCAATTAAACCATTATGCAGTATTACGAAAATGTGACTAAATGACTAAACTAAAATTTCAAGACATTTAGTCGACTAAAAAAAACTTGACTTAACAAAAACAGGACAAGGTTAATTAAATATGATGATAACTTAAAAGTACATTTGACACAGGACTAAGACTACATTTAAAAATAGCAGATAAAATTAACAACAACACAAACCATGACTTGAACTGGTTATTTTCAATGAGTCAAAGGAAAGTCAGCTGACTCTGTGTCCATATTTGCAACAACTCCGAACAGCTATTTCCAACAACTCATATCTACTTGAATGGGGAAATGCATAAATCTGAAAAAAAAACTGCTTGCCAAACTCACATTTAAATAAATTATTTCAAATCAGCAATAAATGTTGACATGAACTGTCCCTCAAATAGAAATAACAAACGTATTTTTCATACTAGACCAGCCAATGCTCATGTGCAGTCACAAGAGGAAATTCTCAAGACAATGACTGTTTCATGATGACTTTACCGATTGGCTCTTTTATTTAGAAAGCGGGACATATTCTCCCATACTGTGTGTTGCACTTTTTATAGAATATATACAGTCTTTAACAGAACAGCCTCAAGCTTGCTTGTGGTTATCAGAGATAATAAAGAACTAAGTACATCCAAACTTGCCTGGTACTGTATGTTGCAATATATTATTACCTTGGGCAAACTGACTGGTGTGCGTGGTCTGGTTCTGTCAGTCTTTATAAGGTGCCGCTGGTCTGCAGGTAAAAGGTGGTACTTCATCGCCTCAATGAGAAAGTCCTTACAAGTGTTGTTGTTTTTTATTAAGGGTTCCTCCTCTACAATCTGTTCAAGTACACATTTAAATCCTAAAAACAATGCTTAAAGAAAACCAGAAATGCAATCACAACAAATATAGAGAGCTTGCTATAAAAACTGAGCGGTCATACCTGAACCAGGTAATCTCTGGATAGCAAGGGCAGTCGAACATGTTCCATGAGCTTAGGCATGAGCTCCAAACGGGCCTCTTTATCGTGCTTTATCCAGGCGATCATGGCCTCAAAAACCTGGGCGTGTAATAGACCAGAATAAAGTGAACTATATGTTTCTCTGCATATTGTATGATTGCAACTCACAGCCACAGCAGTGACACTGAGGCATCTGACAGATGACAGCTGCCATCAAGTGGGTGTGTGTGAGCGCAGACTGGAGACGCAAGTTACTCATAAGCAGAGAGCAGCTAATGCAGTGTGAATGACAGATGGCTCGTCGTCTCCTACAGAGTCACACATCAGCAAACGTGTAAAAACCAACCATCAACTGTCTGCTGTCTATAAATCATGCACGGCTGAGCTTAAAAACAGGCTCTGTGATGTGAGGAAACATTGAAATTGAGAAGCACAATATGCAGGTAACAACTGTTAGAAAAAACAAGAAAAAGGTAAATGAGCTGAATAATGCGTTACCTTCTCTTCAGTGGACACGGTCAGTTTGTCACTGGAGATCAGACTGCACACCTGCTGCAAGGAGAGGGCCATGAACTCCTCACCGACCATGACATCTGTGAAGTGCTGCTCTGTTTGAAACAAGCAACCATGTTTAAAAAATGGATCGTAACATAAAAATACATATTGGTGGGGTGCTTAATCGACTAGCTGTTAGTCATCCCACAATGACTCAAGAAAGAAGAGAGCTCACCGGCATAAGCGTGGGCCTGGTTGAGCAGTCCTGTGCAGGCGTGAAGGTCAGCGAATGCTCGGATGCCCAGGCAGTTGGTGGGATGGAGCTGCGTCTGCAGGAAGTCACAGCAAAGCTGTCGAACATCCATCAACTGCAGCAGGCTGGCAGCTGGGAGTAACACCTGGACACAGCAGGAATAACACAGAGATGAAAACACATCACACACACACTATACATGAGGTAAACAGCCAGCTTGTGAACCGGATTCATGATGACTAACCAGTATAGGTCTAGGGGAAGGTACTATCATCACGGACCTCTCTCAACCAGGCCACAGTCTGTTTGCACGTATGCCCTCAGGAAGATGCTAGATCTCTGTGCACTGGAACATCCAGGCACAACAACAGGCAGATGGCCCTGAACTACTATCTACCTGTTTTTATTCTTGGGAGTTTATATTTATACAGATGTTTTTACAGTATTCAATACAGTGGAGTAATAAATATTCGACTTTTTCTTTTATTAAACATGTTGTTTATTAAAATTTCGACCAGACATTGGTATTAACTCAAGAAATCTACACTGAAAAAGAAATCCTATATTACAATCCATAAATAAAAGTTAGGCTATGTGTAAAAAAAGTAGAAGGGCAGGAAAAAAGTATTTAGCACACTAACTGAAATTGCATTTTATACTTGATGGAAAAGCCTTTACTTGCACTGTCAGCTTCAAGGTGCTTCCTGTAAGAACAAATGCATCGCTTGCAGTGCTCAGGTGGGATTTTGGCCCAATCTTCTAAACAGACTGTCTTTAAATCTTGAATATTCCGGTGGGTTCTCTTGTGATTCTTGTTGGGTTTAAGTCTGGGGATTGACGACAATTCAAACAACTTTATTTTCTTTCTCTGGAACCTGGCGGATGCAAAAGATCGTGAACCTAGCTACATATATGCAGAAAGCTCTTTTCTAATTCAATGGCCTTCTTCAAGAATGGCTTATAAGGAAATTTAACATTGGGTGAATTACTGCACTGACATTTTTAAAATTGCAAAGAATGAACCAACTAAGCCATAAACAGCCGCTACCGCCACTGGAACATCTGCCCATCCTCTCCAAAAACTAAGCCACTTCACTGCTCCAGCACAACTGGCATGAAGCTTCTCAGATCATCTGTTCTCCTCTGCTGTATTCTGTGCATCTAAACAAAAGGCCCAGACACAAACAACAGAATATACTGGGACAATAGAGCTCCAACACAAAGGGCAAAGTGCACATCACAGAAAACTTCCTCTCCCTCTCTGCTCATTTCCTCTGCTAATAATGAGAGGAAATGCCTTGCCTCTCAGCACTCACAACAGAGCTACAAGCACTAGCCACAAGCAATCAGCCTTTACACAAAGAGCTACAGTACAGTACACTCATGTGCCTTGACTTACCTGAACGTTATCCTCAGACACTTCGATCTCGGCGGTGTAAATATAATCCACCAGCTTCAAGAGCGTCTGTCCCTCAACATCCCTGATCTCGACGTGGTGAGCCTTGCTTTCACTCATGTCACCTGGACACATCAATCACAATACAGAATCAGAGAGCATGAGTATTACACATACAGATCCAGCAAACTCTCAATCAAAGATCTAAAAAAATAACTGTTGAAAATGAGACTTAAATAAGCAAGAATTAACATCATAATGTATTTATGCAGAATAATCAGCAGGGACACTTTATATCACCTAGTGTCACTCATATAGCTTCAAATACCTTGTAAACAATTAAGTGCCAGTCTTCAATAAAGGGCTAGTTCGCACAAAAATGAAAATGACCATCCTTTATTCACCCTCAATGTTATTCCAAACCGGTTTGACTTTCTTTCTTCTGTGCAAAATAAAAGAAGTCAATGGGCATCAAAACTTTTGGTTACCAACATTCTTAAAAGTATCTTTTGTGCTTTCCAGTTTTGAAATGACATGAGGGTGAGTAAACGATGACAGAATTAAAAAAATGTAGTTCCTAAATCATAATCATAGATCCTACATTGCTAAGTATTAGAGAACATCCGTGTGCAGCGTGAAACATGTTGCTCCCATCAATGTAAGAAAAGGATGTGTGTATATGTAGAGTACCTGTGAACATGGCGCAGAAGTAAGGACTGCAGGACGCTAACACTACTCTGTGTGCTGGTACCTCCACTTCACCCGCCACCAGCAGAACGTCACAAAGCATCCTCCTACTGTGATTATAAAGAAAAAAAAGAAAACTGAGGATCTAGACCAGGGCTGTTTCTCCCAAATATATCAGAAGCCTACATAGGTTGTAGAAGCCATTGGCAGCAATGGTCTTTACGATCTACTTTGACTCACGATAGAGATGTCTTGTGGACATGCAGAACACGCAATCGATAATTAACTCTTAGTCAGATTTAGCACTTTGCACAATACAAAATGTTTTAAAGCAGCGTTCCAGATTATGTTATAATATTTTAATATCGTCATGCCTGTCACATTAAGCAGGGTGATCATATAGTTACATTTTGTGACAATAAAAACAAAACAAAAAAACAGACAACTTCAAGACCATAACCACATGTCTGATTTTATGATGAACCAAACTTGATGTTAAGAATCCATCCATACAAGTTAAAGGGTTAGTTCTCCTAAAAATTTAAAATTATCCCATCATTTACTCACCATCAAGCCATTCTATGTCTATGTGAATATGACTTTCTTCTTTCAGCCAAACACAATCAGAGATAAATAAAAAAAAATGTCCTGGCTCTTTCGAGCTTCAAAATGGGAGTGAATGGTACCCTATATTTTGAAGCCCAAAAAAGCACATCCATTATCCAAATCAGCTCTAGTGTGCTAA
Source organism: Chrosomus eos (assembly GCA_036326025.1). Lineage (NCBI taxonomy): Eukaryota > Metazoa > Chordata > Actinopteri > Cypriniformes > Leuciscidae > Chrosomus > Chrosomus eos. The sequence continues at coordinate 26,771,677 of CM070835.1, forward strand.
AAAAGCCTTCTAAAGCGAAGCGATGCATTTTTTAAAGAATAATATCCATTTATAACTTTATAAACTAGAATCACTGGCTTCCGGTAACAGGTCTAGTTCCGGCGGAAGAGTTTTGAAGTTGGGATATTTTTAATATAACTCCAATTGCGTTTGGCTGAAAGAAGAAAGTCATATACACCTAGAGTGGCTTGAGGGCGAGTACATAATGGGATACATTTCTTTTTTGGGCGAACTAACCCTTTAACCTCTAATTGAAAATCTCCCCATCAATGATGGCTGTTTAGCTAAATAACATGAGGTGCTGAGTAGGTTTACCAACCTTCTCAAGTCATTCATAAGACGAAAGGCTTTCCTCATGTGTGTGTGGCTGATGGTGTGCAACCCTGGCTCTTTGGCATCCTCCTGCGAATCCAAACTAGGCAGAGGACAAGGGACTCCATATCTAATAAATTAAACAAAAATATCACTGCAACTAATATATTTAATTATATACGAATCATTTGCTCTTAACACAACCTAACTTAGTTTCGTATGACAGCTTCACTGCACCTACCATTTTGATGATACGGGATGATAAAAGATAATTATAGACCACATCAGAGCATCGAGAATCAAGTTAACGTTACAGCACGAGACGATTAGCACGAGATTACTAGTTTAAATGTCTCGTCAACTGCTGGCACAGCAATATTTCAAACGTTTACGAAGATGTTTCATTATATTCTCATATATGAAACTTAAAATGTTAGCTTCTGAATTCGCAGAAGAGATGTTAAGTGAATGCACAACATACCGCTAGCAATTTAGCTGCTACAAATAGTGGTAACAGCAAAACAAAATGCGTTCTCCTGTTCTTTTCATGGTTCAAAAAAACAACTTTATCGGTTACAAATCACGTCGGTTTCCTCTTTACCAAAAAATTTAAGTAAATGCATCTCTTTTTGCCGTTACAATACACACACTTACCCTTCACAGTCCATATCTGAGCAGTTTCGCGCTAGGCAGTTGGCTAAAGTTAGCTTGCTACATTATTTTTGTGCATGTTTTGTAGGTCTCAGGTAATTTTTAATAGACGTTAGTGGTCGCTTAAAGCCTAAAGTCGAGTGCTGAATGTCTTCAGTCTGTTTCGTGGTCAGTGCTGTCCCTCGTGAGATGGCCGTGGTTGTTTCTGACAGGATAGCAGCTCACAGCTAACGCTGGGCTCTATGACTTTACACCCGAGCACGTCGTAATGGTCCTCCATCATCAACGCGTTGCCTGGCAACAGTGATACAATCGCTCCACAGTCACCAAGGTCACTCTTCATGGCACTGCCACACCACTGCACTAACATGCATTTGTGCTTATCAGCTATATAGAAGTTAATCATTCATACGCTTAGAGTTTAAAGCTAGGTAAATGTTTATCATTGCTCAGCTGATTTCCTATCTATATACATAAACCAAACGGTGTTATATTCAAACCTTAATAACAGACTCAGACGTTATCCAGTTAATGTTTTTTTATTATTGAATTCATCAGACATCCAATGCCAGGTTCATTCCTGCTCATATGCACATGTACAATCAATGCCTCCAAACACTGTTCGCATTTGGTTCAACTGCAGTCAAAGGATCAGATGAAGCCGCCCTCCAGGTACTATCATCATGGCATCATCTTGGCACCAGGCCTGTAAAGACAACAAGACCAGACATTTTTAAGTTAAGAGAGCATAACAGATTTAAACAAGAGATACGGGGGAAATGCACTACATCAAAGTAGAAACTGTTTATCTGTTAACTTAAAGTCCCCCATTATGCTTTTTTTTTTTTTTTTAAGAAGTTACATGTGACGGCAGCCATATTATGCCAGAACGCCCACCACACACCAGCTTACAGGTGTAGAGGAGACAGAGTGATGAAGCAAACAGTATTCCCTTTTTTCCTGAGCAAACGATGAGCGCAGTTATGATGGATCCTAACTTCCGTTTGGATGCTGTCCTGTTTCGGTCTCCATAGGACCCCATTATTTAAAAGGAGTAAAAAATAAAGACTGAATTAAACTTTTTGAACATTACTAAAAATTAAAATGATCACTGGGTTAAACTGTGCTGTTGTTGACTGCCACAACAACCCAATAAACAGAAGACATTCCTGGAAAGTACACGTTTTGAGCACAAGCAAATCTGAAAAGAACGTCCTGCATACAGCGTCATATGCTTTGCATTTTAAGCCAAAATATGACAAGAGAAAACGAGCATGGCTTGTAGCACTTACGTTAAAACACTCCCCATAAAAGGTATGTGAGCTCTTATTTTGAGGACAAAATCCCCCTCGAACTTCACCTCGAGCGGGAGCTGCATGTAGGATATGAGCACTCTGTTTTCAACATAGTTATCTTTTGACTGCTTCATGTCATCTACGCACTCATTAAACTTTGACAGGTGAGGCACTGTAAAGTGATGGTACACTGGACCCATGTGATTTTTAAAACCATTTTCACAAGTTTACCCGGGAAAATACGCCAATTTGACTAGAAACACCGTAGACTGGAAATGACGTTCAGGAAAACGGTGGATATATGGGGATGACTAGGAGGCCATGATGATGTACAGAGGCCAATAGGCAAATCTGACCAGGAAACCAGGGTTAAACACATACACTTTTTCTAAGGACATCCTGAGATTTAACGTCTCATCCGATAGATGGTGCTCTGACAGTTTAGTGTCCCCATCACTACACTGGGGATGTAAAAGGTCTGCAAAGTCAACGATAAATGGAGTTATTGTCTCTGCCTGAAACGAGCCGTCAGTAATCCCAGTCTTACTTCCTGCATGAACCTACATAGGTTTTGTAACATATTTGCATAATGCCAGCCTATGGTCTTCATTGGCTAACCGCACACAACGTCTACTTTGACCCTCAAACACTGTAGTTGTAGCTGAGGCTTTTTGGAGTCAACTCCGATTCCCACATTGCTCTCGGAATCAACTTCATTTGCTTGAAGTCAAAACAGAGTCTGTAATAAGAATACAACATACAACATAAGAATAGATCATTACACACTAAACGTAGGCTATTTTTTCCCCTGACACAAAGCCTAAAACTACCTTTATGAAAGCACACTTTTAGTGTGACTGGCCAAATTAGCCCAGTTTGGAGACGACATTACCTTGAAATTATGTCAGCATCGTTTCCTAGTTGCTGCCTTGTCAAATATTTCAGAGTTACTGAAATATTCAAGAGAAGGCAATGTATTCTTTAACAAATTCATCTAAACGGTTGGTTGAAGGTGATAAGCGCATGGTCATCTCTTATAGTGCAAAAAAATCTGCTTGGACAGGACAGTTCATGATACTAAAAAAAATATCTATTCTAAAATGCATACAATAATAATGAGTTTATTCCTGTTGGCAGTTTTTTTTAATTTTTTTTATTATGAACACAAATTAGAATACCATGGGCAACCAAATTGATTTAAAAGTTTAAACTAGGGCCGGGACTTTAACGCGTTAATTAAGATTAATTAATTACAGACTTTAACGCGTTAATTAACACAAATTATTTTAATCGCACTTATTTTTGCACCGCGGAACGTTTCTCACTGGATGAGTTTCGGCGGACCGATTATACTGGAGCACCAACAAGCGTTCATGATCTGATGAAGAAGCTGACGGGATCGCGCTTCATAGACATGTTCATAGATCGCCTAGGTCGCTTTGGTTGGCCCCGTGGATGGGACATTTAGTTATAAAAAAACGAACTTTGTTGTGAGATGTATCTTTAATGTGTTCAGTTCGGGACAGCTCAGTGTGTGTGTGACCGAGAGTGAGCGAGTGCGCTTGTCGAAGTCGCGCGCGCCCCTTTGTTGTTGTTCCCTGCGAAGCAGCGGATGAGTGTGTGTGAGAGTAATACGGTGATCCGTGCAGGTAGCTAGCAATGTGCAGTGTATTTCAGTGCAGTCAGTCAAATAAAGCACCTAAACTCTTCTGCAAGACGGCCTCGTTGTCCTTTTATATGCTACTATCACACCAAACAGCGTGAAGTTTAGGGAGTTAACCCCGGGAGGAAAATTACCGGCCCTGGAGAAGACGAATCTCCACTGTGTCTCCCAACCACGGTTAGGAGACAGAAGCAGGAAAGGTTAAAGTCGGCATGAAATCAAATTTGACAAATCTTCTTTTTATATGTAATATTGTAGTGTTTATTATAAATGATTTATCTGTGCACTTTATTATTTTTTTAAAATTCATGTACCCTTATAATCTTTAATCAAATACATTACCCTTCCCTCCCCCCTCGAAACGACCTCTCTTTTCTTCCGGTCACGTGCAATGGCGAAAGGGTGCGGCCAGAGCCGATGAGGGTGCGGCTATCGGAGCACAGCCTCTCAGAGTACCTGTCAGTGTCGGTGTCCTCCAACGATCCAATCAATTCCCGAAGGACGGAATCAAGCCCCGCCCTACATTTTTTCAAATTTCAGAAGCCGTTTCACTCGAATATACGTCACAGCAAGGAAAAAATGACAATCTCAACTTCCGTTTCATGCCGACTTTAACACAAATTGCACTGGTCTGCTGGACTTGGTTGAACAAAAATGAAACAATATGTTGTTGCTTTAGCTTATGTATTCATTTCAGTCATTATTTATATTCATTATTACTCAGTATACTAAAAATCCATGTGAAAAAAATTACTTCTCACTGTTCTCAGGTCAAATATTTATGCGATTAAAATGCGATTAATTGCGATTAATTACAAAGCCTCTAATTAGATTAATTTTTTTAATCGAGTCCTGGCCCTAGTTTAAACTAATGAAACTACAAAGCTGGCACGCAGGCATGTATATAGTTACAACGTAATTAACGGTTATTTTATTGTAAATAAGCTACATGTAGGATAAAACTATGCTAATACTAATGCCAATACTAATATACTAATGTTTCTGCGACAAAACACACAAGCAATTTCAGACAAAGCAATAGAGTCGACAACGAGTCGCTTCCTGGAGTCCGGAGCTGAAATTCATATACACTAATGGCCATTTTGTTCCTGACGCACGCTGTAAGGGGTAGACCAATCACAACAGTCTGGACCATCTGACCAATCAGAACAGAGAAGACTCTCAGAAAGGAGGGGTTTAGAGACTTAATTCTTTATCGAACCGTTTCAGACACTGTGAGAAAAGAGATGATGGATATATCATGGGAAAATTCAAGTTTTTTGGATTAAAGTAAACCTACTGTAGGAAAAATCCAAAACAAAATCGGGAAACTTCAAAACTGCATAATAGGGGCACTTTAAGAAAAATAATCTAATTGAAAAGCCCCACAAAAAGATGATAGAGTGATGTTTGACAAATCACAGAAAATTCAAAAGGAGCATGTAATCTGATTTTACTTTTAAGATCAAACTTCTTCAAAATGTATTCATTGAAACTTACAATGCAATATATTACAAAATCTTACCAAAGGCATCTTGCCTTGGCATAGGCATCTTCCACAGAAATCTAGCATATGCGTTCATATGCAAACTCTGCAAAAAGAGGGGGAAAACAGAATTGTAAACATAATTGGTATGACCATGTGTGTGATGTGTATGTATTTGTATGTATGTATGTATGTATGTATGTATGTATGTATGTATGTATGTATGTATGTATGTATGTATGTATGTATGTATGTATATATATATATGATACATTTTAAAATGATACATTTGCTTACCAAACTGACGCGAGTTCTTCCTTTTTGCCAAGCAACTGGATTCACAGCCACAGAAGGGGTTCATCAAGCGGCCGCACTTGGAAGTGAGATTTTATTTAAATCCTTCCATTGCATACCCTCTGTGGGAAAAAAAGACAAATGCAGATGCATGTAAGTGTCAAGTCAACAAACAGTGTCGTGAATCATGTCTGTCTACTGTCAATCTATGACACAACCCCATCAGATTTACACACTTTAAGGAGGGTCTATGTAGGAGCTGTGCTTTAAGAATGAGAGTAGCAGATCTCACTTTTTTAAAAAAAAGCCAATGCCAAGAAGTTTTACTGTTGAATCGTCACTAGTCTCACTGAATTATGAATAATATCCACTGCCCTCTTTAAGAGTCCCAGAAATGTAGGACAAAACACGAGCAAAACACCGAGATGAGGAGGGGAGGGGGATTGATAAGATGTAAAGTAAATAACTGAAAGCACAAACCTTGCTTAATAAATGCTGATCTCCTTTGCATTTGATGTCATTAATATCTGGAACTAATGCATCAAGTATACAGGAACTATAAGCTCCATTCTCCGGTTTGACCTTAAACTGGAAATCGGCTAAAATATTGGATTAACACATAACTACATAGACCACAATCACCACAGCGTCACACACATTGAACTACAGAGTATGTTCTAATTGCGACTTTTCCTCTGTTACATGATCACCGCAAGTTAACGCTATTGACAGCTAGTATTTAGGAAATGCTGAAATTCTGCATGCACGCTTTACTTTAACGACTCACAAATACCTTATTTTCTTCCAGGTGGATCCGAAGTATGTTAAAGACACACCTGATGTAATGTCTTGTGTATAAAATATTTCTACAAACCTGGAAACCTGGTGCGATTATCCTATGGATTTTCAGCTGGGTTTCTACATCTCTGGAGTACCCCTGGAGAATCCAATGACGTAGTAGTGGACACAGCTAAGGTATAGATCCATCTTATTTGATCACTAAAAGTATTGGAACAAAGCTCTAAACATATTTTAAGAATAAAGACAACATAAGGTTGGGAAAATATTAACATCCCCACATGTCTGATGCAAAGAAATGGAATTAATATTGAGCACTAGAGCCAATGGGTGCGCCTCCAATTTTAGTCTTACCTAGTTGGAAAGACAAATCACTAAACGGGCCTCATATACGTCAAAAACCACCCAATAAATCTCAGCTTTTCAAGAACCATAATGGCTACGGAGTAATGGTTTTTATTAACAGAAGTACATACAGTTCAGTTGTATCTGAAATAAACAATATTCAATAGGTTATTCCGTTGAAGCAGTAATACAATGAGACAAGAACATTAAAGTCCTTTACTGAATGATTAAACTGTAGAAAAACAACTCAAATCTGTCTTCAGAGTCCCGTCAGAAAGGTTCACTGTAACACCAATGACAATATTTTCAGTTTGCTTGAACTATTTAACAAAAGACACTAATTGGGAAGGACACGTTAGTCACTATATAGACGAATATTGAGGGGTTTTTAAGTAAGCCTGAACATTTGCAACTAGTTTTTACTCTAACGCCACAGAAGTTTGTTTATGCCAACACGTTTCTTATGTTAGGACGAACAACTTCTAGTTGCCATCGAGCCTAATTAAATCAAATTAAATCTTTAATTGGTTGGCAACAGACTCCACACCGAGTCTTTCAAATGCATTAGTAGTGACCGTCCACTTTTTCAGTGGCCAGATTTCCAGAACCCCCCCCCCCCCCCCTTTTAAGAAGTCGTCATTTAAATGTTATTAACCATGAACCAAATCAACAGCTACAATGTAAATCATATTGCAAACTTAAGTAAAAAAGTATTTGAAAATAAGACAAAAGGTACAAGAGTGTATTTAACTTGTATAATGAGTGGAAAAAACTACAATCCCAGGAAGCATTGCGAATGAAAAGAAATACCTAAAACTATTGATTTAAAGTTGGGTGTACAGAAAAAATATTTTTATATACACAATATTTAAGTAGTTTGAGAACGACTATTACGTCATTTGCCGTGCCTCATGGGAGTAAAGATAGGCGGAGCGACAGGGGTTTTACAAGCACAATTTGCTTGTTTCAATTATTTGATTGTGGAGTTTTTATTTCTTACAAAATCATGGTTATTGTAGTTTATCACAAGGAATTCATTTTTTTAAGTCGAGTTGCACTCGGATATCCAGATATTGCCTGTTGCCAACCAATTAAATCTTTAATCTCTACAGGGGTTCACTTCGATTGACTCTAAATTTAAACCAAATTTATATAAGTCTTGAATAGAAGAAAACAAAGACACAATAAAGATACAATACATAAGTTATACTAAAAGGAGAAAAACATGCCAACACTAAACAAGAAAAAATACTAATGTTAACTTAATCCCAATGCACCAAAAAAAACGTGTGAGAAACAGTTTCGCAAACAGGTAGCCTGCCACCACTGGCCAGTCTTATAATAAGTAGAGATCCAGAGTAGTAGTCCTATGTCTTGCTGAAAAAAAAACTCCCTAGTACTTCAGGGAAGAGAGCAAAAGGATGTGTAGTAGTAGTAACAGCTGTAAGATGTTGAGCAAAGTCGGATAGGTGAGCCCTACCTGTGATTTGCTAGGCTGGATAAGTTGTGACCTCCTGAATGGAGCTTGAGTGATTCAGTCAATGCCACGCCATATTAAGGTGGCTAAATCTGGCTACTTAGCTGAAGATAATGTGTGGTCAAAACTGTGATGTGGGCTGGGGAAGGAGCTGCTCTTAATATGAGACCTAATGAACGCTCCTAATACGAGCCTCCGTAACCCCCCCTGCCGTAACCACCACCACCACCACCTCGGGAGTAAGGAGCGTTGCTTCTGCCCGAGTAATTACCTTTCATTGGGCCATAGCCAGAGGACTGCTGGCCATAGCCGCTGCCAAAATCACTGTAGCCGTTACCACCGCCGTAGCCCTCCATTTGGTCCCCGTAGCCTCCCCCATACCCGCCACCGTATCCGCCTCCATAGCCGTCATTGCCCCCGTAGCCGCCACCGCCGTAGTTGCCGTATCCTCCGCCGCGCCCGCCGTAGCCGTTCTGCGGTCTGCCCATCCCCCGTCCACCTCCTCGGCCTCCGCGGCCACCGCGACTACCAGCAGCCTGCATCTCCTGCTTGGTCAGGGCTTTCTTCACCTCCACTTTATGCCCGTTAATAATGTGATACTTGAGCACCACGGCTTTATCGGCCGAGTCGTTATCCTCAAAATACACAAAGCCGAAGCCGCGCTTCTTGCCGGTCTCTTTGTCTGTGATCACCTCCGCCTTCTCCACCGCGCCGAACTGGGAGAAGCAGTCGCGGAGGTGATCCTCCTCGATATCGTCTTTAAGACCGCCGATGAATATCTTCTTCACTTTCGCGAGAGCCTCGGGCTTGCCCGCATCTTCCCGCGCAACGGCTCTCTTCAGCTCGACGTTGTTGCCGTCCAGAACATGAGGTCGGGCCGCCATGGCCGCGTCTGCCTCCTCCGGGCTCGAGTAGGTCACGAAACCGAAGCAACGCGAGCGCTTCAGCTGCTGGTTCTGCACCACCACGCAGTCCGTGAGCTTCCCGTACTGCTCGAAATGTTCTCGCAGCCCATCGTCGGTGGTTTGGACGTTGAGACCGCCGACAAAGAGCTTGCAAAGTTGATTTTCCATTTGAGCCGTCATCTTCGTAATGTAATCTCTTCTGAGTTGATGTAAAATGGCGGTGAGATATAAATGGCGGCAGTGCGGGCGGAAGACGTCATTTAAACGTAGCCACGCCCATCGCAGAATGAGATCAATCGGTTTTAGTTGTTTTGGTGTACTAGTATTATCGTTTGTGTTTCGTTAAAATATTTTGTACAATTTTCCGGAAAAAAATTATTCTTATTAGCTACCATTTTCTATTACGGAAATCTTTTCATGTAAAGATAAGAACGTATCGTTGATTCAAAAAAGGACCCAATGCGCATGCGCAGTGAAGACAACAACAGCCCACTACAGCAAAACAATGGCGACTGCCGTGGAGAATATCGTTAAAGTGTGAGTACATGTAGTTTTTAAACTCTTTAAATGAATCTCCATATGATATTCTTAAATTATTGCTGAATTGGGAAGGTTTTATATACTAAAGTCAGGTTGAAGTATCGTGGTGGTATTTGGTTATCTAATCTGCTCCTCGTTCATTCATCGTTTTCTGTGACATCAAAGAGCGTTACAGCCATGTGTCTACTTTTTAAATCAGTTACACTAGCCAGTAACTGGTTAGTTTGCTTTTTTTATTGCGTTCTGTTGTCCAACTTTTAAGAAATGTCTATCAAATGGTCGTTGCTTTTTTTTAACACTGGCAAAAATGAATACATTACATTGGGGTCCATTGATGTCCATTGTTTGCATATCAGCACGTTGTGACGCACGAAATGTAACGTTAACTTAATTAAAAAGTACTCTCCAGCTTACAAAAATTAACTATTGTTTTATAATAGTAAAAGTGTTGTAACCATGTTTTTTTGGCGGATGGATTACCATTTGTATAACCACAGTTTTACTACAAATACCATGGTTAGAGGTTACCGTGTTTTTTTTTTTTTTTTTTTTATTGTAGTAAAACCATGGTTAATTTTCGTAAGGGCCGTTATCTTCCCAAGACTAAGATTTAACTAATGAAAAGTGAATATGAATCACATGCTGTGCAGAAACTTATCTGGTATTCTCTCTTGTTTGTGTGTAATGAAGACTTGGAGAACAGTACTACAAAGATGCTTTGGAGCAGTGTCATAGTTATAACGCCCGGCTGTGTGCGGAGAGGAGCATCCTCATGCCCTTCCTGGACTCCCAGACGGGAGTCGCTCAAAGCAATTGCTACATTTGGATGGAGAAGAGACACAGGAGCGCAGGTTTGGCATCAGCCCATTTACACTGATTCTATTCTCAGTCTGTCCTAGTGTTACTGACATGCAGACTTTATGATTACTATTTAAGGTACAGCACCAGGACAGCTGTACACATATCCCGCCCGGCGCTGGAGGAAGAAAAGAAGAGCTCACCCACCAGAAGACCCTGCTCTAGTTTTTCCTCCACTCAAATCTGGTATTCAGTTACAACATTAGTAGTAGATTTCTTGTTGTATGCACATTTCTAAACTTCTGATGAAAACACAGTCTTCTACATGTCATCTGAATGATAGTTTATATTTCTTTTGCAACTAAAAGAGATTTTAGTAGAATTGTAAAAATGCCCCTCTTCAGGTCGTGGTACATGTCTTTTTGCTGTGAAATCTTTTCTGATTTTTATAAAGTAAATGTGAGAATAACTTTTATATTGTTAGTAATATGTCATGGTAAGCATTTATAGGATGAAACAACCGAGGTTAACTTGATAAATCACACATACTTTTAGGATATTAGGATATGAGTATCAATATTAATATCAATACATGAGTATCATTGAATTGCATTGCATTATATGTTTTGGCCCCCACAAATAAAACTACATAGCTTTGATCATAAAGCTGAGCATTTAAATATCATCTTTCTAAGACATTATTGGGAGATATAGTTAGACAACTGATTATAAAAATATCATTGATTTACATTACTAACTATCAGAATTTCATCTTACTTACGGCCATATAAATGACAACAACTGCAGCAAATTGCATATTTGTGACAGTTTGGGTCTCTGAATAAAAATGGTGGTATTTTTTCTCCTTGAGTATGGGCTTCATATTCTCCCATGTCATATGAGCCACAAAAGGCTGATGTATCAAATACGATACTCAACAGAAAAGCATACAAGCTGCTTCTTCTTCTTTTTTTAGATTGTGTCTATAGTTTCAATAAATGATTCAATTAAAAAAATAGTAGTGTTGTAGTACTCGTGACCGGTCTTGATCTTGAGTCCGTTTTTTTAAAGGTCTTGGTCTTGTCTCGGCCTCAACCGTATTTGTACTTGGTCTTGTCTCGGTCTCAGGCTAAGATGACTCAGGATTTTATCCCAAAATGAATACAAATTACCTGTTTGTATGAGATTTTTATATTAAAACATAGGATATAGCAATATCACAAGAGCAAGAAAGCTGTTTTCGTTGAATAGGAGTACGATTGCAAATGTGATAATTATTTTTTATAAACATATAAAATGACACAAATTTTAGACAAACTTTAATCAGCTGCTTTAAACAAATAGGTTGAATAAATGATTCTGTGACTCACTCATTGATTTCAGTTTCATATTTAAAAGTAGAATTTTATTTTTCCATCATATGTCTATGTTCAAAATGTTATTTTTAAAACATTAATCTCAACCTTATTTATGCAGATGTAATTGTACCAATTCAGATGCGCATTCTGTGGCACTTCTGCAACACACAGACGAATGTTATGTTTTAGTAGTTTGATTGGTAACAGCTCTATAGTGACTAATTGTATTTTTTGATTAAATATAAGACATTTGAGGAGTGCTGGCTTGGTCTATGTTAAGGTGGTCTTGACTACTAAAAAAATAGATCTTTTGGACTATTATTTCATAGGTCATGCTTTACATGGTTAAATAGTTTAGACAACATAGATTAAGATATTTAAGTCAGAAAAAATATTTAAAATTAGATTATAAATCATAACTAAATGATTAAAGAGAGGCATGTTTCCAAAGCTGAGCTGGAGCTGGGGCTGAAAAAAGATGTGTTGGGCCCGTTGGATGGGAGCAGTCTGGAGGCCTTGCTGAAGGGAGAGCCGCTGGATAAAAGAGTGCCCACAGAGCTCAGACCACCTGAGGAAGAAACTAGTCTGTCGGAGATCACTGGAACCAGCACGGCCAGCAGCCACAGTGGCTCCACACGCATCAGGAAGGTATATAAAAGCAGGGCTTTTCAATATGGTCTCTGGGCTTTTAATATATTTTCATATATGAATGCGTGGCCTGATTGTTTTCCTGTCATTCTCAGAGGATCCTTGAGCCAGAAGAATACTTGGATGATCTGGACGATGAAGATTTTGAGGAGGAAACTCCAAAAAGACGAGGAAAAGGGAAATCTAAGGTACTGTGCCTAGTCTGCCGTTGCTTAATTAATTGAATATTGATACAGATACTCTTCTTGTGATGGTGGCTACTGGTCATACGATGACCTGAAGGAATAGAGTTAATAAAATATAATTTTAATCTGCCAGGGTCGAGGAGTTGGGAATGGAAAAAAGAAAATGGAAGCTGCTGCTGCTGCCCAGGAAGAACGAGACAAACCGTATGCTTGTGACAGTGAGTTCTGACATGTTATTTTGGATATATGTATATCAAAAGTTTGGGCTTAGTAAGATTTTAATTATTTTTTAATAATGAGAGTTATGTGACACTGAAGGAATGGCTGTTGAAAGTTCATGTTTTGGCATCATAAGAATGTTACATTTCAAAATATACTAAAACGTGATAATTTCAGTTTACTTTTTTCACGGTTTTTTTTTTTTTTTTAACAAATAAATGCAGCCATGATAAGCATAAGCAATCTCTTACAAAAATGATTTATTTCAAAAAATATGACAAGATTTTACTGACCCCAAACTTTTGAACAGTAGCCTATGCAAATATGTTTTTGGCCAAACTTGCGTACTGCTATTGTTCATGAAGTTTCTGAATCTTGATGTCAATATCATGACAGCTGAATTCTGGGTGGTTCATGTCGGCAGCTTAGTTCCCATCAATCGGTTTGGATATCTGAGAGAGAGCTTTGATTGTGAAAGTTACATAGTACATTGAAAGCCTTTATGCTAAAAGATCAATGCAAATCCTGTTTTTCATAATGCATAACGCTTTTTCACACGGATGTTTTCATTTTAAACCTTTTCTTTTTAATAGTCTGTGGGAAACGCTATAAGAACAGACCAGGCTTGAGTTACCACTACACTCACTCTCATCTGGCTGACGAGGAGGGAGAAGACAAAGAAGAACCTGAGATTCACACCCCTGCACCACCAGAGGAACCCAAGAGTGAGCGTTCATCACTTGTGCATTACACTTTAAAGGATTTAACAAGTACAAGATGTTCTATTCTTAGTTTAAACCACACCTTTTATAGTGGTGATTGTTAGATCCTTGTGTCTTAAGGATATTGTATATGACATTACAAATATTTGCCACTTTTGTTACGACCACATAGATCGCTGCTTTGAATTTGGATAGTCCTGCTAGTCAAAACATTAACGAAAGCAGGACAGTTGATCTGATGCTCTGTTTTATTACAGCCCCTAAAAAAGGACCAAATGGCCTGGCATTACCCAATGACTATTGCGACTTCTGCCTGGGTGACTCCAACATGAACCAGAAAACAGGCCAGTCTGAAGAGCTGGTGTCCTGCTCTGACTGTGGACGTTCAGGTATGACACCTAGGCACAGAACGAACTCTAAAACGCTACGCTCAGATGCACGTAATTCATGCATGGCCTTTTTCTCTGATCCCTTATAAGGACATCCTTCGTGCTTGCAGTTCACTGCCGTGATGATGGCAGCTGTAAAGACTTACCGCTGGCAGTGCATTGAGTGCAAGTGCTGCAATGTTTGTGGCACATCTGAGAATGACGTGAGTCTCCGCACATCAATCACTCGAACAAACCCTTTAAACCGTCTGTTAATGTTTAAATCCTCTTTCCCAGGACCAGCTTTTGTTCTGTGATGACTGTGACAGAGGATACCACATGTACTGCCTCAGCCCTCCATGTCAGACCCTCCTGAAGGTACTAGCAATCATTTGCATGTGCACCAATAATTAAAAAAATATTCGTACAATAATTGGAGTAAGGACTTAATCGCAGTAAGATGTGTTCATGACACAAGCAAACTCACCTTCTTCACTCCCGTTTCCATGCAATTTTCATTATTCCCTAAAAATTGTGGTTATTTTTACTGCCATTACTCATATATCCAAATGCACAGCACAAATAATGTACTCACATACAGTAAGTGTGTTACTGGCCACTGTTTTATTCTACTTATGTCAAATGCAAAAACACATTTCTATGGACGTATTGAATTTTTTCATCTTACATGCCTAAATTGTCTCCATTTCAATGTATACATCTCAATACGTCAATATAAACTTAGTTTCTTAAGCACCCCAAAAAATTTGATGCTTTTTTACTGCTATGTATACTAATCTGCGCATGAAAACGTCATCCGTCACACATCACAAGCACATACGCACTTTGGCTAGAGATGGAATAGAAGTTTGACATAAGCCACATATTTTACTAGGATTATGCTTAATTGCGTCAATTTGATCCAAGTATTTTGTTTTCATGAGGTAAATTTTAATTGCAAAATTTCTTAAATGTCCTTATAATCGCATGATGAGGGTGCATGTAAATGTAGTCGTTATTTACTCAAACTCATGTCGTTCTAGACTCATTTTACTTTTTAGCTTTTGTGAAATGCAAAAAGCAGAAATTTACATTGATTCTTTCAATAGAAAGAGAGTGGGGCATCTCCAAAAATATGCACAGAAGCGCAAAAAAACTATTTGTTTTATGACTGCTACAGTCTATGCTGCTACCAGCAAAACCAGTAAAGTAAATAAAGACTGCACTGAGATGTATCTGTATATAGAGTAGGGTTGACCCCGAACAAAGATTTCCTAGTTGATTCTATATGTTGGTCATTCATTTCAGCCATTAGTTGACTAGCCGCACTTTTATGATATTAGCTAGTGTTTTCTGAGTCTGTCAACTACAAAGATTGAGTTGGCGGCGTTGACTCATCATCATCGCAAGTAGGGCTGTAACAGCATGTCGACGTAAACGATTACGTTGTTACGCACTTTTTATGTTCATCACTAATCTCCTGTCATGTTTCACACAAAACAAAACTCTACAGCAGATGCTAGTATGTCAGTGCCACTTAATACGGTTGCGTTCAGACCACGTTTTGTTTTTTACGAGCGTGACAACCCCATTCTACAACCCAACTGACACCTGCACATTTTCAGGACTCACAACTGCATTCTCGACAAACCCACGCTGAATGAACGGAACCGCAATGGACAACTGGTTGTCTGGCACGTAAAGCCTAGTTCACACTAAATGATTTTAAGCCCGATTTAAGCCCGATTTGCAAATCGTTGAGTCGCCGACAAGTCAGGGTGTTATCGCGTGCAAATCGCGGGCGATTAGCGGAAGATTAACGCTCGCCAATCTGTTAGTGTGAAAGAGCCAACAACGCATCAAAGACGCTCACAGACACCTCGCAGACGCGTCGCCGAGCCCAGAAAAATATCTAGCATGCTAGATATCCAGAGCTGTCGCGCGACTCA
This sequence comes from Chrosomus eos, assembly GCA_036326025.1. Taxonomy (NCBI): domain Eukaryota; kingdom Metazoa; phylum Chordata; class Actinopteri; order Cypriniformes; family Leuciscidae; genus Chrosomus; species Chrosomus eos. Next base: position 26,787,690 of record CM070835.1, read on the forward strand.
ATCTCAGTGATGTCATGAGCTAGAGCCAATCAGAGCAAGGCATGGGTTGAGGTCACCGGGTAAATAGCATGGTAAATACCGGTAAATATGCGAAATGCGCGATTTTCAAACAAACACGACCAAGACGAGTTTACAGAAAGATGAGCAACATGTCGTCAAGAAAGCAATGGACTCAACAGCAAATTTTAGGAGCAAAGTTTAATCGAACTGTGGCAGGAGCATGAATGCCTTTATGATGTTGGACATGAGATGTGAGAAAGAGAAAAGGTGGATGGAAATTACAAACGCCCTCAAACACCCAGGTAAAGCAAAATGTTATAGGTTGAAATGTACATTAAATCTTACTGTAATTCTGTTTATTGTCATTTCCGGTTCGTTTTATCGCGTGATTTTTCGTGACAAAACGTGGTTTGTAGACGAGATAGAATCGTTGGGTGACAGAGTTGTTGTCAAATCCTGTAGTGCGTCAGCTCCAGTTGCGGATCAATCACGATGTGTCGTTTGGTGTGAACGGCTCAACAACTTGAACACTCCTGATTTCACAGAGAGCAAGTCATGTAGTGTGAACTGCACAGTTCAGCCCTACGTTTTAAAATCATGTAGTGTGAACTAGGCTTAATATAATGTGAGAGCCTTGATGGGTTTAGTTTACTCACAGAGATGGAGAAATGATTTGCGTTCATCTGCAGATCCACCGGAGCTTGTGTGATAATTAAATCTCGTCGATGTTATGGACATATCCATTTTTTTATACTGTCGCTGAATGTGGTTGTGAGAGTCCTGAAAATGTGCAGGCTCGTATTAAGCGGCGCCGCCATACTAGCCATTAGCATCTGCTCTAGAGTTTTGTTGTGTGTGAAATTTGACGGGATTAGGGATGAACACAAAGTGCGTAATCCATTGCGCCGAAGCATCGTTCCAGGCCTACTTCGCTGTATAGTAGATGTGCCTATAGACAGAAAAGCATTTTTATGTTAAACATCATGCGTGTTACTAATTTAGCTTCCACACTCTGCACAAACACATGGATATGTTCCCATTAATACTATCTAGATTAGCATTAATGTTTGAGGTAAAGTGGCTACTTTTCTTCCAACCAACTCTTCTCATCGAGTGATATTTAGTGGACCTTTAGCCTTAATATAGAGTACTATAGCTCTGAAATCCACAAAGTCCCAGTAAAACATTCAAAATAACATGCATGTGATAAGAAAAAACTAAAAAGCGTTTTGTTTTTAACATCAAGGTTTAAATAGAAGTTTATATAAGAACTTAGATAATGGGGCATGAAAGATTATTTTTTTAACAGAAGCATGTCACACTACTGACTTGCGTGATTCAGTCCAAGTCTTGTGATGCAGTAAAATAGCATTGTGTGAAGAAAAGGTCAAACAATAAAGTCAGTATGCTTTGAACAGTTGTCAAATTTGCCAAACCGGCAAGGTTATACAAAATGCATTTATTGCTGTTTTATTTGGTACTAGTTATAGTTATGCGTTGCTGCTGATGATCAGTATTTGTCTTTAATCATGTTTGCAGGAAGCTGGAGTTGCCATCTGTGTCTGGCTCTTCTGAAGGACAAGGCCTCCATTTATCAGAGCCAGAACACCGCAATGGAGTGACGGAGGACAACAGTATACCTTGAAGAACACGCAGAAACACACTTAAACTGTTGTGTGACTTTCCAGAGTGATGGAGAGGCTGGAAGAGAAACCATTGCCCCTAACATAGCCATTGTTTTTGGTTTTTATTTTGCTATGACTGTTACTCACATCATGAGCAGTGTTTGAAATTACAGAGGGCGCATTTAAAATAGATTATATACACTTCATGCATTATGTGCAGTATTTCCACAATCCTTCATGTTGGGGCCAATGGTTCAGATGATTGAGCACCTGTTTATGCATTGCCAAATATTTCTTTTCTTTATTGCTCATTCAAGATACATTTGTTTACATAGAGCAAACATATAGCTTAATCCTTTTAAGGATGTTATGGATTTAAATATTCATTTGTATAAGTAGTGCATCTCTGTTTATCTTTGTCGTATATAATTATTTTCTTGCAAGTTATTCTTTCAGGAAGTATTTGTGCCAAGGTCCAGATTCAAAAACCAGAAGATGGTGCTGCATTTTTAATTTTTATTATCATATCATCATGTTTTTGCTACATTTTCTGGATTCACTCATTAATCCATTTTATTCCCACAAAACACTCTCATAAGGCGGGTTATCTTTCGTAGTAGAATTTTGTATGTGATATAACCAATATCTATTATTGTTGACTAACCATATTGAATTATCGTGAGTACTGTATCGTTTTGTATTCGTTTTTTTTTTGGTATATCATGTCAGTTTGTATTTGGTATTGAATGTAAATGCTGTATTTTTCTGTCTTTTTTTATTTACATTTTTCATATTGGCCTTTCCATAATAAACATACATGTAACAGAGAAATAATCTTAACTGAGTATTTTTTATGACCACTACTAGCACAGTAAATAAAGACTGCGATGTATCCGTGTATAGAGTCCTACAGCTCAGATCCACATTGACCCAGTAAAATATTCACATGTGAAATAATATGCATGAGATATAAGAATATATTTGTAAAATAGCTTTTGTTTTTAACTGCAAGATTTTAGATGAAACATTTTATAATAATTTAAGATCTTATATAATCTCATGACAAATTTTTTCACAGAATTAAAAACAAGTTTTGCATGTAACACTACTAATGTCTACAGCTCTAGTACAAATTTGTACGTTAAAGAGTTTATGCTTGATAAACACATACCCAGATGCTACATTTGTATTTTAAATGTGTCAAAGTTAGGCAGTTCAAACCTGAAAACTTCTACATGCCCTGCCAAGACGTGATTACACAAACAGACAATCTGAACCTCATATATTTGATGCACAACCTTGATCTCTGGGATCTTTTCAAGCCCACATGATCTCTGGCATCCTAATATAGATCAGTATTGTCCCTGAACTCATGACTGGTCAACCGGTGCTGAATCACCAATATCATGAATAGAAAATGCAACTCTTAATAAATGTTGTGATGAAATCAGCCATTTCCTGTTGGGGTCCACCTGATCCCCTTCTTATGCTCCTTCCACCTACAGAGCAGCAGTGCCTTGAACGTGACCCGGAAGTGCTTGTTACAGAGTGCGTAGCAGAGAGGGTTGACTGTGCTGTTGACGTAGCAGAGCCAGTATCCCAGCTGCCACAGCCCCTCAGGAACGCAGTCGTCACAGAAAGTGGACACTAGAACCATGATGTTATAGGGTGTCCATGTTACAATGAAGGCCAGGAGAATGGCACTGAGGGTCCGGGCCGCTTTCTTCTCCCTGATCAGACACGAGGTCCGGGCTTTCCGGCCCTGAAGGCCTGTGGTCGGTGACAGAGCAGAAGGTTGAGCAGCACTTGTGGTTATAGGACTCATAGGCGAATTAAGCGAATTCTGACTGTCTGGATGACAGCTCCGCGTGGATTGATTATTGACTGCAGTCTTATCCATTCGAACAAGTGGAATGTATTTGTTATTGTCGTCTGTTCTTGGAGAAATGTGGTCCGTGCCCATCTCTGGATGGCTGTATGTAGTATGTGAGTTGGGCGTCTCGTCCCTCTCCCTTCGTTTCTTCCACCACGCTGCTGTTTGATGGGTGATGGTGGGACAGATGGTCCTTTGTCCCTTCCTTTGCTGCTTCTGGTCTGTTTGTGGTCTTACATCCTCAACACTGCGAGAATTGCTTTGACAAGATCTCTGGGAGACATAAATGATGACAAAACTTTTTTTTTTACATCTTTGCTCTTAAAAAACTTAAACAAAATATATATGGTGCCCTGCAGGTTGAAGTTTACTAAAATTACTCAAACTAAAACTGAAATAAAAATGTAAATAAATTAAAGCTAAATATTTTTTTTTTTTTAAATGATGTGCTTTTGACAAAAGCACATAACAAAATTACTAAAACTGAAAATATAAAAAAATACAAATCATCTCAAAATATTAATAACTACTTTAATAGTACATAAATATGACTAAAATAACACTGGTTCTGACTAGCAATAGCATGTAGCACATCATGATTGGTTGGCATGTCTTTTAAGTTGCACTAGAGCTTGTACCTTATTTATTTTCATAATCATTATTTTTATTGGGATTATTGCTTGAATTGGTCATAAATGTATTGGTTTTCCCATTCTTTTGTCCCAAGTCTTTTGTATAATCTCTATACTAACAAAAGCCTGTTCCTTACATCATCATTCAGGAAGTGATGTCATTTTAGATAGAAAAACAATGGCACAAACATTAGTAAGGCTGAATCTGAATCCTTCCTTACTATAGGCAAAAAACGCTAGTAGGTCACAATGATAATGACTAATTGATTTGTTTCCTTGTTTTAGGTAAATCATGGCCATGTTGTAATAAACCATTCCCTCATTTTAGTTCAATCAAATAGTACACTGTAGGGAACAAATTAATAAAATGTGACCACAAATAAATCATTTGTCGTAAAGATTTTTTAAATTAGTAGCCATGATATCTGTTTTTACTTTCACATATCATGTGAGGGCTTCACTAAAATGTAAATAATGGACAACCTTTTTAATGTAAAACTCACCCGAGATGCGTTTCCAGTGCGTCCTCCCTGTGATGCCATCAGTCCAGCAAGCTGCTGAGAGCGTTTATCTGTCTCACGATACACCCGCCAGTACAACGTAACCATAACACTAACTGGCAGGTAAAATGCAGCAATGGCTGTTCCAAATGTGATCACAGGCTGAGACAGAAACTGGATTGAGCACTGGAATTCTGGAACGGTCCGTTCACCCACTATATACTGCCAGAACAAAATGGCTGGAGCCCAAAGCACAAAGGAGACAGTCCATGCTAGAGTAATCAGCACTGCAGCTCTTCTGGGTGTTCTTGTGGCTCGATAGGTCAGAGGTCGCATGACAGAGAGGTAGCGGTCGACACTAATGGCCAGCAAGTTCATAACAGAGGCATTGCTTGCCACATAATCCACAGCCAACCACACATCACAGGCTAGGTTTCCTAAAGTCCACTGGCCAATCAGGATGTAGGTAGTGTAGAGGTTCATCGAGATGGCGCCCAAAATGAAGTCAGCCACGGCCAAGCTTAAGAGGAAGTAGTTGCTCACTGTCCTCAGGAGTGGGTTGACCCGAAAAGAGATCATGACCAGGACATTGCCTATGATGGTGATGATGGAGAGTGGAATGGTTATGAGAGTGATCATTGCTGTCCTCCAGTGGACGGGACCAGAGACCGGTCCGTCTGTCCCATTGAGTAAACTGGAGAGATTCAGAGCGAATGTGGTCACGTTCATCATGAACGTAAGATGGCTGGGTAGATGAGATTATCTTTGTCCTTTAAAAGTTTGATGCATGCTTTGTATTGCATCTTTTGGGGGATTCCTGATGTTTGATTACTCTGTGAAGACAAATAGGACATTTCAAACTCTAAATAGTTAATATTGGAGGTTGAATGAAGGGATATATGTATTATAATACACGTTTAATTCATACAAACTGAATTAAAAATGTTGTTGAAAGTGTACATCAAATGAGGAAATCGTCTCAGGTTTCATATATGTAACCCGGTTTCCTGAGAAGGGAACGAGATGCTGTGTCATGGCATTGACCCTATGGGAACGCTTTCACACGCTTTCCGGTGTCTGAAGCAGTGTCAAAACGAGCCAATTGGCCGAGCTTTCTGGATGTCGTGACTTGACATAGTGCGTGACCGAGTTCATTAATAGACGCCTGAATCATCATCATACGTATAGGGATGGGTATCTAGAACTGGTTACATTTTAGAAACCAGCTCCAAATTTTCAAGAACTTGTGATTCGATAAGAAATGCGCATTTCGATTCTGCTTATCGGTTCCCATGTGCGCATTTTAATGTGATTTTAAACCATGCAAGTACAAAAAGACTGGCGCTCTGTTTTCGGTGTTTTGCACACATCCAAAACGTGCCCACAGAAAGCCACCTCTTATACTAAATAGTGTTGCCCGATACTGAACTGAGTCCTATTCTGCATCAACATATTCTCGTAAATACAGTCGGTTAGGTCTTAAGTGAACATAAACTGACAAAGAAAACGCATGTGTAACAGTATATTGGGTCCGTGCAGCACTTTACATCAGTAACTTACAAGTTCATCAGTGCAATATTCCCTAAAAAAATGTGTAAATCAAACAACAAAAGAAAAAAAAGAGTGAATAAATTTTGCAATGATATTTTTGTAATGTAGCCTTTATTTTATGCATAAAGTGCAGCACATTTTACATTTGATTACAGTTTATTTACCTGAATATCTGAAAATCTTAAAACACTGTTTATTTAAATCATATCTTTGCTCAGTTGTATTTATTTGTGCGATTGCTAATTTGTAATTTAATTACTGAGTGTACTTGTCTTTAATAATGCTTGAAATGTATATCAGTTAGGTTGTTTCTGCTATGGTATTTTTAAACCATAGGCAAAAGTTCCTTGTGTCAGTGTTTTTTTGCTCATGGTATTCAGCCACAATGAAATGTTTTGCAGTAAGACTTGAATGTGAATATCTACAGGGTTTTTTTTTACCTCAACTTTGTCGCTATGTCATGGCTGTGTATAAGCACAGAACACTATTGAGCGCAACTCAACTTGGATCAGCCCAGAAGTATATGCGATTCTAGGGTTGAATCCGCATCTAAACTGTAAAACCTGATGAATGTGTGCAGAGAGGACCAGCCTGCCACAGCACACACATCATGCAATGACACACCCCTAGCAAGAGCTTTGGAAGATGCCATAATCCTAGTGTAGTGATCCCTGACCCCTATAGTTGAGGCAATACCGTGCGCCTAAAAAGGGTGATAGCATCCGTAATACGGTGCGAAATTTGTTGCTTGGTGACCACATTACCTCTATTGTACAAGACCAAAGCAAATGAACAGAAGAGTGGATTTAAGCCACTGGCCCAAGTGGTAAACATAGATCCTCAAGACAAAACCAGACATAACAGATGCAAGTTTCCCTGCTCTTGCTTCTTGCAAAAAAAAACTGTCTGACCAGTTACAGAAGGACCTTTTGGTGCAATATGGCTCTGACATCAGCCAGAGCAAAATCCAAGCAGGATAAGGCAACTGACAAGGCCTGATACCATTTTAAGTGAGTGACATCAATGCTAGCAATACAGCTACTTTTCTGGAACCGACTCTAAGGGCTCAAATGGGGCCTCTCTCAGGGCTCATAGGACCAATGGCAAGTCCCAGGAGGGAATTCACGACCGAGGCTCCATCAAAAGGTGAGTGGTTAGCAGAGATAGCAGCCACATACACATATAGCCAGAGCCATCCCCACTGGGAGACATTCTTGAAGGAACTTCAGTCCTGAACCCACATTTTATGGCATGCAGCTTGCTCGTGGAAGGAGCTTTATAGTTTAAAATTGTATTAGCAACCACAGCCGACAGACCAAAATCTATAAGCAGATGCAAACCCAGACCCAAAGTTTCCAGATCTCTGGTCGAAGATGAAATGCCTTGTGCTTGAGATAGGTGATCCCTCTGGACCAGAATCTCCCATGGGAGTCCATCCAGGAGAGACTGGGTCCGCATTTGATTGGTCATTATGACTGCAAAAATAAAATACACACACACAAAAAACATCCCCCATGACCGTTAATAAGAATGGTAAACTCTGATTACTTACAAAAGCAAAGGAGTATTTGTTCATGTTATCCTGTTTATTGATGGCCGGCCTGAAACGCACGCTAGTTAGCCCTGCAAAGTCAATATCATCATCCTGAAATCAACCTTCCATGTGTATTTAATTTACTTGTGCTGTAGCAACGGAAAGCATAACACTGTATGTATGTAGCTGTATATTGCAAACACACTGTATACTGTAAGTCACTGTGTATATAAGCATCTGCTAAATGAGACTAAACTATTTGTTTTTTTAACCTCAAATGTTTTTACAGGATAAGAGTTAACCGCACAGGAGTCGACTGTTGAAGTCAGCAGTGAATTGAATGAATGTCAAATCAATAAAATGAATATGATATGGTTGATCACCAAGTTAATGATCCAATTGTGATTATGCCATGTGAGGTGGATCAAGCTATAAACAAATTGCCTCAAAATAAAGCTAGTGGCTCAGATAATATTTCTGCTGAACATCTTAAATATGGAAGTAAGAAGATAGCTCCGTTATTAGCTGGTTGTCTTACTGGCTTTCTGACTCACAATGTGTAACCAGATTCAATGTTGTCTGTCTTATTAGTACCAGTTATTAAAAACAAAGCTGGAATGGTGGGTAACTTGGATAATTATAGACCTGTAGCTTTAGCTAGTATTTTGTCTAAAGTCTTAGAAAAAATCTTGCTTGATAGGTTAAATGTGTTCATTAATTCTACAGACAACCAGTTTGGATTTAAGGCTAAACATGGTACTGATCTTTGTATTTATGCATTAAAGGAAATTGTAAATAAGTACAGAGATAAAAATTCAACAGTTTTTATGTGTTTCATTGATGCGTCTAAAGCTTTTGATCGGGTTAACCATGCTAAGCTATTTTTTAAAATGAGACAAAGAGGGGTACCAGAATACATTGTGAGAATCTTGACATATTGGTATGCCCACCAGTTGATGCAAGTTAAATGGGGCAATAAGGTCTCTGCCCCTTTTGGGGTCAGTAACGGTGTGAGACAAGGAGGGATTTTGTCCCCAGTTTTGTTTAATCTTTATATGGATGAGCTGTCTGAACGTTTGAATGTTTGTAAAACTGGGTGTATGATTGGGCATACGTTAGTGAATCATATAATGTACGCAGATGATCTTGTGGTGTTTAGTCCAAGCAGTGCTGGTCTTCAACAGCTTTTAAATGTGTGTTTTGATTATGGTCTTGAACATGATATTGTATATAATCCTGATAAGAGTATGGTTATGATTTGCAGAACTAAAGAGGATAAAAGTATACATTTTCCAGTTTTTAAGTTGTCTAACAAGAATCTCACGGTGTGCAAGAAAGTGAAATACCTTGGTCATATTATCACTGAGCACATGACAGATGATGATGATATTGAAAGGCAACGCCGCCTGATGTATATGCGGGCAAATATACTGTTGCGTAAGTTTAGTTTCTGTTCAGATGAGGTGAAGGTGTCACTTTTTAAAACATATTGTACAACATTTTATACTGCTCATTTGTGGTGTAACTATAGAGCATCTAGTTTACAGAAGCTGCAAGTAGCCTATAACGATGCTATGAGAATCTTACTAAGGAGACCTAGATGGCAAAGTGCAAGTGAAATGTTTGTCAGTGTACGAGTAATCACTTTTAAAGCACTGTTGCGTAATTTTATGTATAGATTTATCTGCCGACTTAATGACTCTAAAAATGAAATTATTGTGAGTTTATCAAATTTAAGGGTTAGTACTACAAGGTATCAGTCAAAGCTGTGGAGACACTGGTACTGGTGTATTTTGTAACTCTATGTTCACAAAATTGTATGGTTGTAATGGATTGTATGGGTTGTGTATGTTGTTTAATGTCTTTTCTGATTTTTTTTTTTTTTTAAATTGGACTTTGAGTCTGTAATAAAGTTTAATAATAATAATAATAATAGCATTGATAGGCTTCTGGGGTTACTATAGATCACCCTTAATATTATACTACTGTCACTTGCAATACAAAAAAAAAAAATACTTTAAGTACTTGACAAACATCACTTTCTAGTCCACGGATGCAGATCCTTCTTCTGAATGCTGTAGTTAATCCCGTTGGACAGGTTCCTCTGAATGAAAAATCATCACTCACAAAATGTGATGCTCACTCCACCCTCAGCAATGAAGCACATAGAGATCAATCAAACAATTGTGGAAAATGGGTCAGCGTAGCCCACTATGTCTTTCCTGTTTTCATCAATGACAATTATTATTTACTTGTAAAATGAACTTCCATTTTAGTCTTAAGACCATTAGTCTCCTCCTAATCCACGTTTTCCAAAGCCATTGCCAGGCTTATTGCAACAACTAACTGCTAAATTGCTTTTTTTTCGGTCACATATGCAGTAGAAGTAAGTAGTAGCAGCAAACACACTGTGATATTATCATGGTAAATTTCTGAGGTACCTCTCAATCAACTCCCTAGCTCCCGAGCTTGTGCATCTTTATATCGTGTACATGAGTCCGGGCACTGGTAAGGACCCTGGTTCACAACACATTGGGACAGTAATTACTCAATTTTCCGGTGACATTACTGTGTACAACGTCCCCATACAACATTGTACAATGTCACCGCTTTCGCTTGTATTAATCAACAGGCAGAACCTATATCTTTTTTATTTTATTTTTATGCGGTTTAAACATATTGTTCTTTTACATATCCTTACAACATTAGCCTACAGCTGAATATTAATTATAAATGATTAATTGTGTTCACTGCCTGTCTAGTGTAACAGTAAGAGCTGTGCATGTAAACCTCACTCTCCTGGCCTCAAGAAGCATGCTAGCGTCCGCGGACTTTAGCCTCCCATGCCAGAGACCATAGGTCAAATCCCACTCTGAATGGGTTGAGTAGGACTGGTTAAGCCCGTTCTCATCCCAAGGCGTCATACATGTGACGGCATATGACATTTCGTCGAAATCTTATGCACATGGCATCCCTTAGAGATATCCCTTAATATGAGACGCAGAACCCAAGGCGTCATACAGGTGACGCTCGTCTAAATCCGACGCACATGGCATCCTTTAGCGTCAATATGAGACGCAGATCCCAAGGCGTCATAACCGTACCCCAGACCTAAACCTACCCATACACTGTAAAAAAAAAGTTGGATTAACTTAAAAAAGTAAGTTACCTGGTTGCCTTAAAATTTTTAGTTAATTGAAATTAAAACTTTGAGTTAATACAACAAAGGAGATTGGTTTAATAAATAGAAACTCAAAATATTATTTTATCTGAACTACATTAATTATCTAAGTTGATTTGACAAAATATAAAAAGTTGTGATAACAAATCATGAAAATAATTTTTTACAGTGTAACAGTGCTAGTTATATTGATGCTAGAGGGTGCCATGTGCGTAAGATTTCGACGAAATGTCACATGGCGTCACCTATATGACGCCAAAGGATGAGAATGCGTTGGACTGGTTATACTAGCAATGTGTAGTTATGCTGACATAACAATAATAGTAAAAAAACGGTTTGTCTTTTTAAATCTTCTATCTCATATCATTGTATTTATTGAGTTGACTCATGCGTTTTAGAAATGTAACGTAATTTCCAGTAAGGGAGCATAGTGGGCATTAATTTTCCCTGGTTTTTGTAGTGCATTGTGGGATTTTTTAGGGAGTGAATGTTCCAGTGCACTGGAAGGATTTTGCGATTGAGACAGCCCTTAAAATGGCCAAATCCCTGATCAATGTCCTGATTGAGACGCACCCCAGGCCAGGGTTGGGAACCACTGCAGTGTCTTTCAGGATCAGAAGAATAAGGCGCAGGACAAGTAACACTCTTACTTAAGCAATAAAATCAACAACAACAAAAATAAACATGATGTAATGTTTTAATATCTTAAGTCATTTTTGCTTATTAGTATTGTCATTATGAATACATAAAGTAGCCAATATTTGTATTATTTCACTGTGGCGAGCAGGACGAGGTCGAGGGACGTGAGAGAACGGCGTGAGGCCGGTGGCGTGATTGATAATGAGCGACACCTGCGCGACGCACCAGTCTCGTATCTCTGACGGTAGAGATCCACTTGTCCGACACGACAGTCGCGTGGTGTCGCGACGCCTCCCCACATTTGTACTTTGATGGGCGTTCCTCAAGTTTACCGCTCTAGGCGTGGTTTTGAGCCAGCGGCCAGTCTAGAACAGAGGACCTGCGAGAGACTTCCCCCCATCTCCATATGCTCTACTTCTATTGGATAGACGCGTCGCGTTCAACGGAATTCATTTGCATAAAGCTGGGCAGCATCAGCCAGCTTTTTGACCCGCAGCATTTTTCCAAATGAAGCGCCGCCTTCCCGGGATGCTTTGCAAGCGTTAAAGTTGCGTGACGTCACCCATAGGAATAAAGTGGAGTGCGGCGCGACTGAAGTGTCGCACGGACAAGTGGATCCGCACCGTCACGGACCACGGTACAGATCTACTTTTGCGACACGACTGAAGCGTGGTGTCGCGACCCCTCCCCACATTTGTACGTTGATGGGCGTTCCTCAAGTTTACCGCTATGGGCGTGGTTTTGACCCAGCGGCTAGTCTAGAACAAAGGCCCCTCGAGAGACTACTTCTATTGGATAGACGCGTCGCGTTTGACGGATTCATTTGCATAAAGCTGGGCAGCATCGGCCAGCTTTTTGACCCGCAGCATTTTTCCAAATGAAGCGCCGCCTTCCCGGGATGCTTTGCGGGCGCGTTAAAGTCGCGTGACGTCACCCATAGGAATAAAGTGGAGTGCGGCGCGACTGAAGTGTCGCACGAACAAGTGGATCCGCACCGTGACGGTACAGATCCACTTGTCCGACACGACAGTCGCGTGGTTTCGCGATGCCTCCCCACATTTGTACGTTGATGGGCGTTCCTCAAGTTTACCGCTATTGGCGTGGTTTTGACCCAGCGGCCAGTCTAGAACAAAGGCCCCTCGAGAGACTACTTCTATTGCATACGCGTCGCGTTTGGCGGATTCATTTGCATAAAGCTGGGCATCGGCCAGCTTTTTGACGTGCAGCATTTTTCCAAATGAAGCGCCGCCTTCCCGGGATGCTTTGCGGGCGCGTTAAAGCCAAACGCGACGCGTCTATCCAATAGAAGTAGTCTCTCGAGGGGCCTTTGTTCTAGACTGACCGCTGGGTCAAAACCACGCCCATAGCGGTAAACTTGAGGAACGCCCATCAACGTACAAATGTGGTGAGGCGTTGCGACACCACGCGACTGTCGTGTCGGACAAGTGGATCTGTACCGTCATGGCCCTCTGCCTCGTCCTGCTCGCCACATTCACATATTTAAAGCAACACTATGTAACATTTTTTACCTTAAAATAATGTTTCCAAAATCTTATCAGTGTTTTATCAAGTCGTAACAGGGTGAAAGGCACTTCTGCTATAGCCTGACGGGGTCTGTATCGCTTTTACTGGCACTACACGAACTTCAGGGTTCGGGTAGTAACCCGACCACAAAAAGAACTACAAAATGCGACTGCTTTACGTCAAGCGCTACAATAGTCATTATTTCGTTTTTCTTCGTTTCTGATGTCGCAATACATCATCCTTTCATGAAATCATGTAACATACTCTACCTTGTCTGTGGACATCGTTCATTCTAAAGCCGGTGCTGGATAAACAGCGAGCGTGCGTGCGACGGTAGGCTAAATTATTTATGACAGCGGTAATGGACAATTTCTTTTCCAACCAGTAGGGCGACCAAAGAGGAAAAGTTACATGGTGTTGCTTTAATTATTGTAAGTTTGTGTTTGCATTTCACTGTTTTCATTCATTTTGAGGAATACTGAATCTGTTTTTGTGCAAGTGTATGCATGCTCACATTTAGTCTAGAACTACAATAACCATCATGTTTACACAGTGCACACAACGCCTTTGCACCGACTTATGAAAGTAGCTTGCAATATACTTCGAAAGATAAATATTTTGTTGAAACGCAGGTAATGCGTTACTTTAGTTACGTGACAAAAGTTCTGTCACGACCATATCGTCAAATACGATTGATAAAGCCTACAGTTAGGATTGGCGGTATAGTTCTGTTCTAGGCAAGAACTCACTGAGCATCGATGCAGCCTAGCATGGATAAGAACAGGGAGAGCAGCAATAACCCCCCTCAGGGTAAACAGAACAGAACCAACATGGATGTATTGCAGATATCATTAATTCAATATTTTACTGTACAACATAATTTGAGAATTGAGTCTGATTCAAAGGAGGAGGAGCTGGGGATGGAGGAGGGTATATGGATGCTGTGATAGGGGTCGTATTGCTAGGTAGACGTGGATCAACTGAGAGTCAGCTGATGTGAGCTTTCTAACGTGATCTGCCAGAACTGACTCTATAGGCTACGCTTGATTAATAATATAATTACGTAACTTGCGTTTTTGGTATTGTGTTACCTAACACTGCACTTTGTGTCAAGAATGGGGGACAAGAACAAGGTGATCGTAAGGTGAAATCAATTTTAGGCTAAATATTGAAAAATGGGGAAGATGCTCACACGGGACCACTTGTCACACAACCAATGCTAAACATGAGTTTTGCCTCAAAACCTTTACTGAGCATCTCAGTAGCTAAAGGTTTTGAGGCAAAACTCATGTTTGTTTAGCACAGTGGTTTTTTATGTTTTAAATTAGGTCCATTTAAAATGGTCTGAATAATGTTTTCCCCTCTGAACTGAAAATCCAATTTTAATATATTTTGCTATCGGGTGAACACAGTAAAACCACACTGACATATTCAGACAAGGATCAATTGTAACTGCAAGGTTGAGATGTATTTTCTATAGAGAAAAATATAGAGAATTTTTCAAAAATGTCAAGTTGGGAGAAACATTATCTTTAAATGATTGCAGTTTCATGAATTATTTTGTGTTTCCTAATTGTTTTACTGTTGAAATTTTGCTGAAAAAATGTTTGATCAAGAACATGAGATTAACATTAAAATAAATTATTACTTATTACTTAGCCCACACACAGTCAAAAAGTAAAATTCACGTTATTTCCAGTACCTAAAAAAAATACAATACCTACAAAGATTTACACCTATAAGACTTCGTATTTTCATCTCTTAAAAATGCATGTTTTGATATGCAATTTTAATCTAAAACAAAATAAAGGAAGTTATTTCTAAATTTCAGGGTTTTTTATAACACGTTTTTGTAACGAATAACTCAATAAAATTTATAAAGAAAAGCTCACCTGCAGTAGAGATATTGAATCATCTCTTATCTGTTGTTCTCTATGTGTCTCTTGCTCTGAACTCTCCAGCACAGAAATATTCACTGAGCTGAACAATAAGACAAACTCTGAAGCTGGACAACTGCTGACACTCCTTCCTCACTTGCAAAACAAACACCTAGGCATTGAATGCACCAGATACCACCTATCTTCTCTTTCGTAATTTTGCCAAGTGGCATGCAAAAAAATTTTTTTAACGGAATGCTTTTAATTATATTCTTTTTTCTTTTCTTTATTTTGTCATGTGAACCTCACACGTTGTTCAGTTAATCGTCCTGAGAATTAAAATTGATGGAGCCACTTTCCCATGTGCAGATAACATCATTTCTAAAAAATGTCTTTGCTCAATTGCAACAGCAGGGGGCACTAAATAACAAGAAATACCGTCTGGTCACGCTGGGTAGTCTTGGAAGTAGTTTAGAATGCTTGCGATGTGTGTGATATGTGAGGAAAAAAACACACACAAAAAAAATTCAATATAGCCTACTTCTCTGTAAAATATTTTTTACAAGGGGGGGGGGGGGGGGGGGGGGGGGGGGGGGGGGGGGGGGGGTGGGATAACATTCTTAGTGTATATCTTGGAGTACTTTAAAGCCAGTGTGTTCAAAATGTGATTCAAACTAGTTACAAGTGTCTGCTATCAAATGAAATAGCTATTATCTTTGCAACACAAACAGAAAATGGATGGTTTAGTTTCAAACACGAGTGAAATGTTACAATTCACCCCATAGTCTGGGTTAGTTTTAACATACCCTGGGGTGAGATGTAACATTATGATATCCACCGTCATATATCCATTATGATATCCTTTCTCAGTCATAATTGACCATTATAAATTTAACTTAAACACAAACATTGTTTGTGTGTAAGCATGTTTGTTACTGGCCATAATAAAATTTCAAATTGAACACTTGAACAGTGTGTGTGTGTGTGTGTGTGTGTGTGTGTGTGTGTGTGTGTGTGTGTGTGTGTGTGTGTGTGTGTGTGTGTGTGTGTGTGTGTGTGTGTGTGTGTGTGTGTGTGTGTGTGTGTGTGTGTGTTACTCTCAGTAATTGACCATAATAAATTGAACTTGAACATTTGAACATTGTGTTTGTGCAAGCACGTTAGTGTCAGTTAGTATTTAAATTGAACTATAGCTCACCTTACAGGTAACAGGCAAAACACTAGCACTAAAAAAAATTATGAGTTTAACTACAAAGCAGAAATTCCAATAACAAAAATAAACAAAGTAAAAAAGTTACTTATACCTGAAAATTAGTTTTTCCTAGCATCTGCTGTTTTTGACACAGGTCTCTACTTTATCACATGTAGAATAAGGACTAAACTCAGCATGTGCAAAGTGAATCAGGTGATATGTAACTAGTTTCTGATTGGACAGATTGGAATTGTTATAACTGACCCGTGTTACAACCATCCCCGGTCTCCCCTACTATTTTATGCATATTGTAGATCAATGGCTGTCGCACATGTCTACATGCATCACAATAGAAAAATAAAAAGTTGTAAAAAAGAAAAAAGGAAAGTGTGTTTTAGATTAACATCCTTTTCTATTTGTCCTTAGGGGATAACTAGTTAACTAAACTAAACTAAAACTAGATTAAAGGTTTGTCAAGACAAACTTTGTTGGCTTGGGAAAGTAGTTTAAAAGCAGTTTTGAGTTTTTTGTCTTTTGTAGCTGCTGGGGCTTTCTGTGTGACTGTTGTTGTTCTGGGTGTTTGTTTAAGTTTTGCTTGGTGGTTACTAGGGTGTTGCTATGCAGTTGCTAAGGCCTACATCAGACTAAGCACCATGCCCTTCTGGAACTCATGCTGGAGCAGGAGGTGTGTTTCAGCTTGCTACTGAGAGCTCTGGAGGATGTAAGTATTGTGCACATTGCTTAGCCAAGAGGGGCATCAAATTCACGGGAATTTACATATAAGCTGTTTTTTCCTCGCTCTCGGTTCTGGCCACTGGCCAGTGCGAACGCAAACAGCAAAACCGAGTTTGGGGGAGAGTAGTTCTTAGAACTGTTTAGAAGTGGACAGTTCCTATAACTAAGTTCCTATAACTACTTGTTATGAAAGCGGATATAGTGCCATTTGATTATTACCTTGAGACATTTGAGTGTACTTTGTTGAGCAACTGTGTATGGTATGATTATTATTTTAAGCTTTTACAAATTAATAACTTAATTGTTCATGAACGTGTTTCCATAATAATACAATCATAATTGGATACAGTAAACGCATAAAACAGTTCAACATGGAGATAGATGGAAACAAAAACTGAAGTTTTCTTCTACCCCCGTTTTCCCCTCACACATAAGTGTGTAATTTACTCAAATGCCTTTCCTTTCATATATTTAAAATGACTTGCAGATTTATAACTTTATAACCTCTGAAGACATTATGACTGTAAACAAAAGATTTGTGCGGCTGATGCTGCTTGGTTATGAACAGCTCGTGCTCGTGCAAGCGTGCGTGTGCGTGTGCTCCATGAGCGTGCACATCTCTGGTTGCAGTTTCGCTTGTCGCCAAAGGGGGTGTAGTTCTGCAAAAACTCAGAGACCTGCGTTATGCACCTTTAAAATGGCCAAATCCCTGATCAATGTCCTGATTGAGACGCACCCCAGGCCAGGGTTGGGAACCACTGCAGTGTCTTTCAGGATCAGAAGAATAAGGCGCAGGACAAGTAACACTCTTACTTAAGCAATAAAATCAACAACAACAAAAATAAACATGATGTAATGTTTTAATATCTTAAGTCATTTTTGCTTATTAGTATTGTCATTATGAATACATAAAGTAGCCAATATTTGTATTATTTCACTGTGGCGAGCAGGACGAGGTCGAGGGACGTGAGAGAACGGCGTGAGGCCGGTGGCGTGATTGATAATGAGCGACACCTGCGCGACGCACCAGTCTCGGTAGAGATCCACTTGTCCGACACGACAGTCGCGTGGTGTCGCCACGCCTCCCCACATTTGTACTTTGATGGGCGTTCCTCAAGTTTACCGCTCTAGGCGTGGTTTTGACCCAGCGGCCAGTCTAGAACAGAGGACCTGCGAGAGACTTCCCCCCATCTCCATATGCTCTACTTCTATTGGATAGACGCGTCGCGTTCAACGGAATTCATTTGCATAAAGCTGGGCAGCATCAGCCGTTGATGGGCGTTCCTCAAGTTTACCGCTATTGGCGTGGTTTTGACCCAGCGGCCAGTCTTCTCTCAAAAAGAACTACAAAATGCGACTGCTTTACGTCAAGCGCTACAATAGTCATTATTTCGTTTTTCTTCGTTTCTGATGTCGCAATACATCATCCTTTCATGAAATCATGTAACATACTCTACCTTGTCTGTGGACATCGTTCATTCTAAAGCCGGTGCTGGATAAACAGCGAGCGTGCGTGCGACGGTAGGCTAAATTATTTATGACAGCGGTAATGGACAATTTCTTTTCCAACCAGTAGGGCGACCAAAGAGGAAAAGTTACATGGTGTTGCTTTAATTATTGTAAGTTTGTGTTTGCATTTCACTGTTTTCATTCATTTTGAGGAATACTGAATCTGTTTTTGTGCAAGTGTATGCATGCTCACATTTAGTCTAGAACTACAATAACCATCATGTTTACACAGTGCACACAACGCCTTTGCACCGACTTATGAAAGTAGCTTGCAATATACTTCGAAAGATAAATATTTTGTTGAAACGCAGGTAATGCGTTACTTTAGTTACGTGACAAAAGTTCTGTCACGACCATATCGTCAAATACGATTGATAAAGCCTACAGTTAGGATTGGCGGTATAGTTCTGTTCTAGGCAAGAACTCACTGAGCATCGATGCAGCCTAGCATGGATAAGAACAGGGAGAGCAGCAATAACCCCCCTCAGGGTAAACAGAACAGAACCAACATGGATGTATTGCAGATATCATTAATTCAATATTTTACTGTACAACATAATTTGAGAATTGAGTCTGATTCAAAGGAGGAGGAGCTGGGGATGGAGGAGGGTATATGGATGCTGTGATAGGGGTCGTATTGCTAGGTAGACGTGGATCAACTGAGAGTCAGCTGATGTGAGCTTGACTAACGTGATCTGCCAGAACTGACTCTATAGGCTACGCTTGATTAATAATATAATTACGTAACTTGCGTTTTTGGTATTGTGTTACCTAACACTGCACTTTGTGTCAAGAATGGGGGACAAGAACAAGGTGATCGTAAGGTGAAATCAATTTTAGGCTAAATATTGAAAAATGGGGAAGATGGTCACACGGGACCACTTGTCACAAAACCAATGCTAAACATGAGTTTTGCCTTAAAACCTTTACTGAGCATCTCAGTAGCTAAAGGTTTTGAGGCAAAACTCATGTTTGTTTAGCACAGTGGTTTTTTATGTTTTAAATTAGGTCCATTTAAAATGGTCTGAATAATGTTTTCCCCTCTGAACTGAAAATCCAATTTTAATATATTTTTGCTATCAGGTGAACACAGTAAAACCACACTGACATATTCAGACAAGGATCAATTGTAACTGCAAGGTTGAGATGTATTTTCTATAGAGAAAAATATAGAGAATTTTTCAAAAATGTCAAGTTGGGAGAAACATTATCTTTAAATGATTGCAGTTTCATGAATTATTTTGTGTTTCCTAATTGTTTTACTGTTGAAATTTTGCTGAAAAAATGTTTGATCAAGAACATGAGATTAACATTAAAATAAATTATTACTTATTACTTAGCCCACACACAGTCAAAAAGTAAAATTCACGTTATTTCCAGTACCTAAAAAAAATACAATACCTACAAAGATTTACACCTATAAGACTTCGTATTTTCATCTCTTAAAAATGCATGTTTTGATATGCAATTTTAATCTAAAACAAAATAAAGGAAGTTATTTCTAAATTTCAGGGTTTTTATAACACGTTTTTGTAACGAATAACTCAATAAAATTTATAAAGAAAAGCTCACCTGCAGTAGAGATATTGAATCATCTCTTATCTGTTGTTCTCTATGTGTCTCTTGCTCTGAACTCTCCAGCACAGAAATATTCACTGAGCTGAACAATAAGACAAACTCTGAAGCTGGACAACTGCTGACACTCCTTCCTCACTTGCAAAACAAACACCTAGGCATTGAATGCACCAGATACCACCTATCTTCTCTTTCGTAATTTTGCCAAGTGGCATGCAAAAAAATTTTTTTTAACGGAATGCTTTTAATTATATTCTTTTTTCTTTTCTTTATTTTGTCATGTGAACCTCACACGTTGTTCAGTTAATCGTCCTGAGAATTAAAATTGATGGAGCCACTTTCCCATGTGCAGATAACATCATTTCTAAAAAATGTCTTTGCTCAATTGCAACAGCAGGGGGCACTAAATAACAAGAAATACCGTCTGGTCACGCTGGGTAGTCTTGGAAGTAGTTTAGAATGCTTGCGATGTGTGTGATATGTGAGGAAAAAAACACACACAAAAAAAATTCAATATAGCCTACTTCTCTGTAAAATATTTTTTTTACTAGGGGGGGATAACATTCTTAGTGTATATCTTGGAGTACTTTAAAGCCAGTGTGTTCAAAATGTGATTCAAACTAGTTACAAGTGTCTGCTATCAAATGAAATAGCTATTATCTTTGCAACACAAACAGAAAATGGATGGTTTAGTTTCAAACACGAGTGAAATGTTACAATTCACCCCATAGTCTGGGTTAGTTTTAACATACCCTGGGGTGAGATGTAACATTATGATATCCACCGTCATATATCCATTATGATATCCTTTCTCAGTCATAATTGACCATTATAAATTTAACTTAAACACAAACATTGTTTGTGTGTAAGCATGTTTGTTACTGGCCATAATAAAATTTCAAATTGAACACTTGAACAGTGTGTGTGTGTGTGTGTGTGTGTGTGTGTGTGTGTGTGTGTGTGTGTGTGTGTGTGTGTGTGTGTGTGTGTGTGTGTGTGTGTGTGTGTGTGTGTGTGTGTGTGTGTGTGTGTGTGTGTGTGTGTGTGTGTGTGTGTGTTACTCTCAGTAATTGACCATAATAAATTGAACTTGAACATTTGAACATTGTGTTTGTGCAAGCACGTTAGTGTCAGTTAGTATTTAAATTGAACTATAGCTCACCTTACAGGTAACAGGCAAAACACTAGCACTAAAAAAAATTATGAGTTTAACTACAAAGCAGAAATTCCAATAACAAAAATAAACAAAGTAAAAAAGTTACTTATACCTGAAAATTAGTTTTTCCTAGCATCTGCTGTTTTTGACACAGGTCTCTACTTTATCACATGTAGAATAAGGACTAAACTCAGCATGTGCAAAGTGAATCAGGTGATATGTAACTAGTTTCTGATTGGACAGATTGGAATTGTTATAACTGACCCGTGTTACAACCATCCCCGGTCTCCCCTACTATTTTATGCATATTGTAGATCAATGGCTGTCGCACATGTCTACATGCATCACAATAGAAAAATAAAAAGTTGTAAAAAAGAAAAAAGGAAAGTGTGTTTTAGATTAACATCCTTTTCTATTTGTCCTTAGGGGATAACTAGTTAACTAAACTAAACTAAAACTAGATTAAAGGTTTGTCAAGACAAACTTTGTTGGCTTGGGAAAGTAGTTTAAAAGCAGTTTTGGGTTTTTTGTCTTTTGTAGCTGCTGGGGCTTTCTGTGTGACTGTTGTTGTTCTGGGTGTTTGTTTAAGTTTTGCTTGGTGGTTACTAGGGTGTTGCTATGCAGTTGCTAAGGCCTACATCAGACTAAGCACCATGCCCTTCTGGAACTCATGCTGGAGCAGGAGGTGTGTTTCAGCTTGCTACTGAGAGCTCTGGAGGATGTAAGTATTGTGCACATTGCTTAGCCAAGAGGGGCATCAAATTCACGGGAATTTACATATAAGCTGTTTTTTCCTCGCTCTCGGTTCTGGCCACTGGCCAGTGCGAACGCAAACAGCAAAACCGAGTTTGGGGGAGAGTAGTTCTTAGAACTGTTTAGAAGTGGACAGTTCCTATAACTAAGTTCCTATAACTACTTGTTATGAAAGCGGATATAGTGCCATTTGATTATTACCTTGAGACATTTGAGTGTACTTTGTTGAGCAACTGTGTATGGTATGATTATTATTTTAAGCTTTTACAAATTAATAACTTAATTGTTCATGAACGTGTTTCCATAATAATACAATCATAATTGGATACAGTAAACGCATAAAACAGTTCAACATGGAGATAGATGGAAACAAAAACTGAAGTTTTCTTCTACCCCCGTTTTCCCCTCACACATAAGTGTGTAATTTACTCAAATGCCTTTCCTTTCATATATTTAAAATGACTTGCAGATTTATAACTTTATAACCTCTGAAGACATTATGACTGTAAACAAAAGATTTGTGCGGCTGATGCTGCTTGGTTATGAACAGCTGGTGCTCGTGCAAGCGTGCGTGTGCGTGTGCTCCATGAGCGTGCACATCTCTGGTTGCAGTTTCGCTTGTCGCCAAAGGGGGTGTAGTTCTGCAAAAACTCAGAGACCTGCGTTATGCACCTTTAAAATGGCCAAATCCCTGATCAATGTCCTGATTGAGACGCACCCCAGGCCAGGGTTGGGAACCACTGCAGTGTCTTTCAGGATCAGAAGAATAAGGCGCAGGACAAGTAACACTCTTACTTAAGCAATAAAATCAACAACAACAAAAATAAACATGATGTAATGTTTTAATATCTTAAGTCATTTTTGCTTATTAGTATTGTCATTATGAATACATAAAGTAGCCAATATTTGTATTATTTCACTGTGGCGAGCAGGACGAGGTCGAGGGACGTGAGAGAACGGCGTGAGGCCGGTGGCGTGATTGATAATGAGCGACACCTGCGCGACGCACCAGTCTCGGTAGAGATCCACTTGTCCGACACGACAGTCGCGTGGTGTCGCCACGCCTCCCCACATTTGTACTTTGATGGGCGTTCCTCAAGTTTACCGCTCTAGGCGTGGTTTTGACCCAGCGGCCAGTCTAGAACAGAGGACCTGCGAGAGACTTCCCCCCATCTCCATATGCTCTACTTCTATTGGATAGACGCGTCGCGTTCAACGGAATTCATTTGCATAAAGCTGGGCAGCATCAGCCGTTGATGGGCGTTCCTCAAGTTTACCGCTATTGGCGTGGTTTTGACCCCGCGGCCAGTCTTCTCTCAAAAAGAACTACAAAATGCGACTGCTTTACGTCAAGCGCTACAATAGTCATTATTTCGTTTTTCTTCGTTTCTGATGTCGCAATACATCATCCTTTCATGAAATCATGTAACATACTCTACCTTGTCTGTGGACATCGTTCATTCTAAAGCCGGTGCTGGATAAACAGCGAGCGTGCGTGCGACGGTAGGCTAAATTATTTATGACAGCGGTAATGGACAATTTCTTTTCCAACCAGTAGGGCGACCAAAGAGGAAAAGTTACATGGTGTTGCTTTAATTATTGTAAGTTTGTGTTTGCATTTCACTGTTTTCATTCATTTTGAGGAATACTGAATCTGTTTTTGTGCAAGTGTATGCATGCTCACATTTAGTCTAGAACTACAATAACCATCATGTTTACACAGTGCACACAACGCCTTTGCACCGACTTATGAAAGTAGCTTGCAATATACTTCGAAAGATAAATATTTTGTTGAAACGCAGGTAATGCGTTACTTTAGTTACGTGACAAAAGTTCTGTCACGACCATATCGTCAAATACGATTGATAAAGCCTACAGTTAGGATTGGCGGTATAGTTCTGTTCTAGGCAAGAACTCACTGAGCATCGATGCAGCCTAGCATGGATAAGAACAGGGAGAGCAGCAATAACCCCCCTCAGGGTAAACAGAACAGAACCAACATGGATGTATTGCAGATATCATTAATTCAATATTTTACTGTACAACATAATTTGAGAATTGAGTCTGATTCAAAGGAGGAGGAGCTGGGGATGGAGGAGGGTATATGGATGCTGTAGGGGTCGTATTGCTAGGTAGACGTGGATCAACTGAGAGTCAGCTGATGTGAGCTTGACTAACGTGATCTGCCAGAACTGACTCTATAGGCTACGCTTGATTAATAATATAATTACGTAACTTGCGTTTTTGGTATTGTGTTACCTAACACTGCACTTTGTGTCAAGAATGGGGGACAAGAACAAGGTGATCGTAAGGTGAAATCAATTTTAGGCTAAATATTGAAAAATGGGGAAGATGGTCACACGGGACCACTTGTCACAAAACCAATGCTAAACATGAGTTTTGCCTTAAAACCTTTACTGAGCATCTCAGTAGCTAAAGGTTTTGAGGCAAAACTCATGTTTGTTTAGCACAGTGGTTTTTTTATGTTTTAAATTA
Source organism: Chrosomus eos (assembly GCA_036326025.1). NCBI lineage: Eukaryota > Metazoa > Chordata > Actinopteri > Cypriniformes > Leuciscidae > Chrosomus > Chrosomus eos. The sequence continues at coordinate 26,812,042 of CM070835.1, forward strand.
GGTCCATTTAAAATGGTCTGAATAATGTTTTCCCCTCTGAACTGAAAATCCAATTTTAATATATTTTTGCTATCAGGTGAACACAGTAAAACCACACTGACATATTCAGACAAGGATCAATTGTAACTGCAAGGTTGAGATGTATTTTCTATAGAGAAAAATATAGAGAATTTTTCAAAAATGTCAAGTTGGGAGAAACATTATCTTTAAATGATTGCAGTTTCATGAATTATTTTGTGTTTCCTAATTGTTTTACTGTTGAAATTTTGCTGAAAAAATGTTTGATCAAGAACATGAGATTAACATTAAAATAAATTATTACTTATTACTTAGCCCACACACAGTCAAAAAGTAAAATTCACGTTATTTCCAGTACCTAAAAAAAATACAATACCTACAAAGATTTACACCTATAAGACTTCGTATTTTCATCTCTTAAAAATGCATGTTTTGATATGCAATTTTAATCTAAAACAAAATAAAGGAAGTTATTTCTAAATTTCAGGGTTTTTATAACACGTTTTTGTAACGAATAACTCAATAAAATTTATAAAGAAAAGCTCACCTGCAGTAGAGATATTGAATCATCTCTTATCTGTTGTTCTCTATGTGTCTCTTGCTCTGAACTCTCCAGCACAGAAATATTCACTGAGCTGAACAATAAGACAAACTCTGAAGCTGGACAACTGCTGACACTCCTTCCTCACTTGCAAAACAAACACCTAGGCATTGAATGCACCAGATACCACCTATCTTCTCTTTCGTAATTTTGCCAAGTGGCATGCAAAAAAATTTTTTTTAACGGAATGCTTTTAATTATATTCTTTTTTCTTTTCTTTATTTTGTCATGTGAACCTCACACGTTGTTCAGTTAATCGTCCTGAGAATTAAAATTGATGGAGCCACTTTCCCATGTGCAGATAACATCATTTCTAAAAAATGTCTTTGCTCAATTGCAACAGCAGAGGGCACTAAATAACAAGAAATACCGTCTGGTCACGCTGGGTAGTCTTGGAAGTAGTTTAGAATGCTTGCGATGTGTGTGATATGTGAGGAAAAAAACACACACAAAAAAAATTCAATATAGCCTACTTCTCTGTAAAATATTTTTACTCACAAAATTCAGGGGGGGGGGGGGTATAACATTCTTAGTGTATATCTTGGAGTACTTTAAAGCCAGTGTGTTCAAAATGTGATTCAAACTAGTTACAAGTGTCTGCTATCAAATGAAATAGCTATTATCTTTGCAACACAAACAGAAAATGGATGGTTTAGTTTCAAACACGAGTGAAATGTTACAATTCACCCCATAGTCTGGGTTAGTTTTAACATACCCTGGGGTGAGATGTAACATTATGATATCCACCGTCATATATCCATTATGATATCCTTTCTCAGTCATAATTGACCATTATAAATTTAACTTAAACACAAACATTGTTTGTGTGTAAGCATGTTTGTTACTGGCCATAATAAAATTTCAAATTGAACACTTGAACAGTGGTGTGTGTGTGGTGTGTGTGTGTGTGTGTGTGTGTGTGTGTGTGTGTGTGTGTGTGTGTGTGTGTGTGTGTGTGTGTGTGTGTGTGTGTGTGTGTGTGTGTTGTGTGTGTGTTTGTGTGTGTTTGTGTGTGTGTGTGTGTGTGTGTGTGTTTTGTGTGTGTTGTGTGGTGTGTGTGTGTGTGTGGTGTGTGTGTGTTTGTGTGGTGTGTGTGTGTGTGTGTGGTGTGTGTGTGTGTGTGTTACTCTCAGTAATTGACCATAATAAATTGAACTTGAACATTTGAACATTGTGTTTGTGCAAGCACGTTAGTGTCAGTTAGTATTTAAATTGAACTATAGCTCACCTTACAGGTAACAGGCAAAACACTAGCACTAAAAAAAATTATGAGTTTAACTACAAAGCAGAAATTCCAATAACAAAAATAAACAAAGTAAAAAAGTTACTTATACCTGAAAATTAGTTTTTCCTAGCATCTGCTGTTTTTGACACAGGTCTCTACTTTATCACATGTAGAATAAGGACTAAACTCAGCATGTGCAAAGTGAATCAGGTGATATGTAACTAGTTTCTGATTGGACAGATTGGAATTGTTATAACTGACCCGTGTTACAACCATCCCCGGTCTCCCCTACTATTTTATGCATATTGTAGATCAATGGCTGTCGCACATGTCTACATGCATCACAATAGAAAAATAAAAAGTTGTAAAAAAGAAAAAAGGAAAGTGTGTTTTAGATTAACATCCTTTTCTATTTGTCCTTAGGGGATAACTAGTTAACTAAACTAAACTAAAACTAGATTAAAGGTTTGTCAAGACAAACTTTGTTGGCTTGGGAAAGTAGTTTAAAAGCAGTTTTGGGTTTTTTGTCTTTTGTAGCTGCTGGGGCTTTCTGTGTGACTGTTGTTGTTCTGGGTGTTTGTTTAAGTTTTGCTTGGTGGTTACTAGGGTGTTGCTATGCAGTTGCTAAGGCCTACATCAGACTAAGCACCATGCCCTTCTGGAACTCATGCTGGAGCAGGAGGTGTGTTTCAGCTTGCTACTGAGAGCTCTGGAGGATGTAAGTATTGTGCACATTGCTTAGCCAAGAGGGGCATCAAATTCACGGGAATTTACATATAAGCTGTTTTTTCCTCGCTCTCGGTTCTCTTCTTTGCTACAGCCTTATAGCCTATATTTTGAAGAAAAAATTTAGATAATGGATAAATGTCAACATTGTTCTAAAAAGAAGGGAAATGCACTTACAAACTATAAAACAGGATGTAAAATGTCATAAAAATATTCATGAAACGAGTTCAAGTCAAAATGGACTTCCACAAAAGCATATGGTGTGTGTTACTGTTGACTGAGCAAACTTTTAATAACATTTTTTAACCATAACACTTTTTGCCATTAACTATAACATATCATAATATACATTTTTCATGTAAAACATTATTAAAGGGATACTCCACTTTTTTTTGGAAATAGGCTCATTTTACAACTCCCCCAGAGTTAAACAGTTGAGTTTTACCGTTTTTGAATCCATTCAGCCGATTTTCTGATATTTAGAAGAATATCAGTAAGCAGACAGTTTCTGGTCTCATTGACTCCCATAGTATATTTTTTTCCTATGGAAGTCAATGAGACCAGAAACTGTCTGCTTACTGATATTCTTCTAAATGAGCCTATTTCCAAAAAAAGTGGAGTATCCCTTTAAGAGTATAATAATAAAGGGAAACTTTATAATAAATATATTAAGAATTGAAATATATAACTGTTGCTAGTTATTCAACAAAAATATTTGGTAAAGTTAGTCCTGTTATGTCACATCTGTCTAGATTTTGTTCAAACTTTCTGTCACATAAAGTCCACTGAAGACAAGTTGAATGAAATCACGTGCAGTTTAAAAAAAAAAAAAACACTGTCAGATCAGGCCCAAGAACAAAGCATACAAGCAACTGAGACGACTGAGCCGAACAGGGAAAATGAAATGGAGTTTCTCCTCCTCTGCGGAGGAAAAGGGAGGAGGACAGAAAAAATGAAGCACTAACACTTGAGAGCGAAAGAACGTGGACAAAACTTTGGGGACATAACCAAGCCTGTCACAGAAAACCCTTTACAAGACCTGGGGAAAACTCCATGCAAGGCTCATTGACAGAAAGGGCCTGCAGATCCCCAACACGCTTGAAAGTCAGAATCCGGTCAGGAGCTGACTCCAAAGGTTCGAAAGAAGGCTCCAATAATTATAAACAACCAATAAGTCCCAGTTGAGCACACTAACATGACTTGCAGGCCTGATGTTGTCTACTAAAGGTGACCTTTTCTGACTCTAAACCCTCAAAGTAGTCTCAGCTGCTCCGGCCACAAACTTATCCTGCAGGAATTCTAGCACTAAACCAACCGAGCAGCTGACTGGGTGGGTCCACTGCATGAGTTGTACACCAAGACTCAAAGACCATCTAGTAGAAGGCGTACAAGTGTTATCAATGCTCTCCCGAACATTAGCGGACAGACCAGAAGTCATTAGCGACCACCCTGATCGGCCACACCCACAGTCTCCATATCTCGGGTCGAGGATGCCAAATCTTGCCCTGGAGCTGAGACAACAGATCTCTCCTGATTAGAGTTTCCTACAGGGACCCGTCCACTAGCAAGCTCAGCTACGAAAACCACGTCTGGGATGGCCAGAACGGTGCTACCAATAGAAGGTGAATTCTGCAGTCCCTCACCCTTCAAAGGACTGCCGGGATAAACTTGATATAGTTTCAAATCCGTCCATGGATGAGCAAAGGCATCTATCCCCAGAGGTGTCGGATGAGACAGGGAGAACCAGAGGGGGCACTGAGTTGAGTTTTGCGACGCAAAGAGCTACCTTTGGAGGTTTGGCATCCATTCCCCCGACCTGAGTTACTGTGTCGACAGGAAGTCTGCTGAGGTTCAAGGCTCCTGGAACGTGAACCGCTCTCTTCAAGGTGTGCGACCGCGAACCTCACTGGTGATTTATATGGGTCACCACTGCCATGTTGTCCATCCTGACAATAACATGACAGCCCATCAGAGAAGTGACCCAGAGCCAGAGAGTCGGCTCGCAACTCTAGCCAGTTTATATGCCAAGAAAGAAGCTTGCCCGTCCAAACACCGCCGGCAGGTCTGCCCTCGAAGACCACACCACAACCAGTCAGGGAGACTTCCGTCGTCATAACCTGACGGCAGCAAACCATGCCCATCTTGACCCTTGAAGCAAAAAGGGAGGGTCTTTCCACCTCCAGAGACCAAGAAAGCCACTGTGCAATACTCTCAGCAGACGGAAGACTGACCAAGAAGGGTGAATGCTCCTGAGCTTCATCCACCACAGGAATGGCATCATATGAAGCAGACTCAAAGGCAGCACAGGAGAGGCTGCGACCATTAGCCCCTTAAGTCTGTGACACGTGCCCACTGCGACGTGATGGATGGGCCTGAAATGCAGACAATAGTCAATAGGCCTAATCCATTTCCTTAAGGACGTCTGCTTAGTAGGCCCGAAGAATGGCCATGGTATGAAGCGCCATTGAGCCGCCATGTATGATTTGCCCACGAGGGGCGGAAGTGGTCCTACAGGGCTTAGAAGGGAGAAGTGTTCGGGACTTCCAAGAGGGAGCGAGAAGGCGAAAGGTGAGCGGCCAGAATGTCCTCAACCGCTGGAATGCTCGTTTAGCCCTGCTCCACGGAACCAACCAGGTTGGTGAAGTCAGAGGCCACCGTATTAGTCAGACAAGCGGAAAAAAGGCTGCTTCCAGGGTCTTACATCTCAAAATGAAGATAAAAAATGACAGCTTCCTTCTAATGGGGCGCGAATTAGATTGGCAACTCAAAAAAGCTTGTCGAGCATGGAGGACTGAGAATCGCGAGACTCGACAGGACACTCAATGTTGAGCTTCTCAGTAGCGTTAACATAAATCTCAGTGTAGGCCACAGAAGGCTGCGCTTCCTGGCTGCTAGGGAGGAGAGTGTCAGCCGCGGGGCCAAAATCCCAAATCAAAGCCCAATCAAAGTAACAACTAAGTAGCACTGAAGGAAGCTGTAGTTAAAATAGGAAATATTAACCCTCCAAACCCGATTGACGCTCTAGAGCGTCAAAATGCACTCCCCTTACAAATCTACTAATAACTTCGGAATGCATCAAGGTATTAACTTACTTTTTTTTTTATTAAAAAGCTGACATTCGTCTGCGTAAAAGGAGTCTGACTTTGTTGACTTCCGCGAATGATAAGCCTTCCGTATTTGAGTGCAAATCTATAGCATTTTACCGCAAAACAGAGAAAATGTACTTAACCCTATCTATTGATATAAAGTGCTGTTGTGGGTGTGTGTGTGTGTGTGTGTGTGTGATCCAATGACAGATCTGTGTGTGTGAACCAATGACAGACCTGTGTGTGAACCAATCACAGACCAAAAACAAAAATGACGTCGTCACGTACGTAAGAAAGGGGAGGGGTTTGGAATCAATCCCACGTGGGATTCGCAAAATGGTTTCGTCTTATACACGGTCTTTACACAACACATTGGAGATACACGTATTTGTACTAGATTCTTTTCAAAGAAAACATGGCCAAACGAAGATTCACTGCCGAGCAAGCTGCTGAAATGATTTTTGCCGAGAGCGGATCTGATCCATATCGATTTTATTCGGATGAAGATGATCAAATTCTGGACGGAATCGATCCATTTGAAGAGTAAGTAATGAATGCAATATTGCTGATAATGCATTTTCTAATATATATTGTATGATTTTTTAGCAAAATTATTTTTGTAGCTTTTCAGAAATAACGGAGCAGTAATAATGTGCGCCATCAAATAATGTGCGCGTTTTGGCCCATGTAGTCTCTCTTCATTTACAAGCTATTTCGTTTACTTTGCTTTGCTTGTCTATTTTATTGTACTGTTTTTATTTTAGTAAAATTGTATAGTAGCTTTTCAGAAATAATGGTGCAGTAAGCCTAAGACTTGTATTTGTCTACATGGGGGTTTGTAAGACGTATACTCGGTGCGTAATGATGAACGCTCCAGTAATAATAGTTAGATTATTGTAGTTAGAAGTTCTATGACTTGGATTTAAAAATACACACATGATGATGAATAGCTAATCTTTATTTACCACATTTTTGTGTTTTAGAACAGCCCAAGAACAGCCGATTGCATCATCGCGCAACCCACGCGTGCGCGCCCTTGTGTGGACTGATGTGAAAATGCAGTGCACAGTGACATCTAGAGGTTGTTTTTGGATGTGTTTGGTAAATTGATAGAATATTCAATTCAAAATTAACATTGTTCCCTACATCTTATAATTGCTGTGTTTTTTTTTTTTAAAAAAACGTATGGTGACTACATTCGCCAAAATCTAAATAGTTAATTTGTTTCTTAAATTTTTTTTCACCCCTTTTTTTTTTATTTTTTTCTAAAGCCTTTGACGAATCAATATTTGTTGTAAAATCCCTTATTCATCTATGTTTTAATATTTTTCTATAATAAAAACAAAAAAATTGAACTTCTGTTTTTGTATTTCTTGGTGATATATCACAGCAAAACACATACAAGTGTCTCAAAAAGTGTATTGTAAATGCATCCACATTGTAGCTGAGAGTCTATAGAATCCAGAAATATGACTCTCTTCACTCTGCTATGAAAATTGACCATTCCAGAAGCCAAAAAATCAACATAGTGCCAGGCGGGCATAAAACCCCTTAGGCCTTGAAGGGTTAAAGGGGTGATGAACTGAGAAATCAAATTTTACTTGAGCTTTTGACATCTAAGAGGTCATCATATTATAAGAATATCCTGTAAGTTTCAGAACTGAAAACGTCCTTGTTAGTCCAATAAAAGCTTTTATTGACACCAGGCTCAGCAAACGACTTGTTTTCAAAGTGGGGAACTAAGACGTCAAAGAGGATAAAACATCACCCCCGCAGAAGAAGATCAACGCCTACTCAAACACGGCCGGTTTAGCCCCGCCCACCAATTCGCGGATTGCACGCATAGCTAAATAACATTGGCCTACCTCGGAGCAATAAACATGCTGTTTACAAAATATTGTGCAGTGCCTGGTTGTGGAAGAAGACAGTCGCTGCATATGCTTCCTCTGGATTCTAATAGGAATGCTTAAACTTTATTTTTTAATGACCCAGCTGATGTGGGTCCGTTTGTTTGCTACATTTCACTGAGGATTGTTTTGTAAACAAGACACAGGTTGAGACTGGATTTGCAGACCGATTAAGATTAAAAAACAGTGCTGTGCCTTCAATATTGGATCCGACAGGAATGGTGCAACACTTATGTGAGTAAAATTTTTATTTTAAAAGTAATAATAATCTGATAGGCTAGTATTGCATTGTTACAGATCGTTTGATATGTAGGCCTATGTGTATGTGTTAGTCTAATCGTTACTGACCAGTTAAAACTCATTATAATATGCAAAACGGTTATCCACTCACAGCAGTGGGCGTTTACTTCAAAGTCTTCAATGCGAGACGCCCATAAAAACCGAGCGTTTTTGAGCTAGGCTCAAAACTAGGGTAGAAAATAGCCTATTACTTATTCATTTTGATGTTTTTGAATGTAAAAACCAAGCGAACGTTATAAGTTGACCTCAGACAACAATATAAACAATTTTAAAAAGCCAGTTCATGACCCCTTTAAGGTTGTACAAGATGGGAAATTACAGATATTCTGTTAAGACAATAACACCAAAAAAAGTGTGGCAGTCATTACAGGAGTTCATACGGATGTATCAGTTGAGGATATGGAGAGAAATATGTGTTATGGAGGTGTGGAAGGATGAACCCAATAGCAGACAGGATGCAGTGACAATGTTTATTAATACACAAAAACAGGGAAAAAAAACCCAGGATGGGGCAAAACAAGGCAAGACAAGATAAACTACACTAGACAAAGACTCAGACGATTAACTAACAGCTAAGACAGGGTAAAAACTTCTTACAAGACACTACGTTCAACAGGTAACTCACAGCTTGTTTTCACACAAAGATTGACAAGGTAAGATGAACAATGTACCGACACAGGACAGCAAACACAAGGGGATAATATAGGGAACACTAATGACGAGGACAGGTGAAACTGACTAGAAAATAATCACAAGACGAGGATAACAAGGGGGCGGGGTTACGAGACGAGACAACGCAAGCACATGGCCCAAACAAATGGCCATGTGCTGCACATGAAACATGGGTCTGTCATGATCCTGCCACAAGACCAGAGAAATCAGAGACATGATGGCAGAATCATGACAATATGTCTAGGGCAGGTGTGCCCAACCCTGCTCCTGGCGATCGACTGTCCTGCACAGTTTATCTCTAACCCTGATCAAACACACCTGCCTTTAATTTTCAAGTAATCCTGAAGACCTTAATTGGTTGTTAAGACCTTAATTGAAGACGTTCAGGTGTGTTTGATTAGGGTTGGAGATGAACTGTGCAGGACAGTCGATCGCCAGGAGGAGGATTGGGCACACCTGGTCTAGGGGGATCATCAATGAATGTTAAACGCCTGAAATATGTCCACACAAGAAAAAAAAAGAGAAAGTGGACAGTTAAATGAGGACAAACAAACTCCCTAATACAGTATTTATTGGGTTTGTTATTTTTATTGTTCATCCGTACGTCCTTCTTCTTTTGGGCATGTGGCTGCGATTTGTAAAGGTAAACAAAGCTGTGCAAAATGCAGAGGTGAATGCAAAATGTAGAAACAGAGTGAATCTGATGTGATGCAGATGGGGAGGGACCCATAAATAGTGATTGGTACAGTGGATGCCAGGCTAAAGAGGCAGCAAAATTAAAAAATGTAAAAGTCTCAGAGGGCTTGACCAATGCGGAAGCAAACAAAAGTTCTGGAGAGTATTACAGGTGAGAAATGCCTTTGGTAATCATGTGGCAACAACTGAAATTAGTTGATTGGATATTAGTGAAAGGATGCAAGAACGGTCACACTGTAAAAGATGTACTTAAGAACTGCTGAGAATATGAATATTTTCATTTAGCTGGTTTTGGATGCATGCTAATAATGAGGCACAAAGAATGATTTTTTTTAAATTATGAAACCGACAGTGGCAGTATCAGCTTTATCTCCGTGGTTATTCCCAATGCCATTGGTCGATTTGCACTTGCTGGGAGAAATAAATGATCATCAGAGGAGGATCTCACAATATTTGTTGGTGGAACAATATTTAGATCTAGAGTTATCATTAGTTGTACTTGAATATTTACTGCTCAAAAGATCCTGAAACTGGGGATAACAGCTGCAGCAGCTTCACTATAAAGTAGGTAAAAGAGCATCTAATAATGTATCTGTTTATACATCAGAATTGATATGAATTCAATTGGCCCTGCAATGGGCGGAAGAGGTTCATTATAGTGGTTATTGGTGCTTATTCTTTATCAAGCCTCATAAACTTAAAAATGGAAAATCTGACTCAAGACGGGATATTCTCATAGAAACCCTTTAAATCTTGTTCAGTCTACTTTTTGGGGATTCCTGCTCATGTGGAGATTATGGAAAATAAAATAGCTGCAAAAAATGCTTTAAAGTGTTCAAGAATACACTTCTTCACATCATATATTCCCTTTACTTTCTGTGTCCACATCTCCTCATCTTTAGCTTTTTGATTAACCTTCATTTCGGCTTTCCCCAGAGGGACAATAACATTTACAAGACATTTATACAATTTAAAGAAGTAGGTATTGAGAGAAGTTTGAGGCAAAAGAAGGGATGTCACAATAATTCCTCGACTTTGTATTGGACACACATCAGCTTTGAATCAATCACTTTTTAAAATTGGTAAACGTATTACAGGTTGTGCAGCAAATATGATTAACCATAAACAGTCGAACGTGTTTTTCTAAAATGTGTTGGTTATAATAAAGAAAGATCTCAGCTCATTAAAGAGGTTGTATAAAGGTTTATTGAACAATAATTTGAAAGTGACCACAACTTTATTAGAATACCTAAGGAAAGTTTGATTAGAGGAATTTATTTTTTTCCCAATGCTCCACCCTCCAGTATGTGGCGGAAACCTCTATTAAATTCAAAAGAAGAAGAAAATAAACATGAATTGAAGACATGAAACAAGAACCAAATTCTAGACAGAAGTGACAAATATAAATAAAATCTCTTATATCTGAAATTACAAAGTTTATATCACAACCTTTTAATTTTGAAAATGAGTATCTCCAACATGACAACTTCTACACAAAAATTGTCAATTGTCAAAAATTGGGTTGCAGCAATAATGGCACGGCTAAGGAAATACAACAAAAAAAAATATCTTTAATTAATAAATTATTTTTTAAATATTGTTATTGGTTGTAATCAATGAATTGGTTTTAAACACAGACAAAGTAATCAATGTAAAACAGAACAGGTGTAGATCTAATTAACAACCCAGAAGACTATCTGAACACAGACGGACAGGCAGACAGCGAAAACCAAACACAACAACAATAAAACCAAACCTAACTGTTAAATTCATATTCAAAATGGTTTATGAGTTGAATATCCATCAATTTTGTTTCAAATTTCATATGTACACTACCTTTCAAAAGTTTGGAGAAAGAAGTCTCTCATGCTCATACATTTATTTGATCAAAAATACACAAAAAACAGTAATATTGTTGAAATGTACTTTTGACAATTAAAATGCAATTTATTCTTGTGATGCAAAACTGAATTTTTAGCATCATTGCTCCAGTCTTCGGTGTCACGTGATCCTTCAGATTTTTTTACAGTGTTTAACATAAACCTAATTTTAATTTAAAAAAAAAAAGAACCACCCCAGTTTTTATTAATTTTTTAAATAATGCTTCATTTAGGGCCACTCGCCCTCAGTGTCTTATAGTTTCATGCCTCCATCTGAACCCATGCTAGACGCTGGAGGCTGTCACATGGACACCTACGGTACGACAGGCAATTTAGTTGAGTTAAACTCACATCCTGGGCAGCGATGAACCAGCAGCTGTTATGCTGGGCAGGACAGAACTGGAGTATCGCAAGGGGGGGAAAGCTCAGAAAAGCAATGGCCATAATCAGAGCTCCGCTGATAAAGAGGCATGCAACCCTGTCTTTCCTCCGATAAGACCCGGAAAAGCTGATTATTCTATCCCTGGTCTCTTTCTCGATGCTCTCTCTCCCTCTCTCTGTCATTCTCCTTCCATTGTGGCCGGAGGACAAGGTCTGTTATTTTTAGAGATGTGCGTCCATGTTATCTGACTTGTTCTTTTCAACGCCTCTGAAGAGTGGGCCACTATTGTAACTGTGTGACCTTTCTCTTTACCTCTCAGTGGCCCCATATTTGACTTGAATTGACAGTCATCCACATGTACGTGTTCTATTATAATTCATCTGTAAATGCTGGCTCAGGTGGATGGGGTCGAGAGGGGGAATTGTGTTTACTTATATGTGTGGAGAGGCCAGAGAGATGCCCAAGGACAATCTATTAATCATTTGAAGTGGCAGCAAATGTGGATCTCCCAAGTCTTTGCATGCACAGCCATGCACCCTTACATATGTCAAGCAAATTGTGCCATTCTGCAAACTAAGCAGAGCACTTTTGTGTTGTCAATCAAGGGTGACACCAGCCTTTACAAAAATAGTACACACATAAACAAAATGAAAAACAAAATTATAGGTTTGGGTCACTGTAAAAAAAAAAAAAAAAAAAAAAAAAGATGCTGCCTTAAATTTTTTAAGTACAATCAACTTGAAAAGTAATTTCAACCTAAATTACAATAAACTGACTTAATAAATGAGTTGAATCTTTTATCATTTATAAAAAAGTTGAAAATGTATTCAACGAGCTCTTTGTTTCTGCCTTAAATTATTACATTGTTTACATTAATATAATTTTAGCTAACTGTGATTTGTAAGCTATATCTACATTTCTGAAATACATCACTTTACCTCTGATAACAGATTACTCTAAATTGTAATATGGACTCGTGCATTTTCTGTAAAGCTACTTTGAAACGGTGTGTATTGTGAAACGCGCTATATACAAATACATGTGAATTTAATTTAATTGAAAATTTGAAGAAAAGTTAAAGCAATGTTACACGTGTTGATTCTGTATTCTTTACAATGTATGTGTTGCCATAACAAAACCATTTTGTGGGTTGATGTATTAGATAGATAGGCTATAGAGTTTAAACTCTTAAAAAAGGTTCAGTGGGTTAGGGTTCTTGACTTAAATAAATGTATGCCAAAAATGTTTTAAATGATTGCTACATTCTTGTGATAATGTATGTTTACGAGCTGTTTAATTCAGATTAATTAATCTAAATAAACAATGAATTAAAACAAATATGATTCATTAAAACTACTTTCAGAAATAATGGAACCACTAAAAGATTGTTAACTTTTAAGGTTCTGTATTAAACTTCTAAACTTTTTGTCTAAAAGTGAAATAAGATCAAATATAGGATAAAATTAAGATAAAAATGTAACATTTTAAAATAAGGTTCATTAACTAACATTAATGAACTAATTTAACTATCATGAACTAACAATGAAAACATACAGTATTTATTCATCTTTGTTAATGTAGTTAAAAATACAGCTGTTCATTGTTTGTTCATGTTAGTTCACAGTGCATTAACTAATGTTAACAAATACAACCTTTTGAAATTTATATTAACTAAGATTAATAAATGCTGTAGAAGTATTGTTCATTATTGGTTCGTGTTAACTAAGGTAGGCTATAGCTAACTAAGGTTTACCAATGAACCTTTACAAAAGTGTTACTGATAAAAGTTATATATATTTTTATATAAGAGTGATATAGTTTTAACATTAATCTCAGCTGGTGTCAAACTGTTTTGATCATCGCAATGACCACCAACTTCTAATCGGGTCAAAGCGTTTCACTCTGAAGACCTGTCAAATCAAATCACGTGATACGCGAAACAGAAGAATGTCCTCTGAAGCATTTGCAATTTGGGATTATTTCTAGACGTTTACATTGCAAAGTAGGCCTACTGGTTCATATCCTCACTAGAACACATGAGAAACATTGGTTCTTAAATATTATTTACAATTTCGCAAATATTTAGGGGCGAATTCAGATTGATATGGACACTTTCCCTCAGTCATCTCAATGGGAATCCACCCTATTTTAATTTAGACTATATTGATAAGTTGCAGTAAAGAATAAGTTGAAAACGGTTACAGTGGACATTTATTTTAAAGTGTCTAAACGTAATTTTGTTTACCAAATTATAAATAATAAAAACGTCGCATAATTGAGAAAAAATCTGTGCATTTTTTTAATCTATAACATAAATAATAATAATATAATAATAATATATAATAACACTAAAGTGCTTGAACATAATTAATAAACACGAATAGGCCTATATTAATTAATTACAACAAATGTTTATTATTATTATTATTATTGTTGTTGTGTTAATATTCTAATTATTATTCTACACAAACCAAATAATAATTGCATACATTCTTGAAAAGCCTTTATTATGTTTTTTTTCGAAAAGGTTACATATCAAACTTACACAGGCAATAATAACAAAACCTTAATTCGAGTCGTATTCGTGCGGTACTTTCTGGCTATACACAAAGAAAAAAAAAAGCTTATAATAATAGTCTTGTTCCTTCATGTCCTTTTATTAATTGGTTTCAGTATACCATTGATCTATCCACGTCAAATTTTAATTAAAAAATTAAAGAAAGAAAGAAGAAAGGAAAAGAAAGAAAGAAGAAAGAAAGAAAGAAAAGAAAGAAAAAACCTTGGTAACTTCGCACGAACTTTATATAGGCTTTACATGCCTCATAGGCAATCTGGTGAAAATTATAATTAGGCTATATTCCACGTGCGGTTAATCTCTCATCATTTAACTCAAGTGCAAGCAAATTGTTCAGACAGTTTTTAAAGTATACGGGAAATATTAAAGCCAACGAACGTTTCTTGTGTCTGACAGAGCAAACCCATCTCCGCCAGGATTCTGCTATTCAAATAATCATCAATTATGAAAATGTCGTTTGAGTGTAAATGTCCATAGAAATGACACGCAGGTAATGTCGGGGTTGTTTCACCACGCTCGGATGCCGTGTAGTGAGGGAACCCCGCTGCTGGACTGAAAAGAGGCCTGGACGTTATTCAGATCCCCAACTCCAAAGTTCATGTAGCTGCTGTTTGACTGCGAGGGCTGGATGCTGGACATGCTCGACGGATAGTTGCATGAGTAGTTCGTGTTTCCTGGACTCGGGAAATTACTAAACGCAGGGTATGTGTTGTAGGTGAAATGATTGATCCCCACATTATACGAGGTGTTATACGTGGACGTGTCTCCCAGGCACGGTTTCCCATCCCGAACCAGCACCGGCACCGAGATGCGTCTCGGCGGGGCGATGCCCACCATCTCCAGGGTCTGATCCTGACGCTGCCTCTTGCACTTATAGCGTCTGTTCTGGAACCAGATCTTCACCTGTGTGGAGGTGAGCTTGAGCACGTTGGCTAAATGATCTCTCTCAGGTGCAGAGAGGTATTTCTGCTGTTTGAAGCGTCGCTCCAGCTCGTACACCTGGCTTGAGAGAAGAGAACACGAGGCTTCCTCCTCTTCCTCTGTTTGGGGCGATCCGCATCATCCAGCTTCAGATCTTCACTCGGATCTTCCTGGGAGCAGCTGATGTCTGAAAATATTAAAAAATAATAATAAATCAGAGTTTATTTAACTGATAGAATTTAGTGGGACACATTGAAAATGTAATTTCTTTCCGCACTTTATAGCAAATTATAGGCTGTCAAGAAGTTATGACAACATATATTTTTTTTACATTGCATTAACTCATCACAATAAGTTAAGCAATGTTCAACTTTTATAATACTTAAATCAAGTTATACAACATTCAACTAATTTTAAAGTCAGTTTAATGGAATTTAAGTTGAAATGACTTAAACATCCAAGTTGATTGCACTTAAAAATTTAAGGCAGCAACTTTTTTTAAATTAATAATTGATTGGCTACTTATTAATAATAATATTGACTAGAAAATGCAGTGACCTTTTCACTTCAGCCTGTAGCTTTTGAACCTCTTGAATTTAGAAAAAAAACATATATATATTTAATTGTTACATTTTGTGCACTTTATGGGAGGCCTATACTTTTATTTATTTAACAGTACACTGTAAAAAATTATTTTCATGATTTTATCACAACTTTTTATATTTTGTCAAATCATCTTAGATAATTAATGTAGTTCAGATAACATAATATGTTGAGTTTCTATTTATTAAACCAATCTCCTTTGTTGTATTAACTCAAAGTTTTAATTTCAATTAACTAAAAAAAACTTACTTTTTTAAGTTAATCCAACTTTTTTTTACAGTCAATTGCATGAACTTTATGATATTCATTTCTAAAGCTGAATAAAAATAATTAAAAATCACAATAAAACTTATGATTTATGGCTTAGTAATTAATTAGCCTATTATGTGATAATTGATTAAGACACGTGGAATCTTTTTGGGAAACACTCAAATATTTAACGAATTCAATATTCTAACTTGTTTTAATTTACTTTTCCATTTGAGATTTTAAATAAACAGGAAACACATAAATGTCAGACTACTCACCTTTTTTCTCTTTGTCTTCAAACGTGTCATCCGTCTTTGCGTCTTTAACATAGTCCATTTCTAAGAAATTCTTCCCATAAAAGGCAGCAGTGCCGAAGTTCTTGTTGCCTTTATCGTCCTGCAGGTCTTCGCTGAAGAGAGAGGCTCCGGATGGCATTTCCATGAACTGCTCTTGTTTGAAAGTGGACAGCATGCAGGACGAGGTCGGAATGAGGGCACTGTCCAGCCGCTGAGACATGTCCAGAGAGACCATGTCCTCCTGATTCTGCTCCAGGTTCAATATGTCCCGCACTGAGAAAGGAGTGGAAGTCATTTGGCTAGAAAACATTGCCGTGGAGTGATGGTCCTCTTGGGTAGTCCGGTTCGCATTTATCAGGGGTGCCTAGTCGTTTAATGAATGGGGTTAATCTGTTGTGTTTAGAGGTCTTAGCACGTTCATCTTTCTAATAGACCCCTCATAACACACTTTCGGGGTGTAAGGTAAGTCTAAATGACGGCATAGGCTACTGTAGTGAGGCAGAGGGCGGGGTCAGCTGCGCGTACGGGATTTCACAGCTTTTTATTGGTCGATGACGCATAATATTAAAACGACTTGTAAGACCTCCATACAAGTATTCCACCCATTTTAACAACTTCACAAACACAAACAAATTGCATTGCTGTTGTTTATTTTTTTTAATGGTCTACTTTTTAATGGCTACTGCATCACTTGTGTTGCCTGTTTTTTGCTACATAAATTAGGCTAACGTCGATGCTTTTTCATAGTGGCAAAGTGGAGTCTGTCAGTTCTAAAGATGAATTCAAGTCATCCGTTTTAATTATAGACCTAGCTACTACATATGAGGTGGCAAATAGACCGTTTGTCTGGCTGGAACTGACAGAGATCAAGTTTGCGCTCTCAGTTTGTTTGTTTTCTTAATTGCTTGATCCAGAGGAAACAACAGGTTTTCTCCAAGGGATCAGACACTGCCATTGCTGGAACCTGAAACCTGCAATGAAAAACCCAACTGTCTACCACTGAAAGATTCTGGTGCCACTGGGTTTGTTATCAAGACGTGATAACAGATGACAACAAACCAGAAACCCACCCACGCCGAACAGCCGCATGCAGCAGAAGAGCAACACATGTCCATTCATAGAAAATATAGACCTGTGTGGCGGAAATTAGGATGAAATTGGTCCAAAGCAGACCTTTGGACATCTGTGATTGATAGTTTGCTAACACTTTACTGTGCAGTGTATATGTTACACATAGCAGGTCTGGTTTGCACATCTTATTTGTTAACTGATTTAAAGCATTTTTAATTAGTCTGTATTCAGTTAAATTGATTGGTATTCCTTTAGGCTATTATTAATTATATTATATTATAGGCTATATTAATTTGACGTATCCCTGTTTTCGATTTAAAAATAGGTTACACTTTATTTCAATGTATCCGTGTTACAGTAAAGTTATGCATTTAGTGGAATAATAATTAACTACACGTAGGCTACTAGAGTTAGGTTTAGAATTGGGGTTTGGTTTAGGGTTAGTTGCATTATACATAGTTATTACTAGTAACGTCACCTTAAAATAAAGTGTTACCTTTTATTTTAATGAGTAACGCTTTATTTTAGTGTTGTTACACATACTTACCATGGTAATAACAGTAAATTATACATAATTGCATGCAACTAACCCTCAACAAAGCCTAATCCTAAGTAAATGTTGTTCATTAATATAACTCAATATAATTACACGGTAACAATGACACCTTTAAATAAAGTGTAACCTTTTAATTAATCTGCATACTTTTTATTTTAGATATCACAACACGTTTCACTATCCTATCACATGTTTCTGTAATTTATTACTGTAATTGAGTTTGAGTAATTCTTCACACAACAAAAAAGTATTATAAGATCCTCTATACTAATAGGCATTAAATATGTAATTGCGCTGCAAAACGAGCACAAATCCAGGTTTTTGGCAACATCGGATCCGAAGGGAAGGAGGCCTATACCGTATATTAGCCATGAGTTGCGCTTGTGTGCAGAGGAGATAGACAGTATTATCGTTTATTTTGATCTCTAACGGTTAAATGGTGCCCGTGTCTGCACTATAGAGCTTCATGTTTATAGTTTTGCAGAAAATCTTTGTCTGAGTCTCAGACAGGCGTTTGTGATAAATGGACGCAAGCACTTTTCTCATGAGCGAATCAACACTCCCTTATCCATCCCTGCAATAATTGGTGAAATAAAGTAAACTGACTCTGCAGCTTATGGAAACTGCTTTATATCACGATGATTTATGAGGCATCTCCTATAGTGACCGTCCTCATGACGGATGGAGCTGAAAACTTGCAAATGTTTGCGATAGTTTACCATGATTTTTTTTTCTGAGACAGGGTTGCTTGAATAATTCGTCTTGTTTGATGCATTTCTGTTAAATATTATGACAGACTACACGGTCAAGAGAAGAAGAGGCACAAACTCCCACAAAGCAACTGCATGTCTTTCAACAGCGCATTTGGAGCAGATAAAGAGTTGGATAACGTTCTTGAAAACTTCCTGTAGGCCGACCTGTTTAGGAAATGATGGGGCAGAGGGGTGAGATGGGTGTTATCTAAATGAGTCTGCTGCAGTGATGAAACCACAGACCTCTTCATCCCTGTCAATCACTTCCAAATTTAACACCTCCTGAAGGAAGCTCATGCCATAAGACCTCTAGGGATTTTTAAATACTCTTTATTCAACACATTTTGACGAAGAGGCAGTTGCGTTCTTCAAGTTTGACCTGCACTCTTAAAAATAACGTTTTTTTATTGGCACGGAGAACCTTTAAAATTCATTGAACCTCCCAAATGCACAAAAGGTTCTTCATTATGGAAAAAAAGCCCTTTAGATTATTAAAATGTTCTTCACACTATAAGAAAATCAAGAGAGTCAAGAATGAAACATTCACAAATGTTTCATTTACATGTGATTGTGACGTTTGTTTGTTTGAAACAATGTATTATTGTGTTACATTAATTTTGTATGATTTAACATTTCGTTATGTATACAATTATATATGACATTTTATAATTTTTATCTTTGGTTTTTATCAGAACACGTTTTTTTAATAGCATATACTTTTCTACATGTTTTTATCAGCAATAACTTTTATATTTTAACTATTTCAAGTGCTTCACCTCTCTCAAGTGGTTCCATTGTTTGTTCGTGAGTTTTCCGTTTTGCGTCATCATATGGATCATGTGTCAGTTAAATTATTAATAGGCATGGACAGAGTTTTAAAATAAAGGAAAGAAAATTTAAAGCGACATTTCATCATTGGCGGATGTCTTTGCATTTGTGGGGATTGCTGACTATTATATTTTATTGTCATGCATTTTGGATTTGATCACTAAAAGTCAAGTGCACATTTATAATTTAGTCCATTATTGAAATAAATTGAAATGATGCAAAGTTGTAAATTGCAAAACAAAACATTCATGTTTTCAATGTTTTTGAAAGAAGTGTCTTAATCAAGGCTGCATTTTTTTTAAATTAAAACTTCAGTAAAAAAAATACAAATAAACTGGTTTCTGATTTAAATACATTTTAAAATGTAATTTATTTTTGTGATGTCCAAGCTGCATTTTCAGCATCGTTACTCTTCAGTCACTGATCCATCAGAAATCATTCTAAGATCATTTCTTTATTATTATCAAAGTTAAAAAACAGTTTTTGCTGCTTTTTTGAGAAAATCAGGATACACTGCCAAGTTTGTTAGTCAGCAAAGGCACATTGAATTTATAAAAAATGGCAGTAGCTTAAACACATTTATGAAATTAATAAAGGTTACAAAAACTATATTTATAACTATACTATATAATATATTTCAAATAAATGCTGTTCTTTTGAACTTTATTCATCAAAGAATCCTGAAAAATATCACTGTTTCTATAAAGATCATCATCTGAATGATTTCTGAAGGATCATGTGACACTAAAGTCACTAAAGTCTGGAGTAAAAATGCTAAAAATTCAGCTTTGCATCACAAAAATAAATTACATTTGACAATATATTACAATAGAAACCAGTTAAATTAAATTGTAATAACATTTCACTGTTTTTACTATATTTAGATCAAATAAATGCAGCCTTGGTGATATTAAGAGATTATATACTTTCAAATACATTCAAAAACATTAGGCCTAATGTTTTCAAACTTTTGAACAGTACTATCAGATATAGAATATGAAATATATTGAATGAAGAAGAGAAGAAGAAAATCATTACGGTTATTTTAAAGCTGCGCGCTTTGTCATCACATCATTTGTCTTCCATTTCTCGGGCAATAACAGTTTTCTTTATGAACTCATGTTCAGGGCTTTGGCAGTGGATTAGTCGGGGCAGACAGTAACATGATTGCTCCCTCAGGGAGTCAGATGACCTGCTCTGCTTTGGATGGCTCGGAATAGTTTTGACTACTCGCTCACATTCACACTGAAACATGCTCATATGCTCACATTTCAAAAAGGCTTTGTAACTATATTAATATAATTAAAAGAGGCTTTTGCAGCTGGTTCCTCCCGTATGATTTCACAGACCATCCGGCTGCTGAGATCATGGAATGCCACTGTGAACAAGTGAATGTCTTCCAGGCAAAATTCCCTGTAAATGGAGACCAAATACACATATTCTTTATGTTATTAATTTATAACATTTTATTTTACAATACCATTTGTTATATATTATGAAAAAAAATATGTTGCCTATGAAATTAAACTTGGCCTACATTGTAGGCTATGCCTCATCTGCTAATAGACACTTTTCTGTCCCGTAGTTTTGCTTAGTTCGCCTCCTGGTGGCAGATTTTAACATAGCAGTGTCTGTGTTTCATTCATGCAGGCAACAGTCAAAACTCTTCTCTATAAAAACATATTTAAACAAATATCCATTTTCCAGTTTAGGATTTAGATATTTGCTAAATCCTAAACTGGAAAATGGATATTTGTTTAAAAACAGTTTAGATATAGAATATGAAATATATTGAATGAAGAAGAGAAGAAGAAAATCATTACAGTTATTTTAAAGCTGCGCGCTTTGTCATCGCATCATTTGTCTTCCTTTTCTCGGGCAATAACAGTTTATTTATAACAGTTATTTATTAAAGATCACATAGGTAATACAGCTCAGGGAGAAGTTTGAAGTCAGTATGAAACGGAAGTTTCATTTTCCTTAAATGAAGGAACCACTTTTCTTCCTTAAAGGTGGGGTATGTGATTTTCTTTTTTGACCATTTTTTTTTTTAAAAATCACTTGAAATCCTATTCCTAACCCACTTACTGGCTGTAAATTAGTAGCACTGAAATGAAAATTAAGCATTTTAATCATCTGTGGAACGGGCAGGACTCGAAAAACTCCAGCCAATCATTTTCAAGACCGTCTAGTATCATTGGACAGAAAATGCGTCACTAAAACGGTTGTACCATGCCCCCCTCCCCCCACGCGCGCGCGTGTCCTCCTGTTCGTGCGCATAACTCAAAGCTCCTGACCCAGTCACAGGAAGTGCAAGTCGCCCCAGTACAGAGAGAGAGAGAGAGAGAGAGAGGAGAGAGAGAGAGAGAGAGAGAGAGAGAGAGAGAGAGAGCGCATCTGAGTTTTCGCTCGTGCTTGATTGCGCGTCCATGTTTTTCGAATGGGTGGAGTCAGGGCCAGCGTTGGAGAAGAGAAGGTATAGGACCTTATGAGTTGTTTTTTTTTCAAAATCTGCACAGACCCTACCTTTAAATGGTTTGGCCTATATTAAAAAGAAACGGCTTCTCGAACAAGAAAAAAAAAAAGAAGAAAAAAAAGAGTAGGCTACAGCGAGACTTGATTTTGTCAATTGTGCAACTAATTGGATGGTTGGGTACTTTCCTGTTATCCGGACCCCAGTGACGGGTAGGTTTAGGTGCGGGGTTGGGGTAGGTCATATATTTATATATAGTAATGTAACGTTAAGTCAACGGCGGTGGGGTCCGGATAACAGCAAAAATATATATATAAATATATGACCTACCCCAACCCCGTACCTAAACCTACCCGTCACTGGGGTCCGGATAACAGGAAAGTACCGATGGTTGTGTGTTTGTCCACCGAACAATGTGGATTTATTTTGAATTGACATATTTAGATACAAGTTTATTATGTGCAGGATGATGATGATACATCATCCAAAGTGTTGTTATAGGATATAAATAGAAAGATTTGCTAAGGGGGGGGGGGGGGGGGGGGGGGGGGGGGGTCGTCTAATTTTATCTTCTTACTTTAAAATAAAAACTATCATTTTTACTCCACAAATCTAAAAACATGACAATGAAGTAATGTTCAACTGTTCTTTTAAAATAGTCAACTTATTTTTGTATCATCAGTTGATAATTTTTTTTATTATTCTATACAGTATGTATATTATATATTACTATAAAATCACTGTATTATTCATGCCAGGCCAGTAGGTGGTGATGTCACTTTGTTAAAGATAACGGTCTCCTTTACAAAAACATAAACTTTGATTGCCATTTTCAAAGTTTGTGTCTTCAGGCCCCAAAACACAGTGTCATGTAATGACGGCCAAAATGCATAAAACGTTTTTAGTTGGAAACAGTGTCATGTAAATGCCCCCTAAGTGGGTGAGTTACTTTTTAAGTCTTCCTATTAATGGAACAAGAACATTCTATATAAACAAGAGCCGTTTTTTCCGCACATACCAATCATATCCAATCATGACCAAATCACAACGAATCATATCCAATCATATAGCACGATGGAGGCATTGCCGTCTTTGAAGTGATTTTCCTCCATTCATTCTCAATTACCCCCACTAAACCCACAGCATGCTTAGGGTCTGTTAAAAGTCAATGGGTTCAGGGAGGCAAGACTCTTGCTGTAACTTTACATGCAGGTGTCGCTGCTGGACAGTGTTAATTTAGAAAAACACGTAATTTATACACTTTTTAATTTCACATTTGTAATATTTGCATTGTCTTATTTTTTTAACATGGATTATTTTTTGCCTCTTCTGAGGAAACACCCTGCTGTGATCTCATGTGATGACAGGTTCCGCCCTCGCTCCAGTAAACATGAGAATATAGTGAGGGAAATTTGATTGAAGATTACTATGGTAATTACATTTAAAAAAAAAATAGTGATGTGCACAAATAAACCATTTATTAAAAAATAAATATTGCAATATTCCATAAAACAATAATAATTGTCTTTAAGGTGACTTTAAGGTAACTGCCACACCGTAAACAAATCCGTAAAAATAGGGCAAAATCTAGGCTACTGTATTAATTTAACTGAGTTGTCCATTTGACCTGTATTTTGGATTTTGAACGTCATTGCGTTGTGTTTTAGGGTTAATGAAAATTACCGTAAAATTACTTACAAAAACAACTGCAGTACAATGAAGTATAGGCCTACAACTGTAAATTTGCGGTATAACAAAGTAAAGATACAATATAACTGCAGTAGACATTGAAATTCAACAGTAAAACTGCAGTAGTACAACTTCAGAATAGTGATGTAGCCAAGTTACAACTTTGCAGTATAATGAAGTACAGTAGCCTAATAACTGCAGTTCAGTGATACACTGAAATGCATGTTAAGACTTTAAATGCAAAAACCTCAAAGTCCATCTGACATTTTTTTAAAAAAAAAAACGTCAGATGGACTTTTTGGTTTTTGCTTCTGAAAGTCTTCATAGGCCTACCATTATTAAAAATCGTAATCGCAATCATAATCGTATTTAAAGCTTAAATGCTAACGTGTAAAGCTTAAATGCTTCCTGAAAAACGAACACATTTAACCAATTATTTGATTGCAAATATTACCCCCAAAAAAGGGGTTAGGCTTACTCATTAACAAATTTGAACCATGATTTTTTTCCAACGCTCCCAAAATCCTATTTTGTCTCACTGCATTACCTTCTTCACCATCTTCAATTTATAACATTTGGCATATTCCACAGGCGTTGTATACAAATGACCGCTAGAGGGCAGACACGCAGTGCTTTACATCGAGGACAGCGGCCATTCAAGAGAAGAACTGACAGTGATTTGTCACATTGATGCAAAGACACATAATAAAAACTTAAAATACTGTTTTTTTTTTTGTCTTGCTTTTTAGTCCCAGTTGTTTAAATGTACAAATATGGTGTCTAATGTGATGTCTGTAGTCTAATACACTATCTCTGCCTCCTGGCTGCAGTGCAAGGTTGAGGCATCATGAATGCAATGTAGTTTTGATCTTTTAGCAGATAATACACAATAAATGAAATATACAATCTATATCTTGGAAAACATTTAAAAAACAATAGTCTAGAACAAATCTTGATCTGTGGCTATGCTTAACTCAGGCCTGGTGTGTGTTTTTCTTTTAAGAAACAAACTTTCTGACATGACTTTATGATGTCTCCCTCATACTGAGTCCGTTGGTAATATATGATGCATGAGATTTACCCTGCATCATCTCTGAAAATTGGACTCCAGGGATCTTTGGGAGTCTGACTACACGTCTTTGACCGCTTGACCAGATCACCCACACCTTCAGCTCAGTAAATTCATCAGCGTTCAGAATGGCCACTTTGTTGTGGTGTTGGCCTGTCATATATTAGCTGCAGCGCCCCAGCCTGAGAACCAGTTCGCCTGCTGCTAGGCCACAGCCACCAGAGCCTCATAAAGCCTGTTTATAGATCTTCAGCCCTATGACAGGAGAACCCCAACCACAGTGTAGGGGAGCTTGTTTACGGTGCGGTGGTCTCATTCCAGCGTTCTGCTGCGATGAGCTGAGTGCTTCTGCGGGATGCTGGTGGAGGTGCCCGCTATACAGCTGCAGCTCAGCCTGGCGCCAACCATGTACCACACGCCCTGACAGCTTTATGTGCCAGTCAAGAGGAACGCTCTTCAGATCAGGGCTGGCTTCAGACAACATGGGCCTGACCAACATCAATGCGCCTTTTCCCCTTACAGAAACCAGATTCGTAGAAACTCAGGGCTGTTTGGATTGAGTTTTACTGTGATTAATGTCTGTGTGGACTGTGGAAGTCAAGAGACAGATTGTGCTTGACGAGACATTTTGTTGACCATTTCTTGTTTATTACAGCTGAAATATGCATTCAACTATTTATCTATACATACAACTATATTATGGTAAATATAGCCTAATTAATTGAATGGTGCACAAAGCTGTCAAATTTCACCTGTCTATCCATCCACCCACATATGTCATTCATGATGCATATAACATGCAGAATTAATAATAACCACAAAATATTATTAATGTATATAATGTACTATTTTGTATAGCTTATATTGTAATGGCATTAAATATAATTGTATTTAAATCACATATAAAGCTGTATGGATGCATAATAATTTATGCATCCATGTTAGCTATGTATGATTAATGCATGTTTATATATATATATATATATATATATATATATATATATATATATATATATATATATATATATATATATAATATATATATATACTGTATATATACTGTACACACACACATATATACTGTATATATGCATGTATTTATGTATGTATGTAATTGAATAAGATAATTGTGGCTATGTAAGTCTACATTTAAAATAATGTGCATTGTATGAATTATATATAATTCATATAATACACATTATTCTTTTAAACGTAGACTTACAGTAGCCACAATTATCTTATTCAATTCTAATAGAATGTCTAAAAATATATTAATATATAAAATCATATAAATGTATTTCCCATTCATGACATCTTATAATAAAAACAAATAAAATAATCCTTTAAGTGAAAAATAATAATAATAATCCAGGACACATCCGAGTAAGAAATGAGCTTTAGTATTTATTTTTCTAAAACAATTAAAACACATGCTATCTGTAGTGATGTGGAATCCACCATTCCATGTAACTGTTGTACGTAGATTGTTTTCATTATAACAATTTGAAAATGTTTTCCAGGTTTAAACCCAACGTTTTGCCACCATGTTCACTGAAATACCTGAGCGAATTAAAAATATGATTGGTCAAAGTAACTATTGTGATCTTTAGGCTGCATGATGAATAGCAGTTCTATACAAGCCTTTTCTTATGCTTAAACCAACAATCAGTTTCTAACATTGTATTAACCAATCACGTGGCAAGGGCCCAAAACAATTCTTTCGCTGCTATAGTAAACAATAATCCACCCATTTCAATATTATTGTCAGTAATACCCTGAGCTTCTTGTGTAGACTTAACCTAGTTCCTGGGTCTACGGCCAGCCGAATACAGTTCCAGCTTCTGGCTCTTCTCAGTGGCTCTGGGAGAAAATTGCTATTTTTTACTTGGAAACACCAGTGGCTGGCTGTGGATTTGGCCAGAACACAGACAGGCCTGCTTTCCATGAGACACTGTACGCTGAAGTTGTTCTGTGTTGAACTAATCTGTTTGGGCAAAGCCTAGAAATGCAGCACACAAATTAGACTTAAATGACACGATCAGGGACTCATGTTTAAATTTCTAAGCACAAATCTGAATGTAATGCTGAACACAACTGTATAAGGGGCTGTTATATTAGGGCATTCTACTGTAATGCATCTGCTTGGGTTCCACAGTTTATTTTGGGGTAATAATCTTAAGGCACAATAAGCTTTTTTTTCTTTTTCAAAATGACTTTTCCCTCTAAAAAGCACATTATGTGCTAGACCTAGACTTCAATCCTGTACAGCTTGTATTTAATCAAGTATCTCAAATAACAATTACACATACATTTCTGAAACAAACAAACATATCTTACATATCTACAGTCAGATGCGTAATTGGTGCAATAACTAATACAACAGCAAGCATTCTTTGCGCTATGTTACATATAGTATATCATTACCGAATATGGAGGCTATATTTAGACATGTTTATATAAATATAGATATACATAGATTTATATGTACATGGTTTATATTCAAACACTGCATAAAGCATGAAATAAATAAATCAAAGTGATTGAATCTTAAGGAGGATACGATTTGCGAAATAGAGATGCTGTATTAGAACTAAAATAAAAGCACTGAGTTCTACAAAATTAACAATCTGCAATATAATCTGAAGTATCAAAAAAGATGCACCACATTTACCCTTGCAAAATGTACAGTTTGGGAGTGCTGGAATGACTGTGGAGACGTGAGGGTGAATGGGTTGAATTAGGAGGTCTGCTGAGTCTGTTAAGTTGGGGATTGGGGGGGTGTCATGGTCAATTTAGGTGATCCTGCCATTTCACCTCTGAATGTCACTGATTTTAGAGTCTTGGCAACGGCGACATCTAAACTGGCGCGCCGTGGGCCTTGGTCCGACTTTTCGTGTGGGAACTGAACCCGACCTTGCCAGGCCGAGCGCCCTTGTGGTGCTCCCCCTCTGAATGAGAGGAAACCGCAGGACGTCGCTCAAGGACGCCCGGCGCTGGAGCGGCGGTGATAGACGAACAGAAGCTCAGGCTGTCGCACAGAGCGCCCCAGTTCTGCTCGCACTGCAGACGCACGCTCCGGGTAATGGCGTCCTTCACCTCCTCTCCACAGCTGAGCAAGATGTTCACCAGCTCAACGTACGGCCTAAGAAAGCAGGATGATAGCGGTCAGTCATGGTAAGAAAAGAAAAAAAAGTGACTTTACTCTACTTTAAAAAAAGCTGACGGAAAGGTCTCGAGTTCTTAACGCCGTTCCCTGTTGTGTTCATTATAGGCCAGTGCTGGAAAAAAGGTGCAAGACACTGCAATGACAGGTCATGTCACCATTCAGAGGACACACCGACTTTTCATGAGAATGTTCAAAGACTTTAACAGCTGCTCCTCAGGCCGAATAAATAAACGAACTTTGTGCATTTACAGAAATTTATGCAAGCGTTTTTAAATGGAAAAGTACATTAATTGCCTGGAAACACACCGCTAAATGAAAATAACACACTTGAATTTGATGTCATCAAATGGCATTTATTTAATAAACGAGCTCCCTGACTCACAAATTGTCGCGATTTTTGATTAATTGTCTGATCGTGGTTATTCGATCTAATCACAATTACTTGAGATAAAAGATGAACTGTAACAATTATAAACAATCACATTTTGCCATCAAAATTTTAAAGAATGATGGTAATCAACGAGTTTCGGCCCCTTTCACACATACAGTCTTTACTGGTAAATTAGCAGTAAATTACCATTAAGAGATCATGTGTGAAGAGGACCTTTTCAAAAATACCGGTAAATTGGTTCAGGCAATTTACCAGTATGAGAAGTTGCTGCATTACCAGTAAATTTTGAAGATTACCGAAAAAATGAAGATTACCGGTATGAGCACATATGAGGTCCGAACGCGCTGACGTAAGAAGTCTGCTTTGGGCCAATCATAAATTTCTTATGGAGAAGACGCAATTACTCCAGACTATTTTCTATGTAAAATATGTACATTCACTTTATGTAAATATGTGCTAGATGGACATCTTCGACCGCTGGGCCACGTCCCGCAGCTTTTTTAACGTGTTGCGCTCGAGACCCAGCCTTTTGCATTCATCAGCACTGCGGCTCTGCAGTTGGATACTGTAATTGAACAGATAGTGAAACTAAAGCTCTTCTCTTCATGCAGACCAATGAAGACAACAGCGCAGCGTTTAAAGTTCATTTCTGATGACTGACATCACATAATTTATTGTTATTTTGGTGCTGATGTGTGAATGGCCTCTTACTGTGAAAAAGCCAGAACGCCATTGCTTGTGTGAACAGCATTTGTGCATTTATCGGTAAAGTCATTCTGGTAATTTACTGGGATTACTGTGTGAAAGTGGCTATTTAGTTTCATAATGACTTCCATTATATTTTTGACCAATTATATGGTTTGGTTACCAACATTCTTTAAAATCCTTTCTTTTGTGTTCCACAGTGTGTATATATATGTGTGTGTGTGTGTGTGTGTGAGAGAGAATAATTGTAGTATATAACAAAAATGTATTTCTTATATTACAGAAATATCATATGTGCCAATTTTACTATATGATTCCAAGTAAAAATAAAAAATTATAAAAATTATGCATTACGATTACACTGTAAATGACATGAACAAAATAGAATAAAATCGTTAATCGTGACAGAGTCGCAAACCCCAAACAATACTGAAGCACACAAACAGGAAAGAATATAGTATGTGCAAAAGAGCAGGGAGATACGGAAAACTGATAAGCTGAGCGTGATACCTACCCTTTGGGAAATAGGTCTTGGAAATGTATCATCTCCACCATGACATTGACATTGTCTTTAGCAGCTGAGCAGAGGTTGTGTTTCATGTAGCATTCCCGTTGAAGCTGGAAGACCATCTCCTTTATGGCCAGGCATTTTCGGCTGATGCAGCTGAACTTGTGCCTTAAACCGTGAGCCATGCACCTTAAAGCATCCTTGATGAAGGACTTTCCCTGTGAGCATTTAAGACAAAGTCTTATCAGATCTGCAGTCATAAACAGCCTTTCTTTCTCTGTTCTAATAGGGCAAGTCTCTGTACAGACACACATCTTGAGACTGTATTACAAGTTTGAAACCCTCTGCTTCAAATCCACCTGCACCTTGTGAAACACGAGCCATATTAAAAGGCAGCGCCAGCTGGCCGGGCCGGCCCCAGGGTCATCGTCTGGATGCATCTGAGGTAGAGGTCTTCACGGGTCCACTTGGATCCGAAAACCCGAGGTGCGACCCGAGAGACCCGAGCGGGTTTGGGTCCAAAACTTCGATGAATGCCTCAGACATTGGTCGGGTTTGGTATTAGTGGCCTCGGGTCTCGGGTAAATTTAGAATAATGTTTTTCCGAATAGAACTGAGAAGACTTGAATTCTTTTAAACTATCTCGAGCATTTAACAAAATGTTATTATTTAAAGTCCCCCTGTTGTCAATAATTTTATCCCTTAAAACTTATCTTTGATCACCAAAATGACATATTTAAGTGAAATAAAATTCTTCATGCTTTAAAATAGCTTGAATGTAACTCTACACCCTTGCTTTATTTAGTATACGCGGATCTATGAATATGGTAATTAGCCCCGCCTCCACTCACTCACGCCAGCTCACAGATTCACTCAGCCAATTTACTGAGGTAAACGCTGCACAATTGTATCGGACACATAACAGTAATGCATATAATTAGCCTTTTGCTTGACTATGTTATCAAACAGCTAATAATGTTGTTAATGTTACACAAACGATGTTCCCGTTCGCCATCTCAGTCTTCCTTCTCACAATCATCAGAAACGCTTTGAACAACTCAGAACGTCAGTGGTGGAAGGCATATTTCATAACATCGTATTATACATCATACACCTGCTATATTGCTAAATCTACCCGATTTTTCATATCAACAAAAAAAATATTGGGCACGTTGGCGTTATTGCATACAAGGTGTGACGTCAGAAACACCAGCGATTCAAACCGCGTTTTTCAGACCGTGTTTGAATCGCCGCAGTTTTAAGGAGAAAATACTCAACAATGGTGTTGACTTATGAATTTGCACATGGTTTGTCTTAAAGCATATAAAAAACTAAACAGATATATAAACAACATTAAAAAGTTGATTTTCACCACAGGGGGACTTTAAAACAATTATAATGCCCTGTTCACACCTGGTATTAAGATGCGTTTTGGTCGATATCACAAGTGGACGACGCTAAACACAGGTGTAAATGGGGTCTAAAACTTTTGGAGCTTGTCCACTTTCAGAGGTAGTCGAAAACGCATTTGATTGGATTGCTTTCGTATTGTAAACACTTATGTGGTCGAATGTGTGACTGACCTAACGCGTAAACATTACGGGAAGCGCACTAGCCAGACAGGATTTATACTTTGTTGGCATACGTCACCCATAGACCCTCCCCTCGAAGAAATCAGGACAGAAGTGGTTGAAAGTAGACAAAAGAGACGGGAATGTGTCTCCCTCGTCCACTTGTGATCCGATCGACCAAAACGCATCTTAATACCAGGTGTAAACAGGGCCTGTTATCTCACTTTATCTAAGTTTTCTCTGAATCCGCTCTTCTACGTGCAATCTAGGTTTTTCTTAAAATTGATTTATGCACGTTGGGTTCGGGTAAGAAGTGATTCGTGTCGGGTACAGATTTTAGGACCCGAGAAGACCCTAGTCTGAGGGACATGAACCCCATGAGGGACATTACCTGCGAGTCAAACTTTCCAGCATTGTGCAGGAAGGTCATGCAGATTTCCTGGAGGCCCCGAATTTCACAGGAGTTGTTCTCGAAACACTCGAACACACCGCAGCCAACGTCTCCTGCGCTCATAAGGCAATGCTGGATCTCAGCTGTAGTGATTAGAAAGAGAGAGCATGTCATTTAGAGCTAAAGAATTTATATAAATTCAATGCAGATTAGATCTCAATTTTGGTAATCATATGCCAAAGCAATCCCTACAACAGGTCTATATTTATGTAAGAAATAAAATTGCTTTGAAATATACTTGACAACCTTTGCACACACATGAACGCCGAGGCCTATTTTCAGGCTTTGTTTCTGCTGTGAAAATTGAAGAACTGTATTTAGGGGACAAATTTAGCAGAGAGAGCGCTGTGGTAATTAAGGTATGCTATTAAAGTCCATCAAACTGGGAGGCATCTTGCTGATGTGGGAAAGCAAGGTTAACCGTATATAGGGCAGGACGAGATTGCTTTTACCTTGCTGTGGAGATTAAAAATGACTGCTGAGTTTTAGGAAAATAGAGACTAGCAAATAGCACTGGAAATATGAAAATGAATAAGTCACTCTCTCACCAATTCCACTCATATCTGTAACGCACATTTAAAGGGCAGCATTAAGCGTCTTTTGACTTTTAATCAGAACTGATTAAGGCAGTTCTGATTCACCAATAACTGTACTAATATTCAGTGTTTTTGCTAAACTGAGGAACAACCCTTTACTTGCTGATTTAGAGAGTGCAAATGCTATGTATTTGATACATTAGATCAATTCATTATAGATCAGATCAACACACAAAACAGACATATTTATGACTTTATGATCAGATCAGCAGTAGAGAAAGGCTGTCTGTTTGTCCTGCATTGAACTATATTCATTAAACATTTTAGTTGTACAACAGCAACCAGAAGGTAAATAAACACATTATGTATATAGGTAAGGACTTTTATTTTAAAATGAAGAAATACTGTGCTGTAATAAGAAACAAAATCATTTACTCTAATGCAAAGAAAATAGTTAATTCAACTTGTAAAATTTAAACCCCGTTGTGTCAGTATAAAGCCAAAGAACTTCATGAAAGTAAAAAGCTCTGCAGCATTCACATTACAAATTGCACTATTTTAAAATGTTATTTCTAAGGATCTCACAATGGCTACTTCAACCCTCGTGCTTTTGTGCAGAGACTTTGGTGATAAAATTGAAATACAGACGGATTATTTGTCTTTCTCTAACATCACATATCACATTGTGTTAATCTGACTGCCAAACACTTTAAGTGAAACATACTCTGATTTTCTTCAATCTCCTCTTCTTGAGTACTAACATAGGCCTACTATTTTGTTAATGTTACATATGAGTGGGCATTATTTTCAGAGAAAGACTCAAAATCACAGAGTATTCTTATATATTATAACTGAAATAGTATTTCTAATAAATAATGTATTCTTATTTAAAGCATATTTCACCTACAGATTCATGTTCAGAATATTTCTAAAGTATAGTTAGACAACAAAACAGTATATGAATACTGTCTAATATTGCCTGCTTTTGCATAATGTATTGCAATGGATCTGCTTTGATGGAGGTGCACAGGTAAAATGAGCTGTTGTCTGCAGTGCTTGCTTGTGTTGGGAATGGACATGGTTCTTGCGTGGAATTACACGAACCTACTCTGAATCAGTCAGTCATATGCTAAAGTTGTCAACCTCTGATCCCAGATTTGACAGCCTTATTTCATTGTCATGTATGGATGATATTGAATCGCCCTGCTGCCGTGAGAAAGGTTAAGTGTGACCCACCTCTAGTGCAACATGTAAAGCCATTGCATCACTCAGATCCACATTACAGGTTTAACTTGCTTGTCCGCGCAATGCAACAAAAGTTGCGCACGTCTATATGGTATTTGATGCTCTATATAGAGATCACTTTGAATCGTCACTTAATAATAATACAAGCAGAGGATGTCGTAGGCAAACACTAATCCACTCTGCGCTCGAAAATAAGACACACATGCTAACCTGACAGTAATGTCACCGAATATCTTCGCATACCTTGTGCCATGCTATTAATAGTTTACGAAGATATTGGATTTCTCTACGTGTGCAACGGATTTACGAGATATCGTCTTCCTGCGTAATCGGAAAACGTAGTGCAGCGCGTGATAAGATGTGCATTGGCCGGTTTTGCGCTCAATTCGCGCACATCTCGCACGTGCCCGCACACACAAGACTCACTTAGGGCTGTGATCACAGCTTCACAACACTTGCATTCTCTTACCTGTATTTTGTAAGGAGAGACGTCCCTTCTGACTGGCCGGTTTCTCGGGGTGACTCTCGTGAACATCAACATTATCCGTTCCTACCACTTCCCCAAGACGGAGACAAGTAGCAAGGCTAGTGTAAATCTGATCAACATTTCTACGCTCAGTTTTCTGGATAAATAACGACAGGCTGTCAGCCTGGGATCTGGTGTGGATACTGGTCGAGGTGACAGAGAGAGCGTGTGAGAGTGGAAACGGGATGGATGCTGGATATATTTCCTAGAGTCCGGGTGTCAATTTGGATGAAGGAGTTAAGCAGGTGTTGTCAGTCGTGCTTCCCGACCAATCAGAGACGCAGACCACCACGTCCAAGTTTTAGGGGTGTGTCTGGCGAAAGTTGTCTCTACTTGCCATAAACTAAGCTTGTAAAATGTGTAAGAGTGGGTTGGTATTTACTCTACAAGTGCTTATGAGGCATCAGACTGCTGTAAGGACAAGAACATGCGAGTCTTCAGACAATCATTATAGGTATACTGAAATTGATCGACAAGTAAATGTAGGCTATATTAAATGTTGCATTTACAATCCATGAATTTCTAATAAATCAAGTCATAAAGTGTATGTGTCTATGATAGGACAGGCTATAAAATGGTATTTCTATGCACACTAATACTATTCATTACCACGAAATAAATATGATAAAACTGAAATAAAAATAGTGTTTATCATTACTTCGGCTTGCAATTTCATATTTAATAAAAGCTTAAGAGTGTGTAGGCTACTTCCATGCTGCATATGAGCATTAAAAAGATTGCAACTATAATTTTGATCGATTCTTTATAAATTAGTCGGATAGAGTATCAGGTATTATAATAGAATACATTCATGGAATAAACTAAAACAAAGTCTGTTTCAAACTATTAACATAACATACACAGTGTGCTATAAATGTAAACATTTGGAATAAGTAAACATTATACAACAATGTGCAGAAAATACTCAGTGATCTTAATATACATCAAGGATATGTGTGAAGGAGTAAGATATCAGGATTCCCAAAACCTGGGGCGTTGACAGGGAATGGCACATTCTGTTCTTACTGCTGGTATATTGGTGACCCAGCAGATGAACATGAAAAAAGGACATAATGATAATGTGACTTTTTACATTGCAGTTTTTGAAAACTCAGTCGACAGAGCTAATTATATAGCCCCGCTGTCACAATGTGCCAACTCCACACAGTGCAGAAAATGGGAAAAATTTGCTAATGGATGGCAGGGATTGCATCATTCAAACCACCCCCTCTAGGCAGCTGCCATACTTAGACAAAGCAACACAAAAGGCATATAGACATGTGTGCATATCAGACTCTGACACACAGCATGTAGACACACAATTGAATCAAGGCTTAGTTGTAATTGAGCCTCATTTTATAATGATTGCAATGAAGTTCATGCAGCAATGAATGTTTTCGCTATAAATCACCTACTCTTCTCATTATAACATTTTGAGAATTACACAGAACACATCTATCTTGATTTACTCTTTAGTGACTTTCGGCAATACTCTAATGGGATCCACTACAAGTCATGCAAATTTATTGCAAATGAGAATCATGTCTCAAATCAGATGCAGGCCATCCTCGTGGATGTGGCTACTAAGAAACTGAATATAGCAATTTTATGTTACTAATACTTATGTTTTATTTAGAGTTACTTAATCCAATAGTATCTAGCCTATCTATTTAAATTTCACTATTAACTATTTAGATAACAACCAATTTAAGATGCGTTTTATGTAATGCATGGTTTCCTTAAACATTGAAGTTGATTGTAACAAACACACACACACACACACACACACACACACACACACACACACACACACACACACACACACACACACACACACACACACACACACACACACACACACACACACACACACACACAACACAACACAAGCAATAATAAACCAGCAAATGATTATGAGACACGCGTTACTATTTCTTCTCTCACTAGCTACAATTGCATTTCACTTCTTATATATGACTAGTTAGAATAGGTACTTCATTTTCAATTAAAATTAAATATTATGATTATAAAGATCTCAGGCCAACAAGTGCAATACACCGTTTCTAAATAGATACAATAATTATCCTACTGGTCCCCATTGACTATAGTATATCAAATAAATTAATTTATGTAATAAATAGCCTAAGTAATAACATAAAAACGATATTCGTTAGTTTTAAGCATTAAATGTTTCAACGGTTGCCACTAACGGTGTCTTGTGCGGCCACCCGTAGGAGAAAAAGATGAACAGCAATGAAGCTGCAGACAAATATTTGGTCAACATACTCTTGCGCTGAGAGGAGAATAAAACATGGTTAGACTGTCGAAGTTTTTATAGCCTATTAAGCACTTCAAATACTTTTGGCAAGATTATTCACAACAGAACGCCTGTAAATTAAAATCTGGTATTTCAGTTCTCTAAGCTTTCCAGGAAATGAAAGCGCGAATGATTTTGTGGCTTCAATAGGGTGCACAACATGCCCATACTCCGCTATATGGTGATGTATAGCATTTAGGAGAGACGGTGTTCTTTTACCTGTTTGGTAAGATGGTTTAGCTTATGTCTACCTCGCAGCATGGACTGAATCAGGGATTCAGGGTCTATAAAGCCAGCCCATGATGCGCGCACACCCTCGGTGTCCACCAATCAGCGCGCGCATACAGACCGCAACCTCGTAATGACGCGTGTCACCACAGACGACTGAAGCGCCGAAAAGGTTAACCGTATATTTTGTACTTTCGAGACGCCTAAAAGCGTGTCTCATGGAGAGAGCGAGCGCACTGCGGCAGCCTGAAATGTGCTATTACCGAACTAAAAGATAACCTATATTTATTTTAATGCCGTTTCAACGTGACATCTACATCATAATTTAAAAGAAGAGGTGCAGTCATCTGGCATTATCAGATGGCTCTCAATAATTAAAGGCAAACACATCCGCATAAACGGGGATGAAGCTGACCATAACCATGCATAAAATACATAAACATCTCTCAGGAGGGTCTTTAATCATGCTGTAATTTATGTCTTGCGTTCGCTCACTGTGTTGCTGGAAAATGCCAGCCTTGCTCACAGATTGCATGAGGCTGTCAGCAAGACTGCTTATTAATTCCCTCTTGGCAGTGACGGTCTGTTAAAATGTGAGCTATCATATTGAAATGCATCAATTTCTGTTTTGCTTAGCTTGCTAATCCCATCGGCCCATCATCATTTTGGACTAGTGCTACATCTACAAAATGAAAGGCTCCGTCTTCTAATTCGGTGGTGGCTTTTTTAATAAGCGATTTCCACAATCTATACTTCCTAACGTGTTTCTAACCACTCACATCATGATGATTGGGTGTTACTGATAAGAGAACTTGCCATCTCGGATATCTTAAACGTAGAGGGCCATTAATCCCACATTCCAGGGGGCTGAGAGTGATCCCAGGTGAAATGGAGAGGGCCCAGGATGCCTAGTGAGTTGGAAGCAGAGAAGGGTGCTCGGCGCGAAGGAGACCAGGAATGTCCGAGCTTCTTCCAGGAACCGTGACGGTGGAGAAAAAGATATGTGTGCATCAGCAGGTCATAAAGCTCTCTCTACTATGCTGGAAAGACTCACTATGTCTATGCAACATGAAAGCGTACTCTTGCTGCGTAAACTCACCTGACTCGTGAAAAGAGCGTTTTTACAAGCCCAGTACAATGCGCCAAAAATGCACTTTCATTCCAAACGTGAAAATAGTGCCTTGGACCCCATATTTTACTGGCCTCGAACAATGTGCTATTATAGAGTGTTTTTTATGCTGTGATTTATATTGCAGCAGTCTTGGCAGATTACAGCCAAGCCCTCCAGCTCATTACAGTCCGTGTGGCTTTCCCACTGCAGCACAATAGACTCAGTGATGCTGCCATGTGACCCTTTACCTCGCTTGCACTGTCGATCAGGAGAGGGGTTGATGTCATCCGCTTTTGGAACTCTCCAGGACGGACACACTCTCGGTGTGGGAGGCGGGACAACGATGCGGCCGGAAACAATGGGAACCTGGAAAATGAGATGGGGCGATTCGGGTCAGTGTCATGAATTACGGAAAGGCTTTTGTTATGTAAGGCAAGACTTGGATTTCAGTGGGTTTTGTAGATTTGATCCCACAACACTGCCCCTAAAGGATGCTAAATTTATCATCGTGGAGGTCCAAAGACAACAAGCCAACGCACTGTGACACACTTACTCCTCATTAGAGATGAATAGCACATTGTGGTTGGTCTGAGATTTCGGAGGATCATTAAAACCTTTCCTCAATGCTGTATTTACTAGTTGTCAATCAAGAGAAGATTGTGTGCCTGGTGACCCACATTCGCTGCAGTCAGCCATCGAATGGGGAAATAATTGGCAATGCTCAGGAAAGAGCATGTAAGACTGAAGAGTTTCTCACTCTATCTTTTTGTCTTTGATACCAGCTTTGTTCACATTTGCCTGCATTTGCCATGAATCCCAATAGGAATGAATCTTTGAATACTTAGGTTAAGTACAGGTAAACATATGCTAAAAGTCTTTTTTATTTTCTACCAAACAGGGTTTACAAATCACTACAGCCTTCTTATCCATCTTATTTTTGGACTCGAAAGTAAGCTACTTTCTGTGAGCGTGCGAAATTTCTGATTCCGATAAACTGCTACACTGTAAACAATGGTTCCCTTTCGAGAACTTTTAGCTTGTCTAACTTGTTGCTTCTAGCTAGAAGCTATGGGAAAACTAATTTTCTCGAGAATATTGAAGCCTTTATTTTAAAACACATTGCAGTTGCACAGCGAGCATAGAGCAGAGCGTCTAGCTTGCCATTGGCTGTGCTGCAGCAACTGCACATCCTATGGCGAGGCCGCTGAGATGCGCAAACCAATCAGGGGGCTTCGTGCCAGAGCGTGTCAGAGCCCGCCAGAAGGGGCGTGGCTTATGACTATATAAGCCTGGCCAGCTCTCCATGGAATCAGATTTAGTCTCCTTAAGTGAAACTTTACATGGTTGACTTCTCCAGAGATCTCGGCGTCAAAGTGCACCTTGCAGTGGAATGGTCCGTCAGAGGACCGGCACCGACTCCCTGAATTCGCAGATAATCTGCAGCTATCTGGCAAAAGAAGCCATATCCTTTCTAAAAGCTTTCAGCGTGCTCGCCGTCGCGACACCTGGTTTAAAATTTTCTGAGAGCGTTGTTGCAAATGCCTCTCATCGACTGTGCCACGTGCGGAGCCTCTTTGCACTATGGAGACAGTCACAGCAAGTGCGTGATCTGGCTGGTGCGTGACCACGCAAGAGCTGCACTCAACCAGAATGGCTGCCTACACTGTAAAAGCCTTCCCATCGCCATCCTGCACTCGCAGCTAGCCCTCCTCTTGGACGGTTACCCCGCCCCTTGCGCTCTCCCGCTCCCTTCTCTCAAGCCTCAACGGAAGAAGCGGCGTGCACATAGGATGCTAGAGAAGAGAGAAAGGCAATTCCGCGCTGGCCCAGTCCCCGCGCCTCTCGACTTCTCCTCGCGAGACCCCTCCCCTCTACTGTTCTCAAGGATGGATCTCTGCCCCTCGTCTTAAGCGGCGGATATCATCTCATTCTGCGCCTCAGGGGCAGAAGGCGATGACAGTCTTTCGCTCGCTGAGGGAGAGGAATGGCTGAGCTTGACACCAGACCCCGCCCTTCAGTCTCAGGGCAGCTGTGACGGACAACTTATCCTTGTCCTCACAAAGGCCGTCAGTGACCTCGGCATCGAGTGGTCGCTGCCTGAGGAGCCCACCGTGAGCCGTCTCGATGGGTGCTTCCTGCAAGGGCGCCAGCAGGCCCCTCACCAGAGGCCAGCACCCTGTTTACCGGTAGTTCATGAAGAACTCACAAAATCATGGCGCACCCTGTATTCAGCACGCATGAAATCCTCTACCTCTGCCACGCTCTCGATCATTGACGGCGCCGAGGAGAAGATATATGACAGGATGCCCCTCCTAGAAGAGGCCACATCTATGCCCGCCCACATCTATGCCCGCCCACCTCTAGCGGATGGAGAACCAAAGCGGTTCACCCAGCCAAGCCGTGCCGCACTACGTATGCTCTCGCTGGTTGCGCCTACGCCGCCGCTGGCCAAGCTGCATCGGCCCTGAACACCAAGCCATACGACACTTCTTGCCAAAGTGCTCAAGTTTGGCTTTTAGGCACCCTAATAGAACACCGCTTCCTCGGCCAGCCAAGCCCGCGCCGCAAGCTCCTCAACCCCGTCCAGCGGCTGAAGCACACGGGCGCAAGAGACCAGCTAAGCGCTACCGCACCCGGCTCGCCAGGGCCCCCGACCCAAGATTGCGTTGAACCCTGTGTCTAGGGCTCCCTCCTAGTCTAAGGACGGGGGGAAAGAGAAGGTTTGAGTCTCGCTGTGGCCGGACCGCCCCTCAAAGAGAGCTTGTGCACATCTCACAGTTCCCACTTCGCTTCAGGTGACTGTAGATACTCTTACTGCAGTAAATGGGCCCGTCATCAAGCATGCACCCCTTCAAACAAACACTGTAAAACCCAATTAAAGCACAAAAATAGCACTTTTCTGTCCATCCCCCCCTTAAGATCGCCCAGTGGGCCCACTGTAAAGCGCGCTTCCCTACATGCAAAACGGCATAGCAACGGCAGCTCTGTCACAGTGTTTTCATAACGGTCCCCTATACAGTTCAGGCAGTCCAAAATGTTCAAAGTCACCAGGCCCATTACAAAGCACGCACCACTGATAACAGACACTGTCTCCACTACAGCAGTAAACACTCTCATAAAAACCAAGGGGCCATTTCAGGCGAACGCCGTCATGACTGCAGCTCAGTCAGAGCAAATAAAGAGTATCTCAATAGCAGCCCCCTTTTCAGTTCAGGTGGCTCGAATTGTTCATACATCAGTTGCAAAAACCGCTACAAAGCGCACACCACTGATAGTAAATACACAACAGAGGCAAACACACTCATAGAGAGCGTTTCCCCATCCCACTAGGCGGCGAGTTCCCCGTTTCAGGGCAGCCCGTCCCCGTTGTCCATACAGACCCTAGCTTTTCAGGCCAAGGCCTGGCAGGCCATCCCCGGGGTATCAGATTGGGTTATCAATACAGTAAAACATGGATACTATCTCCAGTTCGCTCGCAGGCCCCTGCGCTTTCGCGCAGTGATAGAGACCTCAGTGAAAGGTAGTGTAGCACACATCCTTTGCAACGAAGTGTCAAAACTTCTGAAAGACGGCAGGCTCAGGCTGATTTTAGATCTTAGATATCAGATCGTATATCATATCAGAATACGGTCCTACCATTCGGCCTATCGCTAGCACCTTGTTTCTTCCCGAAATGCATGGATGCTGCGCTTCTACCCCTGAGACAACAGGGAATGCAAGTTCTGAACAACCTCGACGATTGGCTTGTTCTAGCGCAATCGGAGGGCAAGTTGTTGACTCACAGATAATTTCTCCTCTGCCATTTGGAATGCCTTGGGCTCAAGGTCAATTTCACAAAGAGTGTACTGTCCCCTAGCCAGCCCATTGTTTTTCTGGGGATAGTTTTCGACTCTACGCTGATGAACCGCGCCCTTGCTATACAACGGCTTTTGGCACCGTCCACTTTTGTTAAATTCTGTAACATTCAGGTCCCTGTTTTGCAAGCATGGATTCTCTCTGTTTAGGGTTTTCAGGATAAGGGCCCTAAAGCTCTGGATGCATTTCCCTATGTCGGGTTCTGGTCTCCCCATAACCTGCAGGGTTGAGCTTACGATAAAATATACTCCATCATAAGGGCCCGGGGGTTCTCTGGCCCAGGGGAATTCTTAGCTTCTATCCTATGCTATTGGCCTTGCGCGTCTGCTCAGAGCAATAATATAGGGTGAAGTGAGGGTGATAGCACAGTGTTTTACAATAGGTTCCCATAGTGTCTAGCTAGACGCAACACGAAGTGACTGTTCTCGAAAGGGAATGTATTGGTTACTAACGTAACCTCGGTTCCCTGAGAAAAGGGAACAAGAGTTGCGTACCCTGCCGTGCTACCACATCTGTCTGGTGTTTCGCTTCAGTCGATTTAACCTGATTTCATGGCGAGCTGGCCAGGCTTATATAGTCATAAGCCATGCCTCTTCTGGCGGACTCTGACGCACTCTGGCGCGAAGCACCCTGATTGGCCCTGATTGAGCCTTGCCATAGAATGTGCAGTTGCTGCAGCACAGCCATTGGCAAGCTAGACGCTCTGCTCTATGCTCGCTGTGCAGCTGCACTGCGTTGTAAAATAAAGGCTTCCATATTCTTGAGAAAAGGAATTTTGCCATAGCGTCTAGCTAGACGCAACACTCGTTTCCTATTCTCAGGGAACCGAGGTTACGTAAGTAACCGATACGTTTTTTCAAAATTGTAGATAAAAACAAGATTGGAGGACGATTTACAAGAAAATACTATTTCAGTTATTCTACTTCAAAATGTCATGTTTAATTCAATGTACCTGCTGTGTGAGTGAAAATTGTTTCTAGAGCAATTTGTTTAATGTATAGGTACATAAATGAATAGTTCAGACATGAAACTCTATTCACATTTGGATTG
Organism: Chrosomus eos; assembly: GCA_036326025.1. NCBI lineage: Eukaryota > Metazoa > Chordata > Actinopteri > Cypriniformes > Leuciscidae > Chrosomus > Chrosomus eos. The sequence goes on from CM070835.1 coordinate 26,854,277, forward strand.
GTTTATTAAACGTAATGTTTCCAGCCAATTGATTTCAAGTATTTATTATCATGTCCCTATACCTACCAATGCAAGTTCTCTTTCTATCCCTCCACCTTCCCAGCACCACCTGCCTAGATCTGGTTTCCCTCTCTCTAGCAGCAGCAACATGTTTCCTTTAATTTATGTTCCGAGCAGTTTGAAGAAGCAAGTCATACTTGCTCTGCCGCAGCAGAAGCAACATTATCTCCAGCAGGAGCGAAGCAGTCTGCTTCATTTTATTTCATTTTATTATAAAATGTTTAAAATTATCTCGAGAGTTGTCATGACTGAACTAGAAGAATAAAAATTAAAGCTTGTTTCCGGCACGGAAAAAAACAATTTAAGTCTTTTTATCTCACAATTCTGATTTTTTTTAAAATTCTGAGATATCTTGCAATTGTGACTTATAAAAGTCAGAATTACGAGATGTAAACTTGCAATTCTAATTTTATAACTCGCAATTCTGAGATGAAAATGCAAGAAATAAAGTCAGAATTGTGAGATATATAGCCACAATTAAATGCTCACAGAAGCGTGTCTTTTGGTAGTAGAAAGTCCATATTGCTTTGCAGCACATAGGATTAGTATGTCAATCCCAAAGACATTAACATTGTCATATTAATATGTTACAACTATTTTCGAGAGATCTTATGATTGATTTGCAGTTTCATAAAACAGCTAAAGAGATCATTCCAGAGGTGGTTTGAAATAATTGCACCCTAAAATTTCCTTGACTAGTGGCAATGGTGTGGGTCATGCATTTGCTCACTTGAGTGTGTGTAAGCAGACACATGAATGCCTCATCTGCAGCCATTGCCTATGTGACTGGGAGCATGCGATCGCATGCAGCCTGAAGGAGGGGTCTTTCTGACCCTGCCTGAGGCAGAGGAAGGGCAGCAGCGGACACCCACTTTACTCGACTTCCCGCCTGGATCCTTAGGGAGGAGGCTTAATGGGGCCTTTTGTTGAGCAGCAGCGCTCTCACCCATACCTTCCCCCGCTCACAATTCTTCTGTAAACATCAATGATTGATCTGCCATCTCTGTTCGGAGGGTTTATGCACACTTATCTAATAGCAGACTTTGAGTAAACATGGCTTAGTTGTATCTACCTCACCAGCAGGTAGTTTACTGTTAAATGAAGATGGGAAAATGTTAACAATAAAAGAATAAATGTGTCCTTTCTCTTTCTAATTTTTTTTTTTCAGAAATTAAAGGTATAATTCAACCAGAAATTAAAATTATGTCATCATTTACTCACCCTGATGTTGTTCCAAATCTGTATGACTTTCTGTCTTCTCTGGAACACAAAAGAAGATATTTTCAAAATGAGAAAATCGTGTTTTTGACAACGATTTCGTAGATCAAAACATACATTTGGTAAATCGAGTCCATCAACACCCCCAAAGCTTGCACATTCATACCTTTTTGTGGGTTCAAAAATTTTCTCTGTAACATTATACAGTTTTGATTTACATGCTGTTGAATGTTTGGTGATCACGTTAGCTTTACTTGTGCGTAAGCAACTTCTATGAGCGCCTTCTTGTTTATGCAGATCTTCTTCTTCGCTTGTTTTTGGATCCAGAGATGCTTAACTATTTCAGTAACAGCACCCCCAAATAGTGAAAATATAGATTGCGGGAAAAACCTAAGAAAGACCTAAGACAGAGTGTTGTTTGTACAGAGATTAATGGTAACCTAAATGGTATATGAATATTGTTCAAAATATTTATTTTTTTATCTTCTAAAGAAGAAAGAAAGTCATGCAAGTTTGAAACAGTATGAGGGTAAGTAAATGATAACAGCATTTTCATTTTTGGAAGAACTGTCCCTTTAACAGTAAGTAGCAACAGACATAGGAAGTGTATGTGAAAGTACATTGTCAGTTACATACTTTGACCATACAGACAGACAAATAAAGATGAAACTATTCATATTATAATTTCATATATCACCGAAAGTTATATACAGTATCTGTATTTGTTTAGGTCTATTTTGGTCTCTGTGAAATAACATTTTGTAATTCCAGCCCATAAATTCAAAACCTGACTTTAAGATTTTTTTCTTCACTCTCAGAACAAACATACCCTTGTGTGCCTCCTTGTTAAAAAAAATGTTTTTCATTTGCCTGGCTTTATCATTTGAATCCTGTGTAAAAGCAGGCCTGCAACCAAAAAAAACTACTGAAACATTGCCTATTGAAGTTTAGCAATAAATTCTGTGAAATCGTAAATCATGACTTATTTTAAGCCAATTCCACTGTGCCGCTGACGTTTCCAATGAAATTTATCACACATTTAACACATTTAGATTTAATAAAGTCATTTTATTATACAAAAGCTTGAAAAAATACTGTGTGAAAAGTGCATATTACTTGTCCTGCTTCTCTCCTATTGTATGCTGGCACAATCCTTACATTTCACATCAGCTTTCAGACTCGAAGGTTTTCAAAAATGTTTTCCACACAGACTTGCAATTTCATAATGGACGGGAATGTATCAAATGTGCCAATTTGTGACGGATGAAATGTCCTGATAAGGGTTCAGACTGCTCTGTAATGATAGGTCATTCATTTCCAACCTGATTCAAAAATGCATCGCAAGACACCCTAATAATATAACAGCTCAATAAAAACTATGGCATCTTTACTTCAATGGTGGTGATACTGTTTACAGAGGCTTGAGGAAACTGACTCTATAATCTTGATCTCCCGGACCTTTGTTTTTCTTTTCTCCCTTTGTCTGTTGGCACATTTTGAATTGTTCCGAAGGCAGAAAGCTTGGTCTCTGTGACAGGTATAAAGATCCCAGAGAGGCAAGCCTCCAGAGGAATTCCAAAACCTACCTCATAATTATGGCATCCAAGATGCTTCTGACACTTCTGTCTTCTTCCTTTCCCCCCTCATTCAGCCATGTCCAGTCTTCACTGATCACAGAATATGCCAGTAGGATCTTGTGTGTGAAATCTTCTATGTGGTTTATTCGTAGTAGTTATAATGAAAAATCAAGACAGACTCCTCTTTCACAATGCATTGTGCAGTAGTTACTAACAATTGTCCCACTTCTATGAACATGACACATCTTTCTAAAAGAGAAGTCATGATGAAGGATAACTCTGATATCAGATGCCACATGAATCAAGCAGAGCAAGTACTGACATGCCAGAGTCACTTAGCTTCCTGACCTAGAGGTGAAAGTTCACCATCTATCATCGCTTCCTGAGGAAAGCTTACATTGGAGGTCTTAACCTGCCATGAGCGGATCACTGGACTACACATTCATTCTCACAACGACATGGCCTTGTGAAACGCTTATTCAAGCTATGTCAGAATTGATTAGATTGCAACGCATTTAATGCTTCCAATTGCTCTTAACATTTTTGGTTGTAACGATTTATTGATTCTTTTTGTACTTGTATACAATGAATATTTTGGGGGGAAATGCAATTTCATTGTCAAGTGATGCGATTTTCTATCACATCAATAAGAATTCAAAGACGGATTCTGACTCACTGCAAGTGTTGTTGTTTTTTGTTCATCAGCCGGAAAAAAAAAGTTCTGAAAGTGATTCAAACAATATTATTTCTGTCATTATAGATGTGGTGTGGATGCTGCTATTTTCAAAAAAAATTTAAATTTTTTTTATAAATCTTTGTCATTATCATTATAGTTATCATCCTTAACTCAAGCAAATTCCTTTGTAAAAAAATAAAACGTATTATGTTTTTTTGTCTCTTCCTGTGTAAGGAAGAGGACACGTCAGAGACATGGATAGCAGTGAGAAATATGTGGTAATTATTATCTTCAGGATGGCCATCTGTCATCTCTTCCCCTCCAGCTATTTGCTGCTCTTACATTCTTGTTGCTGTAAAGCTGGCCGAGAGAAGACAGTTGTTGGGGTTCAAGCTGGCTGGAGAACGGTGGTGTTGGGCAAAAGCATCTGACTCACGCTGGTGGTGTGTAAAATGAAGGGGCTGTGATGGCGTTGAGTGTGATAGTGAACAGACCTCAGCTTTGACCAAAATTGTCTTCTGACATGCTTCTCATTTTACTGTCACTGTTTTTCCTCTCTTCCCTTTGTAGCTTGGATGATTTTCCATTGGTTCATTCACTTACAAGAGCTGCAACAAATTATCTCCTCACAACATGAATGACAGGATACCTTCAAAATCAGCACGCAACACTCAAGTGAGTCTTGGTGGCGTTTAGTCCAAACAATGTAACTTGACTATCAAAAGCTTATGGTAAGGGACACAGTATCCATGCAGACTGATTCTGGAAGAAATTGAAGGCTTAACGAATGCCTTTAAAGTTCAGATTGAGCACAGATTGAGCTCATACATTCATGCATTTTTCCTGAAGGGTTCTCGGTAGGACAAGTTTCCATGTTCTGTATTTTGGGTGGAGGAAATATGACGTCACCATGTTAAGTGCTGCATACCTGCGTACTTGTTTTATTGTTTTTTTTTTGTGTTTTTTTTTAATCTAGCTGCTATGTAGTTGTTGAGTGCTGTTGCAAAGTAATGCTTATGGCAGTTCTAGGAACTTACTAATTACTTTTGTGTTTAGCTGGAAAGCAGTAAAACAAGATTTATAAGACACCAGATTTCAAACATATTATTTACATAACTAAAGTAGCCAAAAAAATGTGATTCCTGGAAAGCTGAAGATGCAGTAAGTTGATCAAAGTGACAGTAAAGACTTTTACATTGATTTATATTTCAAACTAATTATGTTCTTTTGTACTTTCTAGTCAACAAAGAATTCTGGAAAAAAACTGTTTTCAACATTAATAATAAGAAATGTTTCTTGAGCAGCAAATAAGCATCATGTGAATCTGAAGACTGGAGTAATGATGCTTTTTATCTGAAAATAAAAGTATAGAAGTCATGAAGTATTTAGTGAGTGCAATACACCAAACCTTTGAACAGTAATATATGCATTTTTATTGATATTGCCTAAACCCTAAATAGACTTCATGCATATTGTGCAGCACATTGTTTGTTTTTTTCTTTTTGTGGCAAAAAACGATCAACGTCAGTGGCTATTTACAAGAGTACTGCAACGACATACGGGTGTTGTGTGTCATTTTCCTTCTGCGAACACTAGACCCAGACGTTGAATTTTTTGCAGGGCTGCTTTCAAACCTCAGCTGTGTTTGAGTAACAGATGGTTTAATTAGAAAGGGCAGATTGCTCAGATGTAAGTTATATATGGGTGTCTGTGCAGCCTGTAGTATTTGAACCTATTCCCCACGGTCTCATATGAGAGATCAACGGTCCACAGATGTGGCTTTTCAAGTTATACAAGAGCCCAGTGATTCTGAATGATATTTTATTGACTTATGAAACAGTCATGTCACAGAGTCCTCTCAGGCTGCAGAGAGGCTAGACCCATAAACCAAAGGCACACAGATGCTATGTTGTGTATGTGTGCGTATATGAGAGAGTGAAAGCACTGAGTCACCAGAGTTAGCGTTGAGATCATGTCACCCTTCACTGTGTTAAATAGAGACGTGTGACACGTTCTTCTTCGAAGTTAGGCCTGCTTTTCCAGGAATGTTTGGGAGTAAGTCACTTGATTTAAGTGCACTGGCTGCCAGGTTCTTACATACCGAGGCATCAGTTCACCAAACGTAGCTACTCATCTCTGGTCCAAATAGGCCAACTCAGAATGACTTATGATATACTGTATCGTCATTCATGTAAAATTAGCCTTTAGCACTTATTCATGCCATCTCAGTGAGTGAAGTATTTTAATATAAAAAAAGTCAGCCAAGCCAGAGAATGTGAAATGAAAGGCATTGGTCAACTCTGCATTTGACACAGGAGAAAATCTCTCATTTTATCATTTCTGACTCAGTTTGACTCTTGGGACAGGAATCCATTGAGTCACTGGTAGTCGTTATAATTCAGACTATAAAGAAAGGCATTCAGTCGAGTACTGAACTTAGTGACACTTTAAACGTTTTCTTTGAATTCGAACTTAGGTTTAAATTAGTTTTTCTGTAATTGAAAAGAATGACACTGGAAAATGTGCACATTGTATGCTTTTTAGGACAGCCTTATGTTTTTACAAAACTCTCATCCATATGCCTGGGCCTTTACAAAAATTAACAATGTTAACCATACTTTTTCTGAAATTTTAGTATATGTAGTATAAACGAGCTAATGTTTCCACAATTATTAATGGTTTGTATTATGCATAACCATTATTTGGTGGAATTGAAAACTTATTTGCATGCAGTTTAAAGGGATGGTTCACCCATGAATGAAAATTCTGTCTCACCATCATGTGTTCCAAACCTGTAAGACTTCCGTTAATCTTCGGAAACACAAATTAAGATATTTTTAATGAAATCTAATAGAGATTTCTGTCCCTCCATTGAGCAACTACCACTTGCAAGCCCCAGAATGGTAGTAAAGACATAATTAAAATAATCCATGTGCCTCCAGTGGTTTAACCTCAATTTTATGAAGCAGCACGAGTGCTTTGTTTGCTCAATTTTTTTTTTTTTAAATTCCATTTTATTTATAATCTCAAAGCATGCGTGTTGTGTTGACGCTGGAGCAGACGTTGTTGCTTGAATGCGCATCAGCAGTTAAAATTTTATAAATAAAGTGGTAAATTATGTTTTTTGCCCAAACAAAGCACTCTCGTTGCTTCATAAAATTGAGGTTAAGCCACTGGAGTCACATGGAATACTTTAATGATGTCTTTACTACCTTTTTGGGGCTTGAAAGTGGTAGTTGTGTGACAGAAAACTCTCAGATTTTCATTAAAAAGATCTTCATTTGTGCTCAGAAGATGAACGAAAGTCTAACGGGTTTGGAACGACATGAGGGTGAGTAATTAATTAAAGTTTTTGGGTGAACTAACCTTTAATAACTGACTAGAACATCCTACAATACAAGATTGTGGTGAACTCAATTGTGCAAAAAGCGTCATCCTCTGGTTGCAGCTCGTGTCACTTGCTGCTAAACCACCTAAGTGGTGCAGCTCTCACATCTCCACCTCTGCTCAGCATTCCCATGCAAATCTGGACTGCAATGTGGATGCAGAAAGAGAAGAGCCAGAACCACCACACATAAATGGAAGCAAATACATGGAGTGCCTGAGGTTTCTTAAGTGGCCAGATTTTATGAGTAAATGATTAATTCCTCACATTTGGACACTTTTGCCTTTCCACAGCAACATATTTGCAGGCTAGACAGCTGGTACCAATTTTTGTACCCTAGTCTCTTCAAGGTCCAAGTGCATGTGTGTGTGTCTAGTGGCTCATTGTTGCAGTAATTCACTCCTTTCTCTCACGGCTAAGTTATTAATAGTGCTGTTTTCCTCTTGTTATTTTTAGTCACGCTTACATCTCTGGGTCATTGAAGTTTTGTGCGTGTCACAGCCGCTGATTGTTGGTCTCCAGTGTCTTGTGACACTCTGCATCGTCTTACCGATGCCATGTCCTGGGAACTCCTGCTCTTCACCACTAAGCCATAATCACATATAATATAACCACACATAATATAATCACATAATCACCTTTTGAGTGTTGAGATAGGATTTAACTTAACTTTGAGAAGAAAAGTCTGGATTTTATTGAAATTGGCTAAATGAAAGCACAAATAAAAATAAACTCTACAAAACAGCCGAATGGTCAATGCATCTCTTTACCAAAGACGTGTATTTTTGCACATTGGATCAAGTATTTATAGCTTTGATGTAGCCTAAGTCTGATCCCATAAATTCCGGGTGTTGTACTACCTTAACCTGTCAAACCAGTGATAAATCACATTTATTTCCATAAACACAGTAGCTCTGCTCCAAAGCTTTCTCATTTTCATGACAGAAACTATTTTTCCATCTAAACAATGTTGCATCACACTATCCTTCTTGATAAAATCAATCCCATAATGCACTGTGATGTTCTCAGTGAAGAGAAATCCAAGATGCTGAATGAGGTGATAGAAGTGTAAACTTCTATTGTAATCAATTTGCATGAGTTACTGCCTTTAGAGTGATCACTAACTTATGAGGTTAAATGGTTAAAATGCTGCCTTAGAAGGGAGCAGTTAGTGTTTCAACAAGAGATTCTCCCACGTTTCTCAACAGACAACTAAACAAAAGCAACAGGTTCTGACAAAATGTTAATTTCGGCAGTCTATTTAAAATGTTTAATTAATCTGAATGAAAAAAACAATGACTGTGATTGATTCAATGACTGACTCAGTCATACATATTTTGCTTAATTCGGAACCACATACTAACATACTCTTTCTATTTTAGCACTATACTTGTTTCATTACTGGATTAATCAGCGTTTTTTAACGAATCTCTTAAATAAATGAATCAATGACAAATCATTTTTTTAACAGTCACTGTTCATAATGTATCAGGATATGATTAAGTTAATTCGTTGAAACACTTCTTTGCTCTGGTTTTGCTGTCAACCGCCACTTCTACTCTCCAAAGACTCGACTACAGGGCAATGAAAGAGTGTTTAAAAACCTGGGAGTGACAATGGAGAGGAGTAGAAACCAAATCCTTGTGGAATTTGGTTTTTGCTGTCAAAATGTTTTTACATGAATGGCATTTTAGGATGTTAGGCCAAGTGTAATCCTTTTGTGGTGAGTCTTTTCATTCCATCAAGTTTTTGCATACATAGACAGGCTACATTTTTCACTTTACGTTGAGACCAAAGTTGATATTAATGGCTTACTTTTGCCAACCGCAGGACTGGCCCAAGGCTCCAGAAATCAGCTTATGTGCAGCAAAGTAGAGGCTTCGATGGCTCACGTTCAGTCACGAGGGAGTAAGTGCCAGAAGATAGTGGCAAAGAGGAGCCCAACTCCGCATACTGTCTGCATATCCAGGCCAAGATGTAAGCATTTGAATGAGTGGATAAGTGGAGGACAAAGCAGGCATTTTCTGGGTAGCATTTATTATCCGAACTACCCCAAATCAAAGGATCAGAGGTAAGGAGAGCGTGAAACTAAAATGAAGGAATTACTGAGATTATGATCAAAGATCAAAATAAAGATGTTTGTAACCAAAGAGCAGAAACGTCGTTCCAGCACTAAACTTATCCAGTGACTCCGTTTTATCTGATGTAACTCAAAGTTCCTGGGTTGTTGATGTCTGGTAAACCTGGCTGTCACAGAAAAAACAATAATTCATCAGCGGCCGTAAAGGTACTCGTCGGCGTATGGTTGCCAAGAACAGCTTCAAAATACTTAAAAGTTTTCGTTTTTGCAGCGTCTCGCCCACATTTAAGCCTCAAATTCTTGTACTGTGTTTCAGCTCACCACATTGGTCTGGTACCAGTGGCCATTCCCTGTGACCACTAACAACAGCATAACCACAACAACCACTGCTGCTATTTATACGGCTACAACTACTACTTTTGATACTACTCCTACTTCTACTACCATTACTACTATTACTAAAGCCTCTATGTTTACTTTCAATAGTGCTAGTTTTTCTTTTCCTGTGCTAGAATAGCAACTTCTATTATTACTTAACCATTGCAACCTTTAATACCACTGCCTTCAATGAATTCCATAGTATTGCATGAATTCCATACCCATTGAATTCCACTGTATTTTAAAGTCAATGGATAACGCCAATTTGATTACCAGCATTCTTCAAAATATCTTCTTTTGTGTTCAGCAGAAGAAAGAAACTCACACAGGTTTGGAACAACTTGAGAGATTTTAATTTTTGTGTGAACTATCCCTTTAAAGCTACACTGTGTGATTTTTACCCCCATCTAGCGGTGAAAAGGTGTATGACCATCCAGTTCCTCCTACGGTGGCCAATGTAGTCCAAGATTAACATGGCTTCCAGTTCGAGTGTTAGGCAGTTCGAATGCTAACCCACGCGTGTTAAAACGCGAAAGGCGAAGCTTGAATTAACGGGTATGTCCCTCTTTGGCTAATGTACTTTCAAGATGGAGGGGCAACATGACGACCGACATTAGAACCCCTTACCCGTATGTATTTTCAATGGCATATTATACACTCACGAGAATGCTTTATTACTTGAACAAAGTAAATATACATTAATGAGCACATATATTTTTGAAAGAACTAAGTGTTTTTACCTAAGAATAAACTAAAAAAGTTACACAGTGTAGCTTTAAATATACTGTAAAAACTGCATGCAAAATTGAAAAAGATGTGTAGAGATGATAATGTATGAAAATAGCACTGAGAGATAATAACACACCTGCTGCCAACAACATCTAGCAATTAATCTATTACTGAAGTTATTATTGCTAACTTTTCAATGTCAAGTGTTATGCACATTGGGTCTAATAGTGTTCTCACTGTGCATTCCCATGCCACAACAATCTCCTTATCTCATATTAGCAACCAACACAGCAAGTACACTGCGCTACAAAGTTTCAATTTTCATTAGAAATTTAAAAGAGCTGGGAGCACAGAGGATTCGTTTAATATCTAATGATTCGCCTCAAATCGGAGATTGAGAAACAGTCGCTGGAACTTAGGAACCCTGCAGAGAGCCCGATCCCGCTGGCTTATGCAGATCAGTGCGAACTCATTAAAATATCTCTCCTAAAATGAACTTTGTCCACTGCTGAGGAGGAAATCTGAGTCTGACTTTTATGTCAGTCTCCAGTATAGCATTTGAATAGGGGAGGGTGAGAGGAAAGGGGTTACCTGAGGTAGCGCCAGATGAGGAAATGGATCCCTCACTTTCACGTTGGTGAATTAAATATTTGTACAGATTGTACTACTACTGAATATTAATCCCAAATGTTTTTTATGTTAGATAGAATAAGTGTCAGGTTGATAATTATGGAGGGAGAATGTGTTTGGTGTGCTTTCATTCATTTGATCCAGAGTTAAAATCAGCCTTTTTACATTTCCTTTTTAAATTTACACTCAGTCAACATTGTACTCTCACTGTATGAACACAAAACCACTGCGCTGCGAAATATACATTTTCTTATTCAGTATTTTTGTCTTGATTTCCAATACTAAATATTCTTAAAACCAAGATACAATTACATCTTATTTTCCCTTTGAATTAAGTATATTTTCCAGACCCAATTTTTTTGTTGTTTTAAGGATAAACTCACTTAATTTTGATACATTTTTCAAGAAAACAAAACTTAATATCTTACGCTTCTCAAGTAAACATATCTAGATTTGAGGAAATGTAGATATCTGAACTGGAAAACAAGACAAAAATAGAATTGAGAAAATCCCTTTTTGAAGTGGGAGGCATTCTTCAAAATATCTTATAACTGTATAACAGCCATACAGGTTTGGAACGACATGAGGGTAAGTAAATGATGACAGAATTTCAACTTTTGGGTGCCTAAATGCTGTTCCTTTTATCATGTACCTCCCACAGATGGCCTGTGTACGGTGATCTACAGCACTATTCTGTTTCTGCTCTGGTCCGGAGAGAACATGATGGTTTGGACTGGGAAGGTCATTGGTCTGTTAGGGGGGTGTGGAGACCCTGAAGAAGTGGGAATGGTGGTTGCAAATGATCTATAAACATGGAGGAACAAATGAAGTACAGTGTAAAGCTAATTTGGGCCTCTAAATCATTACCCCTCTGTGTGACAACCCTGGCAGATGGTTGCCAGCACTCTTCAAAAAAGTGGGTGTTCTGCTAACCCAAGAGCATTCAATGCATCTGGCCAAACACAACACTGGCGGCGTGCCCACCCCGTTTGCTGTGCTGACACACATCCAGAGCAGCCTTGGCGATCGTGAAGGAACCTGGCCCTGTGGGTACACTGGGAAAGGTTGCAGGTACTTCAAACCCACAGGCGCTGTAAACCAATCACACAGACGGTATTATACACAACCGTTTGCTGAAATTTTCGCAGGAACCAAGCGAGTAAGACATCTTGTGACGTATTTGTAAAATCGATTTCTCAAGATTGAAAAAAAAGGACAGAAATAGTTTGTGTTTGTGACCTTTTGACAATACATGTCTGACTTAAAGGGATAGTTGTCCCACAAATTAATAATCTGTCAGCATTTACTCACCCTTATGATGTTGTTCCGAATATGTTTTCTTCTGCAGAACACAAAAGATGTTTGCAGCTGTTTTTGTCCTTTTTGTCCTTAAGTCAACGCAGTCCAAATGTTTCAAGCTCCATAAAGGAGCATAAAAAGAAACATAAAAGAAATCCTCAAAACTCTGTGGTTTATCAAGTCTTCTTATTCGATACTTTGAATGATGAATTCAAGGGTGATTATTCAACACATATATAAAGAGCCAAATTCCAATATGGCGTCATGAAAAAAACATAACATTAAGCCACATGACTTGAAATAAATTATGACACTATTCTCATTTTTGTGTCAGACCTGACCTGCTTTGTAGATTTTTTAAATGTAAAGTTATTTACTAAGTGTAGTTGATGCTATTTGAGCTGCATGTTATAAATTGAAACCTTATCAACAAAACTTTTCAATCTGTGACTTGTGACTTATGTTGTATATGTATTATATTGGTTTTTAGAAGCTAATGTCAGTGTTGAGACTAAATGAAGCAGACTACAAGTATGTCACTGAACTAGTGCCAATGTCGTGACAGCCTTGGAAAAATGCCTCTAATTTCATGTTTATTTTGCATGCGATTAGGCTGGGGCCTGTTTTCTTCAGTCTCTTGTGGGTGATATTTTTATCAGCCAGCTAGTATTATATTTAATGCAAGGTGCCAGCACAATGTTTTACTTAGTGTGTGTGAATTTATACTGTATGCATATTCAAAGCACACCTTTCTCCCAGTGTCCTTTGCCACACTTGGACTAAGGAAACTTTCTTGAGAGAAGTCACTACTGGTCCCATTGCGCACTGCATAGAGTACGTTGACCAGTAGCTCTGCCAGGGTGACTGCCATTGGTGTTGTGTGTCAGCATTGCTGTCTCTGATGTGTTGTTTGGGATATTCCAGGGAAATGTATGGAGGGCATTTCAGACATGTGATAACTTGATGAAGAAAAAATAAAGCACTTGCATTGTAGTGCTTGGAAGTGAATGAATGATGATAGCATGGGCCAGTTCATTTTAGGGATAATTCATCAGTGGTTGATTTATTAAGGACATCATTACATTTGGAACATTTTATTGAAGCAGGAATGAATTGTGGAGGCCAAATTCAATGCATATATCTCTGAACTGGCTGAGTGTTTTAAATTCATATTCATTAAGGACTTGTTCTGATGAGTGATTCAGGGAAGCTATGTTAGGCAGTAACTTGAGAAGAACATGAAAACAGACTTGGCAGAAGCTTCACAAATGCCACATAAGGACTTTGAAAACCATAATTGTGGGTTACATTTTTCGGCATTGTTTATTTCAGAGTCTGGGGTTACAATTAAGGGAATTTGCCTTGCAATTAGTATGTTAAAAATAATGAAACAGTTTACCTAAAATACCTGCATTTTGTGTAATGATTTAGACCAGCAAATTGAAATTATGTTTTGACATTGCAGACTTCTGTTTAGATGTTTAAGTGAAGCTATTGCATCTTTTTAAATCAGAAGCAAATTGAGAATGACAAGCCACTACCATCCATTGGAATTTTTTCTGACCATGCAAGAATCTGGCGAATTGACTCTCCGGTGACGGGGGCGAGGGGCCAAGAGCTGTGGGAATGTAGCGAGGCCAGTGGCACGAGTGTGGCACGAGTGCCAGTGGCACGAGTGCCAGCCACACCAGTCTCGAGTCCCACGGAGGAGCTCCGGAAGGATGAAAAGAGGAGTGACGGCGATATAGAGGACCAGAGGCCTGATGTATAAACATTGCGTACACAGAAAAAAGGCATTGAAATGTGCATACACAATTTTCGACATATCGGGATTTATAAAAAATAAACATAGCATAAATATGTGTGCACCGTCCATGCACTCTAGAACGTGCATACACACTCTTTCAGGAAAAATCTGTGGAAGGTTATGTACATGAGGCCACAGGCAAAAGTTTTCATGCATATCATTACCATAAATGTGAGATCATGTTTAACACTACAGGCTACAATACATTAGGAAAATATTAGAGACTATAAATGCCATTTGTGCTGTCAGATTACATTGCAAAAATCATTTGTTTTAGAATAAATACTATAACAAAATAGCTGTAAAAGCCTTATTAAATGCTTTTCAGAGCAAAGTTACTTGTCTGGTTACTATTCTTTTCCACTGGCCAAAAAGTATCTAATTTATGCAGTTTTGTCTATGGTTAACTATATTTTAAGATGTTTATTCAGTGTATTTTTAATGGAAAGATAGGCCTACCTATTTATATTTATTTATTTTGCAGTGTAAATACAATTGTCTAACTCAGCGTGTGTCACACTTATATTCAGTTAGTTTCAGTTTTCTTGGACTTTTAGTTTGTATTCATTAGTCACATGTATTCCTTGTTTGAATTTCCCCACTCTTCAGTTTCCTTGGTTAACTTACAGTCATTATTACTTCCTTGTTATCAGCTGTGTTTGATTTATTATCTTGTTTGAGTCTGTACTTAAGTTCTGCTGCCTGTCTCATGAGTTCTTTGTCAGTTGTTGTTTGTGTTTGCATTACAAACTGTTACGCCATTCTGCTCATCGTTTATTATCGTTTCACTTTTAATCTGCAAGGCTGCCTGTCTTCCTCATCAGTCATCATTATAGAACAACCAACCTTGGGTGCGTTTCCCGAAAGCATCGTTAGCCAACTATGGTCGCAAGTTCCGCCATTACCAATAGAGTTCAATGGAAATTGCGACCAACTTGCTACCATAGTTGGCTAACGATGCTTTCGGGAAACGCACCCCTTATTGTGTAATATGCAACAAAGTTTGCTGCCATGGCACAGATGAGCCACAATTTCCTGGATTTCATGGAATCTTTCTGCCATCTTGCCTTCACCTGTTCCTTCAACGATGAGACCCTGAAATCATTGGGCCAAACTTCCACCACCCAGTAGACCTCCCAGACACCTCAGGACTTGATTGGAGAGAGGCCATCATCAGGTGGCTGGAGAGTGTCTATCCCCGGCCCAGAAAACAGCCAGACCTAGAGCCCAACCCACCAACACCCTCAACCGCAGAAAATTAGCAAGTGCTCCCCGCAGAGGGAGAGCGACCGCATGCCACGATGAGTGAGCCAGATCCCAAGGAGAAGAGGCCAGCGCCGACCAGCGCCCCCGAAACAGGAGCTCCAGAGTGAGTCTGACCCGAGGTGTGAGCCTGCGACATCAGCAGCTGAGGGAGTACATGTGTGTAAAAGGTCCTCAAGGACTGGCTGATCGATCAGGACACAGAGGTTCTGCCTCCCACCCTGAATCATCTGTTTGTTCTTCATCATCGCTGGTTGAACCCATCAAGGAAATGTATTGTTGACTTGTTGGGAATTGGATTTAACATTATTGATCACGCCAAGCTTACCTCTATCACCCTCACCACGAAGCTCAGCCAGTCCTCCAGCCCTGCCTCTGCTGGATGCCTGCAGCCCTTCATCTTCCCTGGGAATGCCTTGTTGTGATGTGAAGCCTCAGGTCGTGCAACCACCAGCCTTGCCCGAGCAATTAGGTCCCTGTGACTCTGCCTCCGGCCTCTGATACCTTGTCTCCACCTCGGCCCGTTGACCTGTCCGCTCCACCTTGACTCCTCCCTCCTTCAGCTTCACCAGATCCCCCTTGGTCAGTTGTCACTCTACTTCCGTAATGAACTTGCAAGCCTTCTGCTGCGCTCAGTCCTTTCACCCCTTCAGCTACAGTGGGTTTCTCCTTCCCTCAGACTCCACCTTGGTTCTCTGTCACACTGGCTCCGCCTCAGATGCTCGTCACCGCGGTTTCGCCTAGGTCTCCAGTGCCAGCGATGTCGCTCAGGTCCATTGGCTGTTCATCTGCGCCCTGGGATCCAACAGTTCCCTCTTCGTCGGTTGTCATTTTTCATAATATTGGGAAGATCTGGAAGGAGTTATCTTTAGGCTACTGTCTGTCTGCGCATGACATCAACAGCACACCTCTCCTGCAGCAGTGCTTTAGACTTTATTGCCATCAGAACTGTTTAAACCTGCCAATGGACCGTTCGACCACAGAACTAATCCTGCAGTGTCCATAATAATATCAAGTGTGCATCATTGATTATTGTTTTCACGAGAAATATTTGATTAGAAAATGAGTTCCCTATCTGTCAGTCACATTCAATGTTTTGTCAAAAGACTGACAAATGGAGTCTCACTTTGGATAATCACCTCTGAGTAGTAGAAAAACGGCGTATTTGCACAGATAAGTGCAGTGATTCTCCCCTGGGTACTTCAGCAATAAAAGAGGAGTTTCCTTTTGATCAAAAAGGACAGTGAGTGTCTTTTTCTTTCAGTCCGTGTGTTTCTGGATGCAGTCGATTCCTGTCCTCATCTGACGACCACGATTGCTGTCTCACATGTCTGAGAGCCAAGAGCATGCTGAGATGGTGATCGTGGATGGTTCATGTCCTCATTGTGAGAACATGACCATGTCAACACTGCGGTCGCGACTCTCCTTCCTCATGAAGGCTAGAGTCCCATCTGCTGTTACCTAGCCAGGGTGGTGTAACACTGGGAAACCTGAGGGCTACAGTGGGAGCGCTTCCTCCAGGAAATCGAACCCTCCACCTTGTCCTGAGCGCCTGTGGTTGGATGATTGATTCCTGGGTGCGGCGTGCGGTTCACAGCCGTGTCCCGCCACAGTGTCTTTCTTCCTGGAAGTGCACAAGGAGGTTTCAAAGTCATGGAAGGCACCTTTAAATGCCCGAAGCCGCTTCACAGCCTCCTCCACTCTCACTACTCTTGATGGAGGGACCGCCAGGGGGTACGTGGAGATTACACCAGTGGAGCATGCAGTTGTTGTGTATTTATGCCCGCAAAGTGCTACCACTTGGAGGAACTGTCCGAGGCTCCCGTCCAAGGCATGTAAGACGATGGCAGTCCTGGTGGACTTCTGGGGCTTTGGGTCAACTGGAAGAAGAGCAAGCTCTCCCCAGTGCAGAGCATCTATTTCTCAGTATGGAGTTGGACTCATTATGGTGGTGCGTCTTACGAACAAGCATGCAGGGTAAGTGCTGAACTGCCTGAATACATTCAGGGGAACACAGCAGTTCCACTGAAACAATTTCAAAGGCTCCTGGGGCATATGGCATCCACAGCCGCAGTCACGCCACTCGGATTGATACAACAGCACTGACTACTCAGCTGAGTCCTGAGATGGGCACGGCACAGTAGCACACTCCGTGTGTCCATCACACTGATCTATTGCCAAACTATGCACTATACCTCAACTATAGTGGCATATCAATTGCCTGGAGTTGTTGCCAGTGCTTCTAACCCTGCTGTGGTTTTGGCCGTTGATTCAAGGCAAGCACGCGTTGGTCCAGAGGGACAACATTGCGACGGTTACGTAGGCTATATCAACCGTCAAGGTAGTGTACATTCACGTTGCATGTCACAACACACCATCTCCTCCCTGGACTTTATGCTGGTGTTTTGTTTTATCCCTTTGTTTATGTTTGTGTTCCGTCTGTGAAGGGCTGCCTCTTTACTTTTGTTTTGTTGTTTATGTTTTTATTATTATTAAAGTAACGTTCATCGTTTGCCAGTTCCAACCTCCTTCTTCCCTGAGATTTGAACTTCAGGTGCGTCTCAACAAACTGTAATAGAGCTGAATAAACGTTTGGTACCACCATTAATTACTTTATAAACAGCTCCATTTTACTTTACCATGTTACAGGTGAAAGCTTATTAGGCTGTACTTTGCTATAGGCACAGTTCATTGTCTAAACTGAATATTCCCTAAGTACTTTTGGCTGATATGCTTGGGTGAAACTATTTAGATTTGTCTTGGATTTGTTTTAGTTTACGCCTTTGGTGAAAGTATCATAAACATAATCCACACAACTATATTCCAATGCTTATAAAGCCATACAATAGCTTTGAGTCATTTTATTCATTTTAGGCTTGTCAACATTTGTCTCCATTCACTTTCACTGCATGAAATAGAGCAGCCAGAACATTATGCTAAATAACTCCTTTTGAGTTCCACTATCATGTGGACTACATGAGGATGGACAAAATGTCAATTTATTAACAATTTCTATTAGATTGCTTTTGTGAATTGACAAACAAACAAAAAAGACATTTAGAGCATGGTCATGAAAACAACTGTGATGGGTAAATTGGTTGACTGGGTTAAGACAAACCCTGTGTCACAAAGTTTACAACCTGCTTTATATTTGTATATCTTTCCATGAGCTCTTAAGTTTATGCCTTTGGTCAATTTCTGTCAGTTGATTAGTTTAATATGGCAAACACAGTTAAGGCCCAAAATAGATAAACCCATTTTCTGTTCCATTAGCTGCATGCCTTTGCTTTTTGAGGTTTGTAGCTATATTTGGCCAAAGCCAAGTGTCCAGTCATCTGTGTGTGTGTGTGTGTGTGTGTGTGTGTGTGTGTGTGTGTGTGTGTGTGTGTGTGTGTGTGTGTGTGTGTGTGTGTGTGTGTGTGTGTGTGTGTGTGTGTGTGTGTGTGGTGTGTGTGTGTGTGTGTGTGTGTGTGTGTGTGTGGAATCTGCTATTTTTCCATTGAGCGTGACACATGTGCTTTGAGGAGAACCGAATAAACCATAAACAACTGCTGGTCCCACGCAAGCCACTCGTGCTGGGGGGCTGACTGAGGTCTGGACCTGTTGTGCAGGACTGGAGCTCTCTGCTCACGGAAAGCTCTGTCTCTCATCGGGGCTTCTTCTGCTTAAGACCCGTCGGCCATAATTAGATGTGATGTTTCGAGTTCAAAACTACGTAATTAGACACAGGCTTCAAAATTTCAGCGGCTATTGAGGCAGATGTGCACAGGCGAGATGGTTTTGGATGGAGCTAACCGGGACATTTGCCGGTTCCACAGTCACCCGTGCATAAACACACGCTGGGAGCTTTAGAAATGACTGGCATTCAACAGGCATCGCGGCGGTGTGCCAACGGAGCCAGGCGCTCCTTATCTCCCGTCGCGCGGGAATGTTGGTGCTGAATCCCCCGCGCGTGGAATGACAGCTCAAATGTCTGGTCTTGCACGGCCTCTCTCTCTCAGCTTTAAATTGCTGCAATAACGTTTGATTTCCCACATGCATGTGGTTGACTCGCCATTAGAAATGCGAAGGCAAATTCCAGCATATATTTAACCGGCCCTAAATATAGCAGAGTAGAATTGAGATGACATCGGAAATTAAATCACTTGTCACCTTTTACTTTGGGTATATTTAACAAGTTTTAGGATGTTCTAAGGTTACTTATTAAACGGATAGTTTAAACGGCACTCAACACCATGCTGCATTGTGAATATAGGCCTAGTTAGGCTACAAATGGGAAATGGGTAGGCTACATTAAACATTAAACGCAAAGCAAAAATACAAATTCTGCATCATTTACTTAGCCTATTCCAAACATGACTCTGATGTGGCACACAGAAGATATTTTGAGAAATGTTGTTGAGGAACCAAAACTGTTCGGATACATTCTTCAAAATATTTTCTTTTGCAGAAGAAAGAAAGTCACACAGGATTGAAACTATGTGAGAAAAGGATAACAGAATTTTGAGTTTTGGGTGAAACGACTGTAGCATATGCTATAGGCTAATTCTATTCCTCTGCCTCTTTTTTTTTATTCGCAAAAGTGAAATATGGCATCTACCATAAGAAACTGTTCTTTTTGTTTTTCTTAGTATTACTTTTGAATGGCTTGAAATACCATAGTCATAACAACTACACAGTGTTCTTTTCTGTCCAGTAATTATGTTAAAGTGCAGCTAGACAGGACATCGGTGGCAATTATGAGAAAATAAATTTGCAAATTTAATTTTTTTTTAGAATGATCATATGACTTCCCCTTCAGTCAATAAAATAAAAATTGTGTCAATCATGTGCTTGAAAGTTTTAAGTCATTTTTAATGCACATTTTGTAAAATCAATAACAAACTGACAGGCAGTATAACAGCCTATTTCATGTGTTTTAGGTTGATGTTGGAATGTTTTATAGAAGACATGTGGAAAAGCTGTACCTTTTTCAGAAAGTATTAACAGAAAATAAGGTTGTAGTAAGAAAGCAAGAAGTTGAAGATTAAGGACGACAGAAGCAGTGAGGCTGAGGGTAGAGATGAAAAATATAAGTCATAGATTATTGTGGAAGTCAGGCATTTTGGTACATTACTCTATACCAGTTTGGAAAATGTGATCCATTCCAAAACCAGAGGTGAGGAAAGATGCCACTGCTTATTAGCCCTCACTGACAAGCAAATGCTCCAAAAAATGATAACTAAACAGGTCAAAATCAAGTTACATGTGCGGAAAGTGTGGGTACACTGAAAAAGAAGAGTCCTGTTGATTTGTGCAACAATCATTGATTTGGAATTCAAACAATGAAACAATGTTAAAAAATGTTTTATGTTTTTTGAAACACTAAGACATGGTTTCACTACTTTCCAGGCAGCAAAGCTGCATCTGAATTTGTGTCGTTTTTGACATTTTGACATGACCAATTGAAATATAGTAGCACAAGATGACTTGTAATGTTAATAAAGTTTTTTTTTTTTAGAGACTGAGACATTTTCACTGCTTTGAATGTATGTTAAGTTTCAGACAATTTGCAAAAAATAATTTAAAATAATATAAGACAAAGTCATTTATAAATGGCGGCATCCTAAAAAGGGTTAAAGATGTAGAAAAGTAATTTTTAGCCTTAAATATATGTAAAATATAAAGTCTAGCTGTGATTTCACAATTAGTCCCAGAGGGTAAATGACAGTGTTTGTAACCAACATATACACAAATATTAAGTCATGTTGTAACTACTTGATAATACAGTTCTGAGATATTTTAACCAGTTATTTTTGCTCTCGAATTTCCTAAAGGAAAAACACACTTCGGCATGCATAATTTGTCAAATATTTGTAACATTTGGTTTTGTTCATTCACTTCACATGCAAAGAATTTCTGTGTTTATTCTGTCTTTTTTTATTTTCAATGAAAGATAAGTAGGAAAGTAAACATTGCATTTGACCGATGCTTGTTTATCAGGTGAGTTTATTAATTCAGATGAGATGCAGTGATGGTAGGGCTCATGACTGAGTGTCTAGGCATGTGCGTGTGTGTGATAATGAGGACATAAAATCTCAGCTTTAATATATGTCAATACCATGCATAAGAAACACTCATTTCATTTGAAGTCTGGGCACTTGAGTGCAAGGACTGGGATCAAAGCATTATTTAGAGCTTAATCAGATGGTCTGTTTTTTGCTACAGTCGTCAGATGTGCCAATGTGCCTGCTAGTGTTAATGATCACAGCTGTATACTAATTGTCAAGTATGTTACACTTTCTGACTTTGTTTCAAGAATTGTCCGACGCATGGCTTTTTGTTGTAGATTTGATCAGTTTTGTATCATCATGTCTCTTTTTTTGGAAAACAATCAAATAAATAATCCATATCAAACAGATGAAAAGAGTCAAGCCTTACATGGTCCATTACGGTCTTCACTGTATTTCACTAAATTTAAGTTGTTGTTTTTTACTCCACATCAACTTGACAGTCCATCCTAAAGCCAGACAAGATGTAATATTTCCATAAATATAATTTTATGTACACTCCCGGTTCTCCCGCGTGCGAGTACGTGTGTCCAGCCGCATACACACGACACGAGGAACATTACCCCGATTTCTGCCACAAAACAGTCCCATGAGCCTGAAACACAGTAGCAGGCCTTGTGAAATCTGTCTCTCCTCACCAAAGACAGAGGCACTTTGCTGAAAGAGAGACAGAATTTCTGAGTAAAAGGAAAAAGGGAGAGCAAATAACAGCTTTGAGAATGTTTGGATTTTAAAACCAGAACATTAGTACAAACCATAATAGCTGGCTCAGAGAGCGTCGGGTAACTCCAGAGTCTCTCTCGCGCAGGCAGTGATGTAATGCCAAACATTTCTGATGAAGCATTCGGTTGTTGTGCTCTGAGAGATCTATTTATACTTTGTTCATCCACTCCAGAAAGCACTTCATGTTTTGTTAATGGCTTGCCACAACTCATTGCAACCAGTTTGATTCCTAATGGTTTGGCTTCGCTTCACCACCAGTAATCTTCAGTGTCATTATCACATAGGATAACAAAATACTTCAATGGGTGAGAGGAATTCGAAACAGCTACAGTCGATGGAGTAAATGAATGAAAAGTAATAGTCCAGTAGCTGAATTAATGAAACAAAAAAGTCATGAGCGACAGCTTAACTCTTCTGTTTTTAGGCCTGACTCAGTAGCTGACACTTTAATGGTATTTAATGTCAGTCCACTTTTTGTTGAGTGTGCACTAAAAGTGTTGAAATGTTGTTTTTTGATTTAATGTCGAGAGAAACTCTTTTGAGGAAAATTCCTGGCTTGGTTTTGGTGGTCAGCTCTAGTTTTCAATATAAACAGACATGTTTTGGGATGCATCTTGCTATTAGGTAGAACTTTTTGGTCATCCGTCAAGGCATTTAAAATGTATTGTCCTTGTATTTTAAAAAGGCAGAGTACACTGCAAATGACAGAAAATTGACACTGGATAGATTGAGAAGGCACAAAATGTAGTAGTTAATTGTAGCTGAAATTATTTTGCCCCCTGGTGGCTACATTTAAACCATTTCCCTCATCACCCTCTTTGTCTAATTCCCATACAAGCTTTCATTCTCCTGTGGACTGGACAGTATAAATCATTTATTGACAATAATATATCATAGACATTTAGTGTTATTGTTACACTGGATCAATGTTTGAGCTATAATGAATTCATTTGGTTTTTACTTCAGTTTAACACATTCTGTTGTTGACTATAAGTAACCTACATGTCTACTTTCTCTCATTGGGGTGTTAGAGTATTAGAATGGTAGGGTTAGGGTTAGCAGAAGTTGACATGTACTTACTTACAAAGTTACTTCAGTAGAGTGTATGTTGGAGGAGCGTCACGATAAAGAGTTTGCAGATATTAAGCAGACAGTCTATTAAAGGGTACCTATTATGGCATTTAAAATGTTCCTAATAATGTTCTGGGAGTCCCCAACAACAGTTTTACATGCATGCAATGACAAAAAACACTTTTGTTGTCTTATAATATGCATTTATTTTTACCTGATTTGCTCACCGACTCCCAAATGATTCGTTTGACGACTCATTTGTCCAAACCCCTCCTTTGCGTGACGCTAATCGGCGGTGATTGGTCAGACGACCCAGTCAGTTATATTTTGCATTAGCCCAAAGCTTAAACATATTGATAAAGCACTGCAGTACTACAATACGCCTCACATAATTTCACATATTTCAAAAAACAAAAAAATGACATTGGAGACCTAGAAGCTGCTGAGCGTAACTCTCACTCTCTCACACACACACACAAGGGTGTAACTTTGGTTTGAGAAGTGGGGGGGACACAAAATGCGGGAAAATGTTTTCGATTTGAATCCTATTTCCTGGATGTACATACATTTAGGGACTATGGTGATGAGTGAGAACCAGGAAATAATTTGATTATAATGATACATTCTGCCAAAAATAATAGTAGGCTATGTATAAGAAAAATATGTCTTACGTTCTATATTGTTAATAGGGGCCGAACCCCAAAACTTTAGAGAATCATTTTATAAAGTCAAAATGTTAGCCATTAATGTTTTGTGTGTAAATAAAAATGTAAATAATGTGAGCCTCAATTTCCACTGTAATGTAGAAACAACATAAAGACAGTATATTTAAAATAATTGTTTAATGGCATCTGTTTATGAATGAAGGCCAGTAGCCTATCACTGATATTAATATAGCCACTGATGTCTCGATGAAAATGATCTCCCCCCCCCCCCCCCCCCCCATTTTAAACATTTATTAGGCTTCAAAAAAATATAACAACTTATAATTTAAGTGATCTTAAAACAAACCTTAGATAAACCCCTAATAAACGTCATATCCTGTCTAACAGGTATGAAATATACAGAAATTGAATAAGGTTATCAAACAGTCCGCACTGCATAAATATAAATTAAATATAGATTATTCCTTATTAAAGCTACAAGCATTATTTAGTCAAGAGCAGTTAATATTTTTTTCTGTTCCCTTTGTTCTTTGGTTAACTTTACTGACAGAGAGAATTAGTGGCTACTGTCACTTTAAGATCTGCCGCTGCTGCAGGATCTCATGCATTCTCTCAGATTTTATTTAACTCATTTAAGACTATTCTTGTGAGGATACTCGACAAATTGGACATTTTGGCATACATGTCTGTTTTTGTTCGTTCAATCGGCGAAATAGTAACTCGATACCGGCGCGCGTCTTTCTGTCTGTGTGTGTGTGTGTGTGTGTGTGTGTGTGTGTGTGTGTGTGTGTGTGTGTGTGTATCAGGAGGACATTCACTAGCAGCGCGTTCTCTTTAGTCTTGTCGCGCATAAATGAATAAACATGAATAATAATAAGAGCAGGATCATATCGACGCAAGCTTAAAGTCACCTGTTGTTGTTTCTGGTTACATCGCTGACTGTACAGTGCCGCAACCGCGGAGGAGCAGGACCGAGCCTGTGTCGATGCGCGCGTCCACGTCCAGGAACGTCGCGTGCACACTCTAAAAATAGCTCACTGAAAGTTATAATGAGCAGGTATTGCGGTTGCGGCACAGCACAGTCGGCAATGAAACGACAGAAACAACAGGTGACTTAGAAATCATAACAAAACGAATTTGAAAGTGGGGGGGACACAAACAGGATTTTGAAAAGTGGGGGGGACATGTCCCCCCCGTCCCCATAGGAAATTACGCGCCCGTGCACACACACACACACACACACACACACACACACACACACACACACACACACACACACCATACCTGTCAACATTTGGTTTACAAAATCCGGGAGATTTGTCGGGGGGGGGGGGGGGGGGGGGGGGATAATTTGGGAATAAAGTGCGAGTTGTGAGATGCCAATCGCCTCCGTGAGTCTGTCTGGCCTCGATGCAATAACTTCAGTTGTGTGCTATCCCTATTCTTCCTGAAGCAACGCGTTAACTGTACTTCAGTTTATTTGCGGGGACACCGCCTTCACCTGCCATCATGTCTATCGGCTCGCTTTCGGGTTAAACTTTCCGCGACTGCGTGCGCAACTGGGTTTATAGGTTGCCAGGTTGAGGTGACAAACGGGTTGAACTTGTAAATGGTCTGTGGATTGTGTGAATATAATGCATTTAATCAAATCTGGCAACTGGTCAACATTAGACAAACATATTGGTCCGATTATTCATAAAGGAGTTTGGGCCATGCAAAATACGGGAGTTTCCAGGGAAAAATAACAAACCGGGAGGGGTCCGGGAGATAGGGCTAAAAAACGGGAGAAACCCGGGAAAAACGGGAGTGTTGACAGGTATGACACACACACACACACACACACACACACACACACACACACACACACACACACACACACACACACACACACACACACACACACACACACATAAAAAGCAACAATTATTAATAGTACTTACAGGTTGTGATTCGGAGGAGGAAGCTGATCTAAATAAACTTGGTACTGAACCTTCCTATATCAGCCGACTCGCGAATCCACACTTGAAAGCATTTGTGTTTGTGAAGCGATCGTCATTAAAATAACGCGAACACACACAAGGTTGGGCTATACTTGTGTGTTGTAAATATAAACTCTAGCCACTGAGTCTTCACATGCTTGTCCCTGGGCAGTGAAAAAAAAAGTTTGCTTTTGATTCGCACTTCAGAACAGAGTCTCGTCGACATGTTGTTGTCAGGTTTCTCTGTCTGCTCGGCGCGCGCACTGAGTGGGCGTGTCGAATTCAAATAACTTGTACAAGTGACGTACGAAAGCTAGAGAGAAAGCATCGTTCGTCTATCGATTCATATCAGCGACTCAGAGTCTTCTCTTACTTTTGAGAGACAATAACTTTGTATACGATGAACTTTCATATTTAAAACTTTGCAGGATGTTTTTGTTCACTTAGATCTATGTTACACACTACATGAAAGGTAATTTTCAAAATTCCATGATAGGTACCCTTTAATACCCTAATGAGAGTTAGTTGACATGAAAAGTTACTGATAGTCAACATAATGTTCAAAAGGGACCATCAAAATTAAATGTTACCATTCATTTTAATCAAGATACATTTTTCCAGGTGTGTCAAACCTGTCAGCGCCTGTCTTGGTCCCTTTTAAAAAGAAAACGTTCATTCCTTCTGGCATTTCTTTAGACTGAACATTGAACATGCCATTGCCACCTTCAACATTAAATCTTAAAAATGACCTTGGTCAAGGTTTGAGCTGTAAGAGATCATTACAGTGCTTCCTCTGCCTTGGGGAAGACATTTTATTGTCTACGGTGGTGGGTGGTGTGAGTTACCTTGGAGGGCGAGAATCAGATGGGATACAGGAAGCCATGCTCCATTTCAAACATTTTTGGGAAACATTAATGCCTATGAATTATGAGATGAAAAGCCATAAATGTCAAGGCCTGTCTTTGCTTTGGGCTAGCGGAGTTGAGTGGCTGTTTAGGCCGATCGGAAAGCTCTGCTGGACTTCGGTTCCCATTCTGTGTCAGATTTGGACGAGCCCCAAAGTGACAGGCCAGAACCACTTACCATGACCGTGTTTGGTCCCACGCATTTCCCATGCTCTCTCACACCAAACAGTGAAGTTTACCACAACTCACTCTCTCTCCTCTCCAACTTCCTCCACCGGTCCATGTGCTTGCTTTGTGCCATTGCACAAAACCCCCATTCTCAAGCACAAGGTTTTTACACATAATTATCAAATGAGGACACTGTGTCTTAGGGTCCTCCTTTTTGCTTGTTCATTTGTCTTTTGTCATCTTTTTGCTTGCTGTTTTTTTTTCCAGTCTCTTCCGTACAATTGTTTTGTGCTGAATCCTAAGCGGAGAGTATGTGCATATACTGCTCTCTGCCCTGTTGTCCCCTAATTATGCCTATTGTCCGCGAACTGTGTTTTCACATATAATGCCATGATCTCACATACAGAGCAGAGAGGAACTGATTAGCGCCTTCTCCTCACACACAATGACCTCTCTGTCAGTTTGGTCATGACCTCTGACCTTCTTAATTGCAGCATCACAGAATCATGGATAAGAACTCAATCAGCCAGAAAACCACACACCGCAGAGACCTCCCGAGAGTATAGCAAATACTGCGCTACAATCCAATGGCAAATCCGAGTTTTTCTAAGCAGATTCATTATCAATTTTGTCTATAATCCTCATTAACTTTTTGTATGTTTAAACAGGTTTTTTCTTGCAACACAATCAGTCAAATATATCAAAAACATGTTTTAAATGATATTATATAATCCTAGAAATCCTACTGAATCATATTTAATATGCCTCTAAATATACATATGCCTCGAAATATTTACTGATTTTTTTAAAGTAAACGTAAGAATAACTTTTATATTGTAAGTAATATTTAAGGATGACCACTTACTGGACCACTTTCTGATTATGTTTCGTTTTCTACCTTACCGTCTTCATTCAACATGTTGCTTTTCTTTTCAATATTCTAAATAAAACCTCCTGTGTTTGCATCGAAACGCGTCATGGATTAATTCCCACTACTTAGCCTCTCAGCGGACACTGGCTATCTACAATAATTATTTTGAAAAAGTATGTTAATATGTGAGTATCAAATATGATACAACAAGCTTTTGAAGAACGTTTATTTGTTCATCTCTCAATCCTCATTGTATTGCATTGCATTAAATGTTTTGCTCCTATAATGAGAACAGCCACTTCACCAAATTGCATGTTGCTTCTAAGTTTGGTCCTCTGAGTAAAACTGAGGTGTTTTCTCATGGCATATCCTCATATCATACTATGTGAGCCATAAAAACCTGATGCATCAATTATGATACTCCAAAAAAAAATCCATTTGAAATAAATCTAAATAAATCAGTTTTTTTTAAATAGGTAAAAATAAATGTTTAATTGAATGTGAAAAAAGTTGACGTAACGTTCATATCTGTAGCATAAACATTTATTAGCTGGGGTTAGGGCTTTGTTCAATTATTGCATTAGAAAATATCTTAAGCCGCGTTTCAACTTTCCCCATGAACTAGGGACTTTGGGGTGGTACTCGGTATGTTTCGACCGCTGGGACTAGGGTCTAAATGAAGTTCAGGGTAAACATTTCCCTCTCAAAAAGTCTCTGCTCGTGAGGTAGTATTTTTTCAAAGTTCAGGAACTTTAGGGGTTGGGACTTGGGCACTAAACATGCTGATGGGTTGAGTTCATGCAGCATTTTGATTGATTGACTCCACGCAGCATTTTATTTCAACCACCATTTTTAAAAGTCTGTTGCGGTACATGCAGTAAGAGTTGTTTGCTATTCGCATCAACAATGGAGTTTAAAAAAATACGACCGATGGACCAACAAAGAGGTTCAGGCTTTATTGAGCTTATATGCGGAGGACAAAATCCAGTAGGAATCGGAAAGTTGCGCACAGTCCTTCGTCCCCGACTAATTCGCCTAATCGTCATGGTAGCCTACTTTAGACCGCGATGGAAACACAGACAGCAACAGGTAAAAAAAGTTCTTGGGACAAATTGTAATTTTGATGGAAAAGCGGCTTTAGATGACTTTAAATGTAAGACAATTTCCATGCTACGTTGTATGTTTTTTCTTTTTCTTTTTATCAAAATTGAATGGACAGTTTTCTCGAAGTGCTCTACTCTTCTGTACTTTATCTCTGTGCACATTTAGTGAGGTAAATCATCATAAGTTTGGCAGTGTAATTTACATTATGTGAGTGTGTATGACCTAGTTAGGCGCATGAACAACTGGTCACTCTGAGGCCAGTACGGGATCAGCGCTGTCAGGCTGGCATTTCACTCACTTGGCTGTGGAGAATGTTGTGTATGGCGGAAAGGTGAGGATCCAACACCCTTCAGCCTGCAGCAATCAATCCTTGTCCCTGCTGGGCATTTTTCACATAGCCGAGCCTGATTCTCCGCTCGCTGCAGAGGTCTGCGCTCTGCCTCTGGAAGCGAAACGGCCCTTAAGTAGGTGTACGTGTTCAGTGGCCACTCACAGAAATGAGGCATGTATGTGCAAAAACGCAAGCCTCTCCTCCAAACACGGGGGTGGCGCGCAGCTCAGGCCAGAGGAATGCGTTGTCCATCTGTCAACAGGAGAGATTTTACACCCTGGCAGAAGCAAAGGATTTCATAACTTGGAGGATTTGGAGGACACCTTTTGCCATGGGCCCAGCGCTCTGTTCCTTTCTGCCCTGGAACATAAAGATCACTATGAAACAAAAACACACATGTTCTACGGTGAGGTGCAGTGGTTCTCAATCTTTTTCAGGTGGTGAACCACTTAACAGTAAAACAAAAATTACAGACCACCTAATGCCTCAAATCAGAGACCACCAACTACATGGCCCAAAACAACTATTTTTACATAGTATACAATATGTAGGATCACAGGGATGTGAGATGGCCAGTCTATCACAGTAGTTTGTACCTTATATCTTGAAATAGCCTTTACAAGACTTTTACCATTTTTACCAGAGTATAGTAATAAACCTAAACTGTTTGCTAACCAAGTTGGATGAGCTTATAGGTTTATATAGGCTGTAGTTTTTTTGCCTGAGGATATGACTCTGTTCTCTGCCCTGAGACATTATTATCACTTACCACTGTATTTTTTACCAGCGCTTACAATTTTCTTTAGTAGCGCTTACACAACAGTGTTCATATTATTTATTCATATTGTGCATTCATTTAACTCTACTTACTTTATGTTTTAAATCTTTTAACTTGTGTGAGTATACATATGTGAATATATGTATATGGTTATATATATATATATATATATATATATATATATATATATATATATATATATATATATATGCATGGTTATATTCAGTCACATTTTTTGCACTACTTGAAATGATTACAACATTATTCTGCATCCTCGTTGGATGTTAACTGCATTTCATTGGCTTCGTTATAGAATATAGAATATAGAGTAACTGTGAGTAACGTTAATGAAGTGTGTAAACCGAAATACTTTACCACAAATTAAAATGTTAACAGCTAATTGTTTAAAGTTGATTAATTATGATTCTTATTTTTCTTCTTTTTTTGACATTTCAGTCTATTTGTGAATAGGTCAATCAGTTCATGGACCACTTGGAGTCCTTCAAGTTTTTATTTTTATTTTTCTCCATGCATTTTGTTCACAAAAATAATATCTCTGTATTTTTTTTTTTATTTGAAAGGTAAATGATGGGATTTGTAGTGACATGAGGGAGAGAATGCAATGACAAATTGAGCAAATGATTTGCGGACTTGACTTGAGTGTCAAATTTAGAAATGTGAACTTGTGATTTCTGCCACAGAGTTTTAAATAAACACGTTTTACCTACAATAATCATGTTTAATTGTCAAAGAGTCAAACATTTGATTTGGAAGATGTAATTAAAAAAACACTTCGTCCAATCTGACAGGGCACGTGGCCTATCACTCTCACAATCTAAGCACTGTGCTTAGATTGTGAGAGTGATAGGCCACGTGCCCTGTCAGATAAAACGTGTAAACGTAGGTAAAACATGTTTATTTAAAACTCTGTGGCAGAAATCACAAGTTCACATTTCTAAATTTGACACTCAAGTCAAGTTTAAGTAAAGTCAAGTGATAGGCCACACTTTCTTCACTGATTAAGAACACTGTGGTTGCATGTGCAACCTCAGGACACTCAAAAGTCTGTTTGGTGTTTTCTGGCTTTCGACGTACAGGCATTACATTGGGTCTCCTCCTCTTACTCCTCCTCCACAGAAGCCAAGAGTTGATGAATGCTGTGCTCTATGTGGGGCCGTTGAATGTGGCCTAGGCCTGGCCTGCACCACCTGAGTGATGATTCTGTCTTCGACAGAGCGTCTCCAGCATGCCTGACCTGCTGGGAACACAGACGCACTCTGTGCTGCCCCTTCTGTTGCAGTGGCAATTAGAAAGTTCGGCACATGGAGCACAAGCCCTGCTCTCATGCTGTCAGGCTGCATTAGGGAGAAATGCTGGATCCAGGGACACTAGCTCCCCTGTGGATCCCTGCGAGGTCAACACTTTACAGTACAGGACATGCTACCCCAAAACTGCCCGGTGACTCCACAGCACTCACCTCACACAACGCTTACTGTCAGCCTCAGCGTTTATTATTAGCCAAATGAATTTAGCATGCTTAATACTGGTTGTTTTTGGCACAATCAGTCACCACATATCATTACAATCTGTTCTCTCGCTTTAAAAAACAATGTATGTCTAAATTTCTTATCTATCTATCTATCTATCTATCTATCTATCTATCTATCTATCTGATAGCTTTTAGCGTGATTTCATGTCATTCATTCATACTAATAGGTCTGGCCAATCACTGCTTGACACTTGGGAGTATTTAAGTAGTGAACTCTCTGTTTTATGTTCGCAGTTGATGATGCTGACATTACGTTTTGGAAACCGGGGCAGAGCTGACAGTTCAGGGACCCAGGGCAGAGTTGAGGACCACCACGGCAGAGCAAACCACCACCATGGGGGCACAGGCGGAGCAGAAGACCCTCAAGGTAGAGATGAAGACCACCACAGCAGAGCAGATGGGACTGAAGACCAACATTGTGGAGAAGAATATCACGGCGGTTCTGGCTCAGAGTTTATAATCGGCCTCTGTGGTCGTAATAGAGACAACAGGGAAAAAAGGTGTTCATAATCAGCATCCGTGATCTTGACTGGACAGCAGGGTCGTAGCTAGGGAATTCTGTGCCCATGAAAAACACTGATGTTGACCCCCACTGCCCTCCACTCATATCATATACATTATAAACTATGGGCATGGAGGCCCCTATCTTGTGCCATGTAACCTCATAGAGATTTCTTACAAAATAACAAAACAGATAAAAAAATCAACATCAAAAAATCTCAAAAAAACATCAAAGTAACAGCGTGTAACTGCGTGTAACATGTGACAATACCAGACAATGACCTGAAGGAAATGAGGAATTTAAATACACAATGATGATAACTCAAAGATTGACAGGTGTGATAGTTAAATTAGTGTGCAGGAACAAAGGAACACAGGAAACAAGTAACTGAAAGTCCAATATAAAAAGGAAACAAACTAAATAAAAAAAAGGAAAAATGTGACAGAACTCCCCCTTCCGGAAGGTGACTCCTGGCGCCATAAATGAAAAATGTTCAAAAGAGTTCAGAAGAGTGGGGGACCAGAGAACCCCACTGAGCAGAAGACCACCACAGCAGAGCAGATGAGACTGAAAATCCGCAGAGCGGAACCGATGGTGGGAGGAACCAGGGTGGTGTTAGCAGTCTGACAGCCAACGGTGGAGCCTGGAGAAATAGAGACCCAGGCTCAGCTGAGGAGATGGTGAGACCAGACTACACCGTAGGTTCAGGAGGCCAGGGCGGAACCGCAGTGACGAGCAGCAGAGGTGGAGCCAGGGTTCAGGTGGACTGGGGTGGAGTTGGTGAGACCAAGGACCAAGGGAAGGCAGAGCCAGACAGAGCCGAAGGAGTGGAGGGATCTCTACCAGCTGGTGTCCTAGAAGTCCGCGAGGACAACGGCGCCTGGGGTGAGAAGCCAAGGTGGAGACGACTGGTCGACCGGCCAAGGTTAAAAGGCTTGGCAGACCAGGCTCAGCCAGGGAATCCACTCACCACAGCAGAGCTGGTGACCAGAAAACACAAGGTGGATCTGACTTGCAGGGTAGAGTCAACAGAGGAGGAGACAAGGGACTGGTGGGAGCCAGCGGAGGCTCGCGGTGTTACTGACAGCATCACCACCGCGAGTTTGTTTTGGTCTTATACTGTATCAATAATCAAAATAATCAATATTAAAGTCAGAATTGCGAGAAATAAACTCGCAATTGCGTGTTATGTCAGAAAGTCAGAATTGCCAGGTATACACTTTTTTGCGACCTTTTCTCACAATTGCAAGTTGATATCTCGCAATTCTTACTTGAATTCTCACAATTCTGACTTCTCTTATAAAGTTAGAATAGCAAGATATAAATTCTTCTGAGAAAAATTTCAGAATTGATTGACATAAACTCAAAATTGCTGGGAAAAAAGTCAGAATTGATTGACATAAACTCACAATTGCGGGGGGAAAAGTCAAAATTGCGATGAAGTTAGGGAGGGAGGGTAGGAGCTTTGGAGGTGGATGAGAAGTAGGCAAAGGGCTGGTGAGAGGAGCAGGTGAAGGGCTGGTATGAGTAGGCGGAAGAGACCAAGGAGGAGAAGACAGAGTTAGCAGTCCTGGAGGAGATGATGGGAGGAGTAGCCAAGTGATGTTGACCCAGACCGCAACCAGGAAAATAGCCCAAGGTGGAGTTGATGGAGGGATCTATCTATCTATCTATCTATCTATCTATCTATTCTATCTATCTATCTATCTATCTATCTATCTATCTATCTATCTATATCTGTGTTTAATAAATATGTAGCATATATTATATATACTTGTTTATATTTATGTTTATATATGTATATTATCTGATGGTGATTAAAAAAAGAAAATTCATTCATTCATTCTCTGAAAACAAAACACATTTTGTGAGCAGGAGATGCACCCAATGAAATTCATCTGAACATGTAACGGCACTCCTTCTACCTTATGTACCATTCGTTCAAAGCAAACAGTTTGACGTGACGAACTCACCCAAGTCATTATATTCCTTTTTCATTTTTGTTTATTTTGTACTTCAAAGCAAGAACAACCTTTTAACTTTATATAACAACAAAAAACTGTATCGCTCCGTCACTTGCTACTATCCACCACCCGGATATGATGTCTTAATCCCTCATCAGTTAGCAATGACATAACAAAAGCCTAAATAAGTATAGTATAAACATTCTTAATCTTTGTAAAAAAGCCAGTACAATGATTAATAATCTAACAACACCTCAATATTATCAAATTTGCACAATGTATATTATGGCCCTAACAGAACATACTGTATTAAAAAGGTTAAAGCAAACATTTATTTTTTAATTTTTCCCCTTTCAAGAATGAGTTTATAGTGAATTTAGCATGAAGGCTACACAACCCAACAAAGTCAAGCCTTGATGTTATGCACACAGTCCAGTATTATTTTTCACAAAGAGCATAAATGAGCAACTCATGAACACCCGTGTGACCGAGGCAAGGCTGGCGTCACCCACAGCACTCGAACTTTGGACAGGAACTCAAATAAAAGTGCCAAGGACTTGACGTCCACACACACAGAGTGGGTTGTGGTTAACAATGCCCTGTGTGGCCCTGCAGGGCAGTTAGGGACCCAAAACAGAGACGTGCTCAAAGTCCAGTGTTCTCTCCAAGCCTTCTTTTGTCTCCTTATGAATAATCTATAGTCAAATGTGGTAATCAGACCTTCTAGACAAGCCTAGTTACAATGCTCATCATTTACCCCCATTAGCAATGCCGTTACCTCATTTCTTGGTTAACTCAAATTGCATGGAAACAAGTAAAGCATGGTAAATGGCCTGCCTGCAGTCTGGACTAGGTCTACAGCAGTACATTATAACGGGGGCAATTACTGTTGGATAGGTGGACTTTGCCATTGTACGCCTCCTGCGTGGTCTGTGTGGCATTGGGAACCGCAAACAGAAGATGATGAGGTCATTATTGTGCAAACCCACATTTATTGGATATGACATAAACGGCAACACGATCCTCTACATTCACACACAGTTGCTCCAGCTTGTGCAGACGATGGCACAAAACCACACACACACATACACAGACACACATACAATCAATCAGTCTGCACAAGAGTGGTTAACTGCATGGTTTACTGGCAATTCATAAAACTTACACTGTGCCATAGACTGTGCCAGCTCATTTTTCCAACTGTCTTCATACTGGCTTGTATAACAGAACACACACTAAAATGATTATAGTGTGGTTTTAGTGTCACTACTGAGATAAACAAACAACGGGACTAAAATACGCTTGTTTCTGGTTGCATGTCCATGTGAAAAAGAAGGACACTTTAGCATATTTTTTGTACTAATTATGGAAATAATATGCATAAGTGTGAACTTAATGACAATTAAATTAATTGTACTTTAGTTCAAATTTATATCAATTGCAATTAGTTGAACTTGCAATTAGCTACATCTATACATCTTTTCTGAAAAAAACATTTATGGTAAACTAAAGTATACTTAAATGTAATTTCTTTCTTAACATATTACATGTCATGATGATTTTGCAATTTAGTACATTTAAAATATTAATTTAAATGTAAACTGTCAGGGTCCTGCCATGGCTTGTCTGTTTTGTTCTGTTTGTCTTGCTCTGCTCTCTTTATATTGATTCGGTTTGTGTGTGCTCCTGTTCGCTTGCCTGTGTATGTAGTTTATATGCTATTTTCTAGTTGTGTGTTTCTATAGTGTATCCTTTTTGCTATTTTGTGTTGAGTTTTTTGAAGTCTTGTTCAAGTTAGTTATTCCCCCCTGTGCATCCCAGTCACTGTGCATCCCAGTTTGAGTAGTCACTGCATAAGTTCCAGAGCCCGTCAAGCCCGCTCCATTCCTTCCAGAGCCCGTCAAGCCCGCTCCAGTCCTTCCAGAGCCCGTCAAGCCCGCTCCAGTCCTCCCAGAGCCCGTCAAGCCCGCTCCAGTCCTTCCAGAGCCCGTCAAGCAGGCTCCATTCCTTCCAGAGCCCATCAAGCCCGCTCCAGTCCTTCCAGAGCCCGTCAAGCCCGCTCCAGTCCTTCCAGAGCCCGTCAAGCCGACTCCATTCCTTCCAGAGCCCGTCAAGCCCGCTCCAGTCCTTCCAGAGCCTGTCAAGCCCGCTCCAGTCCTTCCAGAGCCCGTCAAGGCGGCTCAATTCCTTCCAGAGCCCGTCAAGCCCGCTCCAGTCCTTCCAGAGTCCGTCAGGCCGGCTCCATTCTTTCCAGAGCCCGTCAAGCCGGCTCATTTCCTTCCAGAGCCCGTCAAGCCGGCTCCAGTCCTTCCAGAGCCCGTCAAACCTGCTCCAGTCCTTCCAGAGCCCGTCAAGCCGGCTCCAGTCCTTCCAGAGCCCGTCAAGCCGACTCCATTCCTTCCAGAGTCCGTCAAGCCCGCTCCAGTCCTTCCAGAGCCCGTCAAACCTGCTCCAGTCCTTCCAGAGCCCGTCAAGCCTGCTCCAGTCCTTCCAGAGCCCGTCAAGCCGTCAAGCCGGCTCCAGTCCTTCCAGAGTCCGTCAAGCCGGCTCCATTCCTTCCAGAGCCCGTCAAGCCGGCTCCAGTCCTTCCAGAGCCCGTCAAACCTGCTCCAGTCCTTCCAGAGCCTGTCAAGCCCGCTCCAGTCCTTCCAGAGCCCGTCAAGCCCGCTCCATTCCTTCCAGAGTCCGTCAAGCCCGCTCCAGGCTTCCAGAGCCCGTCAAGCCCGCTCCAGTCCTTCCAGAGTCCTTTATGCAGGCTCATTTCCTTCCAGAGCCCGTCAAACCTGCTCCAGTCCTTCCAGAGCCTGTCAAGCCCGCTCCAGTCCTTCCAGAGCCTGTCAAGCCCGCTCCAGTCCTTCCAGAGCCCGTCAAGCCCGCTCCAATCCTTCCAGAGCCTGTCAAACAGGCTCCATTCCTTCCAGATCCCGTCAAGCCCGCTCCAGTCCTTCCAGAGCCCGTCAAGCCGGCTCCAGTCCTTTCAGAGCCCGTCAAGCCACCTCCATTCCTTCCAGAGCCCGTCAAGCCCGCTCCAGTCCTTCCAGAGCCCGTCAAGCCCGCTCCAGTCCTTCCAGAGCCCGTCAAGCCGGCTCAATTCCTTCCAGAGCCCGTCAAGCCCACTCCAGTCCTTCCAGAGTCCGTCAAGCCGGCTCCATTCCTTCCAGAGCCCATCAAGCCGGCTCCAGTCCTTCCAGAGTCCGTCAAGCCGGCTCATTTCCTTCCAGAGCCGTCAAGCCGGCTCCAGTCCTTCCAGAGCCCGTCAAACCTGCTCCAGTCCTTCCAGAGCCCGTCAAGCCCGCTCCAGTCCTTCCAGAGTCCGTCAAGCCCGCTCAATTCCTTCCAGAGGCCGTCAAGCCCGCTCCAGTCCTTCCAGAGCCCGTCAAGCCCGCTTCAGTCCTTCCAGAGCCCGTCAAGCCTGCTCCAGTCCTTCCAGAGCCCGTCAAGCCGGCTCCACTCCTTCCAGAGCCCGTCAAGCCCGCTCCAGTCCTTCCAGAGCCCGTCAAGCCCGCTCCAGTCCTTACAGAGCCCGTCAAGCCCGCTCCAGTCCTTACAGAGCCCGTCAAGCCCGCTCCAGTCCTTCCAGAGCCCGTCAAGCCGGCTCCAGTCCTTCCAGAGCCGGTCAAACCCGCTCCAGTTCTTCCAGAGCCGGTCAAACACGCTCCAGTCCTTCCAAAGCCGGTCAAACCCGCTCCAGTCCTTCCAGATCCCGTCAAGCCCGCTCCAGTCCTTCCAGAGCCCGTCAAGCCCGCTCCAGTCATTCCAGATGCCGGTCAAGCCCGCTCCAGTCCTTCCAGAGCCCGTCAAACCCGCTCCAGTCCTTCCAGAGCCCGTCAAGCTCGCTCCAGTCCTTCCTGAGCCCGTCAAGCCCGCTCCAGTCCTTCCAGAGCCCGTCAAGCCCGCTCCAGTCCTTCCAAAGCCCGTCAAGCCCGCTCCAGTCCTTCCAGAGCCCGTCAAGCCCGCTCCAGTCCTTCCAAAGCCCGTCAAGCCAGCTCCAGTCCTTCCAGAGCCCGTCAAGCCAGCTCCAGTCCTTCCAAAGCCCGTCAAGCCCACTCCAGTCCTTCCAGAGCCCGTCAAGCCAGCTCGAGTCCTTCCAGAGCCCATCAAGCCCGCTCCAGTCATTACTGAGACTGCCAAGTAAGCAGCAGTCACCCCAAGGGCAGTCAAGCTTAATGTAGTCACTTCAGCTGCAGTCACCTTAGAAGCGGCCGATCACGCATTGTTGGGCTCGAGTCAGATAGCCCCAAGTCCAGTGGTCCAGGAGGACCTTAGTTAGGAGGTCCTAAGTTATATGGTCTTAGTCACATCTTTTAATATATGTTGAAAATTATTTACGAGTAATTTGACTTAATTTGACATTATTTGTCACATATTTTACATACTGTCTATAAACACATTGTTTGAAATATTTATTTTTTTAAAGAAAACATGTTCCTAATTCTAAGTATGTGAATTTGTATAGTAGGAATTTGCCCCACCATTAACGGAATTTCCGGGCCGGCTATCCGTTTTCACTGTTATATGGTAGGGGACGCTATAACGCATCTTCTGAAATAGTACAGGATCTTTCTGGAATCGCATCAAAATACAGGCAAAGAAGCAGTAGAAACAAGTAATAGAAGATTGCACATGTAAAATAACGTGATCATCAAACATTAAAAAGCATATGTTGCATAATGTTACCGAATGATATGTCGATCCAGGAAGAGGTAAAGGACTGGAAAACTTTGGGAGAGTTGGACTCTATCTACTACGTCTGTTTTGGATGTAGACTTTGCTAAAAATGCGTTTTTCTTTGCTTTTTTATGAAACTTTCCCAGATTCAAGTGTTGATAAAAGAAGAATGCATGAAGCTATAGAAATAAAAATTAAGCCGAGGTAATGGTTATTTTTATTTTTTTATTGCACAATTAGGCTACAGCTAAAGGTATTTAATGTATAAAATACCTAATATCATAGCAGTAGGCTATACTTAAAGTGCAAAAATAGTATATACATTGCAAATTAGGATGTTAAGTAGGATGTTAAATTCACTTAAAGAAAACTTACAAGTAGGCCTATACTTGCAGTATAAACCTACTAAACTAACCCTAGTAGTATACTGAGTATGCTTCAAAGTGTACTTTCATAAACTAAAAAATGTGTTAAAAATCTACAAGTGTTTAACTACTATAAGCTCACTTGTAGTATAGTTGCAGTACAAATGAAAAATGTAGTTGTGAAGTGTTGTGTACTCAAAGTTTACAGTTACACTTTAAACTTATAAGTATAGGCCACTTTTATACACTAAAAAGTGGGACAATTTAGTCCCAAGTAGTACTGAAGTACACTTACACACTACAAGTACATTAATATTAAAATACTTAAAATTTACATAAGTATGCTTAATATAATAAACTTTTCGGGCACTTCTTCCTCACAAGTGTGTAAATTGAGGGGGGAAACATTTATTTTATGGTGGATATTAAAAAAGAAACACAACTTGTGTGAAAAGAAGAGACAGCAAAAGACGTTCTTAAAAAAATTCTTAATTAGCAAGATTATTTAAGAAAAATTAAAGAAATGCAATTAAAAAAAAAACAGTTTCCTGACCATTTATTTTAGTCAAACAAATATATATTGTAGAGTATACAGATTGGAGCTACACAGTTATAAAAAAAAAATATATTAAATAAATCTCCATCATAATTTGAGCAGTGTGAGCTCACTTTGCACAACCTTTGCAACAAATCATACCCCTTAGTATTTTCTTAGTACAAATCAGTTCCATACCCTTGGATAAAACAGTTTATTGCACTCCAGGCATTCTGCATATCACAGAATTGGTCTTTTGGTGCTTTTATTTGCCAACTATTTCCATTTTTTAGACCTAGTTGCCCCAGCAATGTTTTAAAAATGACTAAATGGTGATTCGAATGATCAGTTTCTGTCATAGGTTTTTTTTTTTTTTTTTTTTGATAAAGATTGTCAAATTCTGCACTGACTTTGAAAATTTGGGGGAAACAAATTTACCAATCCCACAATGTAATAACATTTTGTACCACTAGAGGATGCTGTCTTACTTGAAATCGTAAAAGTAGTATGGCAGTGGGAATTCAGTAGAATAATGTCAGCAATCTAAGCATTTTGGGCTGCAGATTTATTATGAAATGGCAGTTTGTTGTGTGTTTGGACAAAATTGTGTTTCATAGATTATCTTTTGTACCTGGAAAGCAAAGCGGTGTATTTTTGTGCAGCTGAATCGTTCGAGTTTTAAGTTTTAATGATAGCTAATAGCCTGCAGCCTTCGTGACTCTGCATGTTTATTGATGTGCTTTCCTGCTGATATTCTGCTCAGAAAAATCTGCAACAGGGGCTATTTAACTTCAGCCCACATTGGTTTCGCCATTGCGACCTTCAAGAGCTCATCTCTCTCTCTCTTTTTCTCTTTTTTACTAAGGTTAACGTCGCTTGTTAAACGAGTGTGTCAGAGAGAGACAATAAAAATGAGCTGCATATATTAGAAATGCAATATTGAACATCATTACTCATATTACTGTGTTGCAGTTTTAACAGAGTGATTCAAAGATGACTCATTGTTTCATTCGTGGCCTGATCATGAATTTACACACGAGCAAATATAATAAAGAAAAAAGACAAAAGCATTTATTTTGCATCTGTGAGCCTCTTTTAAGCCATATTTATATTACTTTTATGCAAAAAAAAATGCTGTAATGTCATGATTTAATATTTATATATTTCATAATATTAATACATATTTAACATTAATACACTGCCCGGCCAAATAAAAAAAAGTCACAGTTTGGATTTAAATCATCATCATTAAAGGATCATTATTGCAGTGATTATGTTTCTAGTATGTTATATGTTTGCCAACATTTTTTCTAACCCTAATTGATGGAGTGCAGCTTTTCATTTCTTAAACAACCATGTAGGAGACACATCATGGCCATGGCAATGTCAAGATTCATCAGGCTCAAATTGTGAAAGAATGGTTGTGAGGGAGCATGAAGAATCATTTTCACACATGAATTGGCACCTCTGAGTCCAGACCTTAAATTCAGTGAAAGTCTTTGGGATGTTCTGGAGGAGACTTTACAGAGTGCTGGACTCTTGCATTGTCAATACAAGATCTTGACCAAAAATGTATGCACCTCTTGATGGATATAAATGTTGATGTTATTTCCAAGAGTCCAGCACTCTGTACATTAGCAGCTACTTGTACAAGTGTATTTCTCAGCTGTGTGTAAGGTGAACAGGACTCAGAAAGTGACAGATGCTGAGGCTGCAGGGAGGGCTTGTGTGCTGCATGGCTGGTTATCAGTCTTGGTCTCCAGTCGCTATTCTGGATACGATGGGACACTGTTGCTATGGCAGCCACAGTCCCATCAGGCATGACAGATTCACAGTTCTGATACAGGTTGTGTGATCGTATTTCAAAATGAAATGTGATTTGTCTGAAAACGATAAATTCTGGTAAATCGTCTCACTCTTTCACCTACATTCTATAGTTGATGTGTTTTAGAGATATATGTATGTTTTATTACGTGTTACTGAGTGTTTCTCCCCAAATAAATGAAGTGATACTGGTCCATCTTAAACTTTTAAGTCCATTTCTCCACAGCAACTGTGCTTTGAGAAGTTGTGAAATAAAACATGCTTTCCAAAGCACAGCTCTCCCTTGTGTACGTCTGTGTAAAGCTGTTCACAGGGGATAGCCTGCTTTTTTAGAGTACAGATGTTCCCGGCAAGATGGTTGCCCTGGTTTGCTCAAAATATATCTTCATTTACTCTAGGCTTCAGATTAAACATCTGTGTCATTCTAAACACAATATAATGCATTATTCTACACGTGTATGTGACTGAGCTTGAAGGTAGCGGACCAGGTAATGATAATAAACATGCCAGGGTTTCCAAGGAAACAGTCACATCTTGCCATAGACAAGTTTCTATTTGGTTCTTTCTCTCTATCCTCCGCTGTAAAAAAAAAGAAAAAAAAAAAGATGGTTACACTTTAAATTGATAGTTCACTTTACACATTATACTAACTCTCAATAGAGTATAAGTTGACTGTAGTAGACTGTAGGAGCATTAATTATTTTATATTTATTGGTTATTCACTGTCACGTGGGCACAGGTGATCACACGTTTGCTTTATTTGGCGGATTATTTTTTAGAAGAGCGAGTTGTGGGAGCCAACTTTCCGTTGACCGTATTGCGTTGGTTGAATCATGTCTGCATATGTCAAGCTGAAATAAAAGTAAAATCAAGATAAGATCGCAAGTCTATTATTTTGGTAATGAAATGACGACCGAGTGCGAGCGAGTCCCAATCCATCCCGTTACATAGTCTCTATGTGGCTATTGGATGCCGCGAACATAGACTGTTAGGTTAGGGTTATTGTAAGATTTCGGGTTAATATAAAGGTTAGGGTATAAAACTCTATACCGGTAATATTAAACTCTTCTGGTAATAGATTAACATTTACAGACGGGATCAGTTTGAGCAGGTGTTTTATACCATCATCTTTGTCCTCTTCAGAGTTCAAAGCCTCATCTGGCTTATATTCGCCATCTCAAACATATTCTCAAAACTATCATTTTCAACATCTTCAAGATCAATATTTTGATGGCTGACAGCTTTTTCACCAGATCCTACTTAATTGTGTTCAGTACTTGCTCTGCAGTAAATCGCTGAGCCATTTCAAGTTTTGCTGATGATTATTCCTATTCTTTTGTTTTCCGCCTGCTGTAACACTGAGTAAAACGTCACTTCATCATTGTGTATCGGACATTGCCACCTTGTGAAATAAAGGTGAATTGCACTTATTCAGTCATCAAAGATTCAATTAAACAACAATGTTTAGGAGGGTGATGAAGTGGAGACAGTCAAGGGGGCGGGATGGACGGCCAGGCCTGTGAAGGGAACTGTAACAGGATCATGTGGTGGGCCTGGAAGGTGGAGCAGTGGGGGTCTGGACCGTGGAGCAGTGGTGGGCATGGATGGTGGAGCAGTGGTGGGCATGGATGGTGGAGCAGTGGTGGGTCTGGGTGGTGGAGCAGTGGCAGGCATGGACGGTGGTGCAGTGGAGGGCCTGGATGGTGGAGCAGTGGTGGGAATGGACGGTGGAGCAGTGGTGGGCCCGGGTGGTTGAGCAGTGGGGGTCTGGACCATGGAGCATTGGTGGGCATGGATGGTGGAGCAGTGGTGGGCATGGACGGTGGAGCAGTGAGGGCATTGACGGTGGAGCAGTGGTGGGCATGGACGGTGGAGCAGTGGTGGCCCTGGACGGTGGAGCAGTGGTGGCCCTGGGTGGTGGAGCAGTGGCGGACATGGACGGTGGCGCAGTGAGGGCCTGGACGGTGGAGCAGTGGTGGGCCCGGGTGGTGGAGCAGTGGCGGGCATGGACGGTGGAGCAGTGGCGGGCCTGGACCGTGGAGCAGTGGTGGGCCTGGACGGTGGAGCAGTGGTGGGCCTGGATGGTGGAGCAGTGAGGGCCTGGATGGTGGAGCAGTGAGGGCCTGGACGTGGAGCAGTGGTGGGCCCGGGTGGTGGAGCAGTGGCGGGCATGGATGGTGGAGCAGTGGTGGGCCTGGACCGTGGAGCAGTGGTGGGCCTGGACGGTGGGGCAGTGGTGGGCCTGGACGGTGGAGCAGTGAGGGCCTGGACGGTGGAGCAGTGAGGGCCTGGACGGTCGGGCAGTGGTGGGCCTGGACGGTGGGGCAGTGGTGGGCCTGGACCGGGGAGCAGTGGTGGGCCCAGGTGGTGGAGCAGTGGCGGGCATGGACGGTGGAGCAGTGGCGGGCCTATACCGTGGAGCAGTGGTGGGCATGGATGGTGGAGCAGTGGTGGGCATGGATGGTGGAGCAGTGGTGGGCCTGGGTGGTGGAGCAGTGGCAGGCATGGATGGTGGAGCAGTGGTGGGCATGGACGGTGGAGCAGTGG
This sequence comes from Chrosomus eos, assembly GCA_036326025.1. Lineage (NCBI taxonomy): Eukaryota > Metazoa > Chordata > Actinopteri > Cypriniformes > Leuciscidae > Chrosomus > Chrosomus eos. The sequence goes on from CM070835.1 coordinate 26,897,978, forward strand.
TGGGCCCGGGTGGTGGAGCAGTGGGGGTCTGGACCATGGAGCAGTGGTGGGCATGGATGGTGGAGCAGTGGTGGGCATGGACGGTGGAGCAGTGAGGGCATTGACGGTGGAGCAGTGGTGGGCCTGGACGGTGGAGCAGTTGTGGCCCTGGGTGGTGGAGCAGTGGCGGGCATGGACGGTGGCGCAGTGAGGGCCTGGACGGTGGAGCAGTGGTGGGCCAGGGTGGTGGAGCAGTGGCGGGCATGGACGGTGGAGCAGTGGCGGGCCTGGACCGTGGAGCAGTGGTGGGCCTGGACGGTCGGGCAGTGGTGGGCCTGGACGGTGGGGCAGTGGTGGGCCTGGACGGTGGGGCAGTGGTGGGCCTGGACCGGGGAGCAGTGGTGGGCCCGGGTGGTGGAGCAGTGGCGGGCATGGACGGTGGAGCAGTGGCGGGCCTATACCGTGGAGCAGTGGTGGGCATGGATGGTGGAGCAGTGGTGGGCATGGATGGTGGAGCAGTGGTGGGCCTGGGTGGTGGAGCAGTGGCAGGCATGGACGGTGGTGCAGTGGAGGGCCTGGATGGTGGAGCAGTGGTGGGCATGGACGGTGGAGCAGTGGTGGGCCCGGGTGGTGGAGCAGTGGGGGTCTGGACCATGGAGCCATCCATGGGGGCATGGATGGTGGAGCACTGGTGGGCATGGACGGTGGAGCAGTGAGGGCATTGAAGGTGGAGCAGTGGTGGGCATGGACGGTGGAGCAGTGGTGGCCCTGGGTGGTGGAGCAGTGGCGGGCATGGACGGTGGCGCAGTGAGGGCCTGGACGGTGGAGCAGTGGTGGGCCAGGTGGTGGAGCAGTGGCGGGCATGGACGGTGGAGATGCAGATGTGGGCCCGGTGGTGGAGCAGTGGCGGGCATGGACGGTGGAGCAGTGGCGGGCCTGGACCGTGGAGCAGTGGTGGGCCTGGACGGTGGAGCAGTGGTGGGCCTGGATGGTGGAGCAGTGAGGGCCTGGACGGTGGAGCAGTGAGGGCCTGGACGGTGGAGCAGTGGTGGGCCCGGGTGGTGGAGCAGTGAGGGCATGGACCGTGGAGCAGTGGTGGGCCTGGACCGTGGAACAGTGGTGGGTCTGGATGGTGGGCAGTGGTGGGCATGGATGGTGGAGCAGTGAGGGCCTGGACCGTGGGGCAGTGGTGGGCCCGGGTGGTGGAGCAGTGAGGGCATGGACCGTGGAGCAGTGGTGGGCCTGGACCGTGGAACAGTGGTGGGCCTGGACGGTGGAGCAGTGGTGGGCCCGGGTGGTGGAGCAGTGAGGGCATGGACCGTGGAGCAGTGGTGGGCCTGGACCGTGGAACAGTGGTGGGCCTGGACGGTGGGGCAGTGGTGGGCCTGGACCGGGGAGCAGTGGTGGGCCTGGACGGTGGGGCAGTGGTGGGCCTGGACCGGGGAGCAGTGGTGGGCCCGGGTGGTGGGAGCAGTGGCGGGCATGGACGGTGGAGCAGTGGCGTGCCTATACCGTGGAGCAGTGGTGGGCCTAGACAGTGGAGCAGTGAGGGCCTGGACCGTGGAGCAGTGAGGGCATGGACCGTGGAGCAGTGGTGGGCCTGGACCGTGGAGCATTGGTGGGCCTGGATGGTGGGGCAGTGGTGGGCATGGATGGTGGAGCAGTGAGGGCCTGGACCGTGGAGCAGTGAGGGCCTGGACCGTGGACCAGTGGCGGACCTGGACCGTGGAGCAGTGGTGGGCATGGACGGTGGAGCAGTGGTGGGCCTGGACGGTGGGGCAGTGGTGGGCCTGGACGGTGGAGCAGTGAGGGCCTGGACCGTGGAGCAGTGGTGGGCCTGGACGGTGGGGCAGTGGTGGGCCTGGACGGTGGAGCAGTGAGGGCCTGGACGGTGGAGCAGTGAGGGCCTGGACGGTCGGGCAGTGGTGGGCCTGGACGGTGGGGCAGTGGTGGGCCTGGACGGTGGGGCAGTGGTGGGCCTGGACGGTGGGGCAGTGGTGGGCCTGGACGGTGGGGCAGTGGTGGGCCTGGACCGGGGAGCAGTGGTGGGCCCGGGTGGTGGAGCAGTGGCGGGCATGGACGGTGGAGCAGTGGCGGGCCTATACCGTGGAGCAGTGGTGGGCCTAGACAGTGGAGCAGTGAGGGCCTGGACCGTGGAGCAGTGAGGGCATGGACCGTGGAGCAGTGGTGGGCCTGGACCGTGGAGCATTGGTGGGCCTGGATGGTGGGGCAGTGGTGGGCATGGATGGTGGAGCAGTGAGGGCCTGGACCGTGGAGCAGTGAGGGCCTGGACCGTGGTGCAGTGGTGGGCCTGGACCGTGGACCAGTGGCGGACCTGGACCGTGGAGCAGTGGTGGGCATGGACGGTGGAGCAGTGGTGGGCCTGGACGGTGGGGCAGTGGTGGGCCTGGACGGTGGAGCAGTGAGGGCCTGGACGGTGGAGCAGTGAGGGCCTGGACGGTCGGGCAGTGGTGGGCCTGGACGGTGGGGCAGTGGTGGGCCTGGACGGTGGGGCAGTGGTGGGCCTGGACCGGGGAGCAGTGGTGGGCCCGGGTGGTGGAGCAGTGGCGGGCCTGGACCGTGGAGCAGTGGTGGGCCTGGACAGTGGAGCAGTGAGGGCCTGGACCGTGGAGCAGTGAGGGCATGGACCGTGGAGCAGTGGTGGGCCTGGACCGTGGAGCAGTGGTGGGTCTGGATGGTGGGGCAGTGGTGGGCATGGATGGTGGAGCAGTGAGGGCCTGGACCGTGGAGCAGTGGTGGGCCTGGACGGTGGGGCAGTGGTGGGCCTGGACCGGGAGCAGTGGTGGGCCTGGACCGGGGAGCAGTGGTGGGCCTGGACGGTGGGGCAGTGGTGGGCCTGGACCGGGGAGCAGTGGTGGGCCCGGGTGGTGGAGCAGTGGCGGGCATGGACGGTGGAGCAGTGGCGGGCCTATACCGTGGAGCAGTGGTGGGCCTAGACAGTGGAGCAGTGAGGGCCTGGACCGTGGAGCAGTGAGGGCATGGACCGTGGAGCAGTGGTGGGCCTGGACCGTGGAGCATTGGTGGGCCTGGATGGTGGGGCAGTGGTGGGCATGGATGGTGGAGCAGTGAGGGCCTGGACCGTGGAGCAGTGAGGGCCTGGACCGTGGTGCAGTGGTGGGCCTGGACCGTGGACCAGTGGCGGACCTGGACCGTGGAGCAGTGGTGGGCATGGACGGTGGAGCAGTGGTGGGCCTGGACGGTGGGGCAGTGGTGGGCCTGGACGGTGGAGCAGTGAGGGCCTGGACGGTGGAGCAGTGAGGGCCTGGACGGTCGGGCAGTGGTGGGCCTGGACGGTGGGGCAGTGGTGGGCCTGGACGGTGGGGCAGTGGTGGGCCTGGACCGGGGAGCAGTGGTGGGCCCGGGTGGTGGAGCAGTGGCGGGCCTGGACCGTGGAGCAGTGGTGGGCCTGGACAGTGGAGCAGTGAGGGCCTGGACCGTGGAGCAGTGAGGGCATGGACCGTGGAGCAGTGGTGGGCCTGGACCGTGGAGCAGTGGTGGGTCTGGATGGTGGGGCAGTGGTGGGCATGGATGGTGGAGCAGTGAGGGCCTGGACCGTGGAGCAGTGGTGGGCCTGGACGGTGGGGCAGTGGTGGGCCTGGACCGGGGAGCAGTGGTGGGCCTGGACCGGGGAGCAGTGGTGGGCCTGGATGGTGGGGCAGTGGTGGGCCTGGACCGGGGAGCAGTGGTGGGCCCGGGGGGTGGAGCAGTGGCGGGCATGGACGGTGGAGCAGTGGCGGGCCTATACCGTGGAGCAGTGGTGGGCCTAGACAGTGGAGCAGTGAGGGCCTGGACCGTGGAGCAGTGAGGGCATGGACCGTGGAGCAGTGGTGGGCCTGGACCGTGGAGCATTGGTGGGCCTGGATGGTGGGGCAGTGGTGGGCATGGATGGTGGAGCAGTGAGGGCCTGGACCGTGGAGAAGTGAGGGCCTGGACCGTGGAGCAGTGAGGGCCTGGACCGTGGTGCAGTGGTGGGCCTGGACCGTGGACCAGTGGCGGACCTGGACCGTGGAGCAGTGGTGGGCATGGACGGTGGAGCAGTGGTGGGCCTGGACGGTGGGGCAGTGGTGGGCCTGGACGGTGGAGCAGTGAGGGCCTGGACGGTGGAGCAGTGAGGGCCTGGACCGTGGAGCAGTGAGGGCATGGACCGTGGAGCAGTGGTGGGCCTGGACCGTGGAGCAGTGGTGGGTCTGGATGGTGGGGCAGTGGTGGGCATGGATGGTGGAGCAGTGAGGGCCTGGACCGTGGAGCAGTGAGGGCCTGGACCGTGGAGCAGTGGTGGGCCTGGACCGTGGAGCAGTGGTGGGCCTGGACGGTGGGGCAGTGGTGGGCATGGACGGTGGGGCAGTGGTGGGCCTGGACCGTGGAGCAGTGAGGGCCTGGACCGTGGAGCAGTGGTGGGCCTGGACCGTGGAGCAGTGGTGGGCCTGGACTAGAGCCCTGCACGGGCCTCAAATCTAGGCCCTAGCCCGGCCCTGGCCCGAGACGCTCAGGCCCTAGCCCGGCCCGTGTCCGACAGCTCATCAGAATGATCAGCCCGAGTCCGACCCGAGCCCGTTTATAAAAAACAAAACAAAAAAAAAAGGGATAATACACAGCCTGCCCTATGTTGCAGTCAGTAAACCAGATATGTTTCGTTTTCAAAGGCAAAGTATTTACCGGTAAGTTTATTTTCATTTCTTTATAAAGTTAATTAAGAAAAAAAATGTTTTTTATTTATATGACGACCAAGTAGCCGACAGCGAGTTAAACATGTTTGATCCATTGATTTATAGCCTCTCAAATCAACACTTTACTTGGCTACAATAAAATCCATAGATATAAGACAACTTAAGCATATCACACAGACAGTTAACGTTAGTTTAAACGTTTGTTTAAACGTTTTTTGTCATTTTTGAAAAGCTGAGGCAAACTGCTCTGCTGCTCAGAGCAACAGCGCTCGCAAACTAAATAAGTTTATACAATAGGCTACAATACAGAGAACGCAATCTAAAAAAATCAACATAAATTACATTAAAAACAACCATGCAGGTTATCTTACCTCAAAAATCAAGTCTTCACTACAGAACATGGCCATTCTTATTTCCACCTTACATCCTTGTTTCCAACAGACTCATGAAAATGAAGTCAAACAAAAAACAGCCTCCAAACATGGCTAAGAACAGTCTCAGAGCATCGTGAAGAAAAAGCACAGCATCCACAGTGAAAGGTTTTAATCCAGTCGTACTTTTTCCAGCTGCGCTGAAGTCACGCTCGCTACCGGGACACTAAACAAAGAACGAGCCGGTCGCGCGAATCTCAGATCACGCCGCCGGGAAACCTGTGCGCGTGCGTGTGTGTGTGTGTGTGTGCGTGAGCGTGAGCGTGAGCAGACTGTCATCTCAGTCATATGTCAGTGTGATAGGTTATAAAACGTCTTTCTATGTTTGCGTTTCAATCGTCATCTTCTCATATTTATTTTAATTAATTTCTAAAATATGCTATAAAAAAGATAAGCCTAAAACCCGGCCCGGCCCGGCCCGCGTGTGAACTATGACGTGAAAATCGGCCCGAAGCCCGGCCCTAGGAGCGTAAATAAGTCGGGGCCCGTCGGGCTCGGGCTGAAATGCAGGCCTCTAGCCTGGACGGTGGGGCAGTGGTGGGCATGGACGGTGGGGCAGTGGTGGGCCTGGACCGTGGAGCAGTGGTGGGCCTGGACTGTGGAGCAGTGGTGGGCCTGGATGGTGGGGCAGTGGTGGGCATGGACGGTGGAGCAGTGAGGGCCTGGACCGTGGAGCAGTGGTTGGCCTGGGTGGTGGAGCAGTGGCGGGCCTGGACCAATGGAGCAGTGACGGGCCTGAACCGTGGAGCAGTGGTTGGCATGGGTGGTGGAGCAGTGGCGGGCCTGGACCATGGAGCAGTGGCGGGTCTGAACCGTGGAGCAGTGGTGGTTCTGGGTGGTGGGGCAGTGGCAGGCCGGACCGTGGAGCAGTGGTGGGCTTGGACCGTGGAGCAGTGGCGGGCCTGGACCGTGGAGCAGTGGTGGGCCTGGACCGTGGAGCAGTGGCTGGCCTGAACCGTGGAGCAGTGGCGGGCCTGGACCATGGAGCAGTGGCGGGACTGAACTGTGGAGCAGTGGTGGTTCTGGGTGGTGGGGCAGTGGCGGGCCTGGACCGTGGAGCAATGGTGGGCTTGGACCGTGGAGCAGTGGCGGGCCTGGACCGTGGAGCAGTGGCGGGCCTGAACTGTGGAGCAGTGGTGGTTCTGGGTGGTGGGGCAGTGGCGGGCCTGGACCGTGGAGCAGTGGTGGGCTTGTGGTTGCGTTTCCCAAAACCATCGTTGCTAACTAAGTTAGCAACTTTGATGGTTGCAATGCAATTTCCCATTGCCAACCATCCAAGTTGCTAACAGGTTAGCAACGATGGTTTTGGGAAACGCATCCCAGGGCGGTGGAGCAATGATGGACCTGGTGCCTTGGTGCAGAGGCAGACTGTGGAGCATTGGTAGACCTTGGCAATGGAGCAATGGCCATTTTTGTTGGAAGCTCAGTCGTGGCGGCCATCTTGGCTGAAGGCTCAGTCGTGGTGGCCATTTTGGCTGAAGGCCACCACATGGCAATGCTTAGGACATAGGACATTTACCTTGACGGAGGCGAAGTGCTAGGTTAATTCTAATCGGTCAAGTATTCTGTAACAGATCCACTGAGGCAAGTGACAGTTTTATTAAAGATTATCCAGAACAAACAAAACAAGACGATAACTTAAACTAGACTTGACGATAAACATAGCATGACCATAAATGTGCAAATTAGTGATGTGTCATTCATGAACGATCGGTTCATTGCGTCTGTCACGTGACAAATGAACAAAAGATTTGGAAGGTAAAGTAATGATATATGTTCCCAGTAAACTATTTTTGACTGCATTATAATGATTTCTTCATTTAGAATATGATCAATATTGCACAGGTGGATGTGTTCGGGGAATTTGCCAGTTAAAAGTATAACATTTAAAGCCAGTCAAATGAAAATCAGTAAAATGATCTAAACTTCCCATCACTAGTGAAAATACACATGAACTTGACCTGACAAGACTAAATGCATGAGACTCTCCAACAGAGGTTACAGGGAATTATATTTGACAAGAGTCAATGGAAACATGAGGACTGTTTATACACAAAGACTGTAATGACTGAACAAGATACACCCGTGAATAATCAACAAGGAACCAATGAGAACATGACACATAGAAAAGGGAAGCACATGACAAGATCACATGACGGCAAGGGAATCACATGACAAACCAGAAAACTATGACTAAGCTAAATTACAAAATAAAAGACATGAAACATCAACAAACCAAAACCCAATCCAACATTACAGGCGGGTATTGAATGACGTCCCGGGACACTAAAGACCCGAGGTATCCGTTTTAGGGTTAACATGTTAAAATATGTTATTATACAACTCAACATTTCCCTAATGTATAGACCTACTCCTAATTAGATATTTGTTATATTTATATATTTACATATTCTTATGTTGTCGTGACAATATTTTTATTAAAGAGGATTTGACGTTGTCATCTGCACTCCACTATTTACTGTTTTAACTTCAAAACAGAAGATCCCACATACACTCCTTTAAAGAACACAAACATCCTGACACAGCGAAACATAGTTTTTGCTAAGTAAAACACACAGAGGTAAGGACACACGTTATAAATCAAAGGCCTTTCAGAGAGAGAAACTAAAGCTCCCAGGATCTACGTGGGTCATGAATAAGTGATTACGAAGGTCTGATGAATAATGAAGGTGGTTTAGAGATAAAGCTGACAGCAGCTGAAATCCCATTGTTCTCAGATCTGAGGGTCAAAGGTTCAGAAATACCCAAGCTAATTGTTTGTTTACTTACTATTTATTTTAATTTTGTGCATGCATAATCCCCACCCATTCACTATTAAATATCCCAGCCCAGACCTTGGCAGGTCAAAACCAGTTCTTGACAAGATCAATTCAGGACCTTTGACCAAGCCAACCACTTAAACACAGTAGATTATGCACAAACACTCATGCAAAATAGGAGACATTTCTTGGGCCATAGACTCAAATCTGAGTTTGAAGTCCAGGTTTATAGGATCTTGATTTGCAGTTGTTTTTTTGTTTGCAGTCATAAATCTACATGGCCATGCATGTGCCATAATTCTACACTATATGCAGTCCATTAGCGTGTGTGTGTGAGTGTGTGTAATCAGTTCTCACACTGTGCGAGTGCTCCTGCAGGTGTAATCTGTATACTAAAGCAGACAGTAGTGCTTCCGTTGCGCTATTTCTGTTCTGTTCACGCACTCAACCCTGATAATACAGCACACGCTGTCTGGCTTATGCTCCTTTATTCTGCAAGTAGTCAGCCAAGAAAACCACGTGCATGGGTGTTGGTTATCAATGAATGAAGAATAACAAACATTATAACATATATTTTTTTAAATCTACAATGGCTTTTCTTATGATTGATGAAATGGCAAATCTGAGTTCAGAAAATGCTGCCTTAATTCCTGTATATGTTTAATCTTATATTAAGAATGTTTAAGAAAAAAAAAAAAAACATTTCCATAGTTTGCACATGAATGTTTGGGTTTAAATGGAAAAAAAATTGTATTAATGGTTTTTAGAGGACTTCCCAGTATCATGTGCATGTACCGTTCAACCCAAAATTTGCTGAGTGTGCATGTAGTCAAACTCAGTTACTTCCTACCAAAAGTAAAAGGAGGCCACAAGCACACTCTAGTCGTAGCAAGACTGGAATAACATGGGAATGCAAGCCAGTTTGGGAGCCTCGGGCTTAGGTGTGTGGCTAACACTCACAGAAATCGTTGCTTTCCACTTGAATGAAATTAGACAATATCAGCACTTTCAGAGGCAGGCTGAAACAGTACAACACATCTCTCACTTTCCTTTTCACTTCCTTAAAACATTCACACAGACAGATGGGTTATCGCTTTTTCAGTATGCTGTCTCATCTAACTTTGACTCAACATACGCTCTCTGCTAGGTTTAATACTCTGGCCTGGGTTAAAGATGTACAATACTGCTGTGTTACCTTCGAGCCTGAGGTCTAAGAAACCCTATCAGGTGTAAAGAATAGAAAAATGGCCTGTCTCCATTGATTAGACCTTCTGAGGAAATGAGTGCTCACATTCATCAGCACATCCTCAGGGACAGTGAAGCGCTCCACGTTGATTTGATATAATTAGCTATTTATTTGTATTGCATATAAACAATTACTAAGTATTTATGTTGTATAGGAATGTTAGTTTCATAATGAACTAACCAATGGGAAACAGAAAAATCAAAAGCAAACATTAGATAACAAATTGGTACATTACATTAGTTTAAAAAAGGTTGCATGCTCTCAACAAGCGAATCAGTGGTCAATAAATACTACGCTGACCTCCCTTCAGAGTTATTGACTGACCCATCCAAGTTCCAAATTGATTTTTTATGGCCACAAGACAAATCCCATAAATGCTGTTCTCTATCATTTTCTGATCGAATTATCTGATATGCTCTCTATCGTTTGAGTACAGAGAATCTGATGCTAGTGTTCAAGGGATCTATAAACTTTAATCAGAGGAGAGGCTACAGTATATTTCATTTGACACAAATGCAAATGAGGCTTTGAGGATATTCAGTCACAGCTTTGATAACTCAATAGGTTTTGGAAAGACATATTTTCAATGATTCATGAGCTGAAAGATAACCAACCAACAGTACAACCAATTGAATATATCATGACCGGTGCATTCCAGTAAATAAAATATATGCTAGACGCATACAAAGATTTTGTCATGCGCAGAGGTTTGTTGCTCTGTGCATGACTCGTGAAGTGGATAGCCATTCAGAGCGAGAACAAAACTGTCATTGTACTCCTGCAGTGTGTCTTGTTGCATTGCGCTTGGTGTGTGTGTGTGTGTGTGTGTGTGTGTGTGTGTGTGTGTGTGTGTGTGTGTGTGTGTGTGTGTGTGTGTGTGTGTGTGTGTGTGTGTGTGTGTGTGTGTGTGTGTGTGTCTATGTGTGTTATTGTTTATCCTCTTGCACTGTGACTCTCCTCTCTGCTGCCAGGCCAAAGCAGAAGTTCTCACATGGCCAAAGCCCTTAGTCACATGGCCTGGGCATGTGCCACATCCCGCTAACAGTCAATGCACACCAAAGCTGAAGCTTTTCTCCTTTAACACAGATAAAGGACAATTTAAAAAAGAACAGGAGAGAGAGACGGAGACCTGAGGCCAAGAGCTTGAAGATTTGCATTGAAACCGAGAACCTGAAAAAGGACCGCAGGGGAATCGATGTGAGAAACTGAGGAAGGTCAGAGAGAGAGAGAGAGAGAGAGAGAGAGAGAGAGAGAGAGAGAGAGAGAGAGAGAGAGAGAGAAGAGAGAGAGAGAGAGAGAGGAGAGAGAGAGAGAGAGAGAGGAGAGAGAGAGAGAGAGAGAGAGAGGAGAGAGAGAGAGAGAGAGAGAGAGAAGAGAGAGAGAGAGAGAGAGAGAGAGAGAGAGAGAGGAGAGAGAGAGAGAGAGAGAGAGAGAGAGAGAGAGAGGAGGAGAGAGAGAGAGAGAGAGAGAGAGAGAGAGAGAGAGAGAGAGACGTGCATGCTGCTGAATTGCATGGTCATCTTCCCAGCTGTACATCCACTGACATCGGCTTAGCTTTAAGCCACACATCAGGAAAGACAGAAAGGGAGGAGTGTGTGTGTGTGTGTGTGTGTATGTGTGTTTTGTTAGTGTAACATTGGAGGAACAAGAGGGAGGGGTCCCAGCTGTTACAGTGTTTGCACATGGTTTATGACACTGCAGTAAGTGTAGCTCAATCCCTCTTCTAACATTGTCACCGAAAATGTGGCAAAGATCTGCTGAGGATGGGATCTGTCAGATGGGAACTTTGGAATTTGGGTTGAAGAGCTAATGAATGCAGACAGCCTTCTGATTTATATGCTTTAGTCAGACTATCCTAATGATGCAACTTACTTTCTTCTACCAAGCACAGCTCATTTTTTTGCTTTCCAAAAGCTTGCGTTTTAAGCATTCTTGATTCGTGAAATCACGCCCTTCACATCTTTAACCTTGAGGGCTACTGCATACAGCGTGCTATTCTCTGCAGCCTACAATTCAAACCAACAGCATGCAGCGTCAGTCATACTGTTGCCATGGAGAGATTGCATTAATTGCTTTATTTCAGAAACATCCACGCCGGCAAGCGTTTAGATGCACAACATTACAATAGCAGCTGAAGGAAATGTATCTTGGTCGTTTTTATGGGACTCACTGCTCTCAGCATGCAAATCTTTAGAGTTTTTGTTTAAGCTTAAACTAAGGACCTATCCTCATCTTGAATCATTGAACAGCATGTGAAATAACACAAAATGGATTGCATCACCTGGGGCGAAGTCTAGCAAGCAACTACAACACAGATGTGTCAGACAGAACAACATTGTGAGCTACAAGTGAACATAGCATGGCTTTTTAATCCTGTGAGCAGCCCCCTCGCTCTTGTCCTTCTGCAAGATGACCTTGTGCACAGTATCTTGTGACAGACCCACAGACAGACTGATGAAAGCAAAGACCACAAATGGTTATTCAGGTCCTGGCTCTGCCTGTTTTCTGGGAAACAGAAAGTGAGTGATGTCAATGATGTGTGCATTTTAAACACGGCTGATTCATTTGTGGCTGTAAAAAATGATAAGATCAATAAATATGACAACATATGTTTTTACATTGCTTTACCTCAATTTTCAAGTTATACAAGATAAAACTCATTTGGAGTCAGTTGAATGTAATTTAAGTTTAAATTACTTAAACATCCAAGTTGATTGTAGGCTACTTAGGAACTTATGGTTCCTTATATATATATATATATATATATATATATTAATATATATATATATATATATATATATATATTATATATATATATATATATATATATATATATATATATATATATATGATAGTCTAGGAATTAGGCCCATTATATTCTCAGACATGTTGCGATGTAATTGCTCAATTTGTGGAGAACATATAGGCTACAATGTTATATTTCATCAAAATATCGGCATTTATTAGGGAATGTAAACAATTAGGCTATATTCCGTGAATATTGAGGTAGGCTAATTTATTCTTCTACACGTTTATTTAATAGAATATAATTTATTCTAAATGCATGTTATAATAACAAATAATCATTAGAAACTCTCCAGATATCTGCTTCTTTTTTTTTAGATTAACAAGATTAAATTAGACGCTGATTTGATCTATTCCCGTTTCAGTACAGTCCAAATATGCCAGTTCTCCCTCACAAACATCCTTAGTCTGTGTACAGAAATATAAATTGTGCAAACACTAAACTTGACGTAAAAATGAATTACTTGAGACTGATTAATCCAATGGATATCACACTTTATTTTTTAATTCAGTGCTGCAGAGAAATGGATTGATTTTGATCTGGTCCAGGCATGAATAGTCAAGCGCTAAAACTCGATTACAGGCTGAAAATAGTAGCAGCTTACTTTAATGGGATTGCAGGCTGCAGTGAGCAGCTGAGCACTAGAACTGGCCTACTGAAGGCATCCCTGAGCCTCTAAACCCATCATTAAAAAGATATAGACTGTGTCTGCCCATTAGTAAAAGCAGAGTGCAGAACTGAATGAATGTGAATAAAAACGAGGCAGAAACCCATCGTCCAATATTTCTCCTTCAAACCTGAATTTTTTTTAATTATTCTTCAAGCATGCCCGAGGCATACGTTTTCCAGACCAAGAAAATGCTAAAGTTCATATAAACATCTCCTATTTCTCTCTCCACTTGTTTTGATATTCAGACCTATACCAATGTGACAACACATAGGCTATATAATTACACAAGCTGTCTTTCATTTTTAGACCATACGAACACCTCAGTAAATTAAATATATATATATATATATATATATATATATATATATATATATATATATATATATATATATATATATTATAGGATATCGTTCGTTTTATATATATATATATATATATATATATATATATATATATATATATATATATATATATATATATATATATATAGTTATATATAGTTATTTATATGTCGATCTAAGACGCAGTCTTGACAGCAAATATTTAAACATTTCATTGGATCTATGGGGTATTTACATTCTGGGCAGGTACAGTCACCCTTCTATCGGTGAAAGAAGGTAGGCTAACTGGTTGAGAAAGGGGTGTGATGGGATTCTCGGGCCCTATCAAATGCCGCGTTTAGTCAAACCAGGGCGGAGATTCTACTATACAAGGGCGGGGTTAAAGACGGAAGTTCAACTGGATTGGTTGGTCGGTTGCAACACTCACAAACCATGGTCATCTGCAGCACGTCCTCCTTGCAACTTGGAAACGTAAGAAAACCTGTATCATTCTCAGTGTAGATTCTGAAAAAAATCTTTAGCAAAAACAGCCAAAATGTGTCGAGTGTAAACGGTTGCCCGACGAAGACGCGTGGACGTTTTTAACCGCTGTCTTTATTATAACGCCGACTGCGATGCACGGTGTCATTAGGAAACCAGAACACGAACGCTGTCGTTTGCAGTGCGGGATCTGAACTAATTTAGCGTTGCTTATGAAGCAAATGTACTAGAAATTCACCGAGTAGCGTTTGGCATCACAACCGTAGGATTTAATCGACGCGTCAATGTAAATGCGAGAATTTATAAGGTCAAATTTGGACCGAGGGGGACACTGCCCCGGTCTATCGCACATAGACTGAAAAAGTCATCAACATTTTCCTGTATTTAAATGGCTGAGAGAGAGGAGGTCATTGCTGAAATAAGGAAGAACGCCGGTAGGTCATTTACATTATCTTGAAACATTTGCGATGACAATGCTTGCTTTACATGCGTACGTGAAAATCCTCCATCAGCGGGCGTGCGGAATTATTAGATAAGGTGGCCTGTGTCATGATGACATGTCGTGATGTGTTTAAAGGCGACCCCGTTTTGCTTAAAAGAAATGTCGATTAAATCAACGATGCACTCCCCGTGGCGTTTCTCACTGCAGCGTCTTTTCATCTTGATTTCATTAAGATTAAAATCTATTCCATCATTAAATCCATGATAAATCAGTAAGTTACTGTGTGTAAATGACGGTAAAGGTCGTAAGTGTAAAACAGCCATAGCCAGTAATAATAATGCATATTTTACTGTATTGTATAATGTGTGGATGACATGTTTCATTTGCTGTTTAGTATTCTAAATAGTTTTCATCTCTCTCTCACACACAAGGGTGTTAAGAGAAACTGAGGGAATTACGCACAAGTGAAGATTTACTCGATTAAGCTACATAAATGGGGGATTACGGCTTTCTGGTTAAAAACAACGCTGCTAACAAATCAGTTTTTCCAGTAAGAATACATCCACACCTGCAGCATACGGTCCACCACCAGACCGCTCCTCCAAGCCCTCCAGCTTTCATCAGCAACAACAACACTACCAATGGTGGAAGTGTTGGATCCGCTTGGCTTTTCCCAGCTGTGACGACCCACTCTAACATGCAAGATGATATTTTGGAGTCTGAGACGTCCAAGGCTTCGCAGCCGCAACTGGAGGGTCAGGATGGACAAGACAAGCAAACGCTCTCTCCGCCAGGTCACCAAGAAGCACCAGGAATCATATCAGATTTGGACAACGCCATGCCAGAGGAGAATCAGCTGGAGAAAGGGACCATGGAGAATGCTAACGGAAAAGAGGGGCTGCGGATTGAGTCTCCGGTGTTATCAGGCTTTGACTATCATGAGTCGTCCGGTATTGGTACTTTAGCACAGTCCAGTAGCTCTTCTTCATCGTCCCTCACTGGCTTCAGCAGCTGGTCCACTGCTATGCCGCCGAACCCCTCCACCTTGATTGAAGAGGTTGGCTTTTTCAACCAGGCCGCTACTACTAACAATGCTCCTCCTCCGCTGCTATTTCAGAGTTTCTCTCATCACACCAATACAGGATTCGGGGGGAATTTCTCCCACCAGATAGGGCCTCTATCTCAGCACCATCCATCTCATCATCCCCACTTCCAGCACCCTCATAATCAGCACCGCAGGTCCTCACCCAGCCCCCATCCGCCTCCCTTTTCCCACCGCAGTGCTGCTTTCAACCAGCTGCCCCATTTAGGGAATAACTTGAGCAAGCCCCCATCACCTTGGGGAAGCTATCAGAGCCCCTCTTCCACTCCATCTTCAACTTCATGGAGCCCAGGTGGAGGGTATGGAGGCTGGGGAAGCTCTCAGGGACGGGAGTATCGAAGAGGGCTGAATGGAGGGGTCAATCCCCTCAACTCGATTTCGCCTTTAAAGAAGTCTTTCCCAAATAACCAGACGCCAACGCAAAAGTATCCCCGCAACAATTCGGGCTTCAACACTAAACCCTGGATGGAGGATACCATAAATCGCAATGATAGCATCTTTCCATTTCAGGTAACTAAAGCCCGGTCTCTCTTAATTTTTAGCTATTGATGATTTAGATTGAGGAACATGTTTAGAGGTAATATGGTTGCAAAGATGTGTGTTGAGGATTTTTTTTCTTTCTGCATTTGCTCCCTTTGGCTTAATCTAATCTGATAGTGACAAAGCACTCATGTGGCCTGTTTGTTAGATAAATGTGATAGATCAAAGCTCAGATGAGCAGTGCAGTGCTGTCGCTCCACTTCTGCAAGCTGGGATTGTCAATGATATAAAAAGACATGGTTGAGTGAGTCAAAATCATGGGATGGCACACAGCACAGGCAACGTGAGGGGAACTGGAAACTCTGATTCTCATTTATCCACTTATGTCAACACAATTATCAAGATATTAACATTCATAAATGTCAGGGAGTCTATTCTTTTCGTATCTATCATAGATTTAGTAACTGGAAGACCAACAGATGATTTGATGCCAATGACAATACCTTGTGATTTGAATTTTACTTGTTTTAGAGCAGAATTTGTATCTTTTTTTTAATGATTTACCTGTTAACAGTGAGTCTGAACTGTATGTTGTTGTTATAACCACAGTGGTAACTCTGAAAACACTCACTGTTTCACATGCTCAGTGTGTCCTCCCTGCTCAGTTCGTAGCCTAATACCAAGAACAAACCTTGCATTGTTTGTAAGGCTTTTTCTGTTGGTAAGCACAGGATTGTTGTGCTAAAACACCCAAGGGTTATAGTGCATTTCATCAAATGAAAGTGTTTGTGATCAATCCAGGCTAAATCAGGTGACGCCATGTACGTTTTTGAATTGCGAAACAACATGGGTTCTTTTGCAAGCAATCAGACTTGTTACACAGAGAATTACTTATTTTTAGGTCTATTGCCTCAGGAATCCTTGATTGACGTATTCATTATCAAATGGCGCTATTGGTGTACACCAACTGATGTTAATGTGGGCCCTAGCTGCATGTTTGCATGGGTGGCATGACATGTATCATCTGCATTTTTCAAAACAAAATTATGTGAATGTGCCAGCAGGCTGAGTTTCAGAAACTGTTGATATCGCTTAAATCGAACTTTGTCTGCATTATTTTATGAAATCCATTTATTACTTTTAAGACAGAATGACAGGGCGTAATCACATCTCCCTTGTCGTTTTTGCAGGAGCGCAGTCGGTCCTTTGATGGTTTCAGCATGCACTCTCTAGAGAACTCTCTGATCGACATCATGAGAGCCGAGCAGGATTCCTTGAAAGGTACATTACTCACTGCCATTGGAGACCCTGCCTCACATGAGTCTGAAAGCGTTTGAGTATCTTTTGCAAGTAAAAAAACAATACATTTGATTAATCATTTAGAATTTTTAGGCAAGACACAGAAAATCAATTGTCTAGTTTATACTTGACTCAGTTATTCATAGCAAACACACCATGCATTTAAATATGCTATGTTACATGTATTTTCTAGATTCTTTCTCAAAATAATGAAATATAGCCTTAGTTTACTTGGCTTTTATGCTTATATTTGCAGCATGTTGTTTTTTTTAATGCACCTTTGATATTTTTGGCTTAGAATCTAGTTTCAATGTATGCAACCATGTTTGTTGCCTCAGTATATTTATTGCATCAGGTCTCCAATATGTTTTTTTGTGTATCTCATCTGCTGTATTATTATGCTTGATTTCTCAAACTCCACATTTGTATTCCCCAACCAAAGTAAAAAATATAGAACTCCTGTTATTTCCATTCTTGGCATAACAGATATGACAAATATAAACTGTCCCCCTTACTAACATTTTCCTGCGTTCAAGTAACCCACATACACAACCCAGTTCTAAGTTTAGTTTTGGAGTCTGTTAGGGATTTGTGATTTAACTGTTGCTATAGGATGAGTGTTACAGAAAGCACAGCCACAGAATATATTGAATGAAAGGACATGGAGATCCCTTAAGTTCCCTTCAGGATTTGACGGCTTAAGGACAAACACTGGAGAGTTTGATAGAGTTTTTGCACAGAACTGGGTTAGTTGTTCACATTGTTACATAATTTATGGTACTTTTTTTTTTTTAAATGAATTTTATATTTGAATAGCACTAATGTGGTAAATGATCGTTCAGTGTTTGCTTGTTCTCAGTGATGTAGGCTACCTAATGCTTTCCAATACCTGTGGACTTATGTCTACTAACTGTATGTGCTATTGTGCATTTAATACAAAAATCTTCCATTTTTATCAACAGTGTTTTAGACCCATAGCATCTGATTGCAATGTCTAAGTCTTTGCTCAAGTTTATTCTGTCTTATTTCACATGCAGCAAGGAATTACGGGAGGCGACGAGGTAAAGATCTTGGAAGTGTATTTATACTTTGTCTGTTGGTTCATGTCATTTTAATTTCAAGTTACAGCATGCCTTTGTGTTAAATTGTGTGTGTTGGTTGTCAGGCAAGGTTTCTGTACTCTGTTGTGTTTAGGAACTGATCTCTCATTGTATTCAAATGAAGATGTGTGTTAATTCAGGGTTCCTACACATTTTCAAAATTCCATTCTTATCATACTCAAATTTCCTAACTCCCACCATATTTAACATTTATGGTTTATTATTATTATCTATTTGATTAAATTCATAAATATCTTACTATTGATAAACTACTGTAAAATTAAAAAATCAAGTATTTAACCCTTGTGCATCAATTTAAAAAAGTTACACATAGCTACATAGAGGACAAAAATGTCCGTGTCCAAAAACTGTCATAAAAATATTATAGATTTATATTTTTTTCCACTTTCACTGGCATCATTTTTTTAACCAGCATCAGCTCTAATCATAATGACCAAACATTCATTAATTTTCAGAATTTTAAACCTTAAAATGCTGGTTTGTTTACATAATGCCACTGTTGTTTTTTTATGAAAAAAAGAAAAAATAGTAATTATTTTCAATTTACTAAATTCCAAGCAGAATTTTTTTTCTTTGATTATTACAGCCTTGGATATGTCAATGATTAAGAACAATATTAATTTTGATGCATTAATATTTTTTATGCAGTATCAGATTTAAAAAAAAGCTACCACTTAGGTACATAAAGGACAAAAATGTCCATGTCAAAAAAGTGTCATAAAAATATGATAGATTAATATTTTTTTCCACTTTCACTGACTTAGATTTTTTACTAGCATCAGTTCTAATCATAATTACCAAACATTCATTTATTTTCAGAATTTTAACCCTTTAAATGCCGGTTTCTTTACATAATGCCACTGTTGATGTTTATAAAAGATTTAATAATAATAATAATTTTCTATATACTAAATTCTAAGCAGAATTTTTTTTCTTTAAATATTACAGCCTTGGATATGTCAATGATTAACAATTATATTAATTTTGATGCAATCATATTTTTTTATGCAGCATCAGATAAATAAAAAAACTACCACTCAGGCCCATAAAGGACAAAAATGTCCATGTCAAAAAAGTGTCATAAAAATATTATAGATTAATCTTTTTTTTCCACTTTCACTGACTTAGATTTTTTACTAGCATCAGTTCTAATCATAATTACCAAACATTCATTTATTTTCAGAATTTTAACCCTTTAAATGCCGGTTTCTTTACATAATGCCACTGTTGATGTTTATAAAAAATGTAATAATAATAATAATTTTCTATATACTAAATTCTAAGCAGAATTTTTTTTCTTTAAATATCACAGCCTTGGATATGTCAATGATTAACAATAATATTAATTTTGATGCATTAATATTTCTTATGCAGTCTCAGATAAATAAAAAAAATTACCACTCAGGTCCATAAAGGACAAAAATGTCCATGTCAAAAAAGTGTCATAAAAATATTATAGATTCATATTTTTTTCCACTTTCACTGACTTAGATTTTTTACTAGCATCAGCTCTAATCATAATTACCAAACAGTCATTAATTTTCAGAATTTTAACCCTTTAAACGCTGGTTTCTTTACATAATGCCACTTTTGTTTTTATAAAAAATTATAATAATAATAATAATAATACAAATATTCCATATACTAAATGCTAAGCAGGTGTTTCTTTAAATATTACAGCCTTGGATATATCACTGGTTAACAACAACATTAATTTTGATGCATTCATATTTTTATGCAGTATCAGATAAAAAAAAAATAAAAATAAATACCACTCAGGCCCAAGTCACTCAGGCCCAAGTCAAATCATTGATTTATTACTCCTATTATCCTCCAAAGTTTTTACTTTTTTGATAGAATATACCTTATTTTGCTCTATAAATAAAGCAAAAGTACAAGATCACTTTGAACAAGAACTGAAGTCAACTCTTCATCCTCACTTTCACATGTGTTCACTAGATCCAGAGCTTCCCTTGCTGTGAAACGTCTCTTCATCTTGCAAACAATGAAATGACAAGGCCCTCAAGCATCACATTTTTATAGGTTTGGCTGTGAGAGCACTTGTGTCAACAAAAATCTACCAGACAAAACAATCACCATTTTCTCGAGGTGAAAACATAAAAAATAATCACTTTTGATTTATGCAAGGTGTTATGGGGCCTCTAAACTTCTACATCAAAATCAAGCTCACCTTTTACCTTTAAATAAAAACAAAAACAAAGTGCAAGCAAGTAATAAGAAATGTGTTTGAATGAAAAAAGTAACTTCAGTAACTTTTTGACCTTTTCAGTTTTCACATGCAGGGTCTGTGACTCTGCCAAGGGTATGACTCATTTACATGGGGTGGGATTTGTGTTTTCCAGTACAATATAATTTCTTTCTTTCAAAATGTTCACACACACACACCTAAAAATTTCAGTACACACATACTAACCACACTCTGACAACCATACCAACACACCCACACAATTATAGCTTCATAATTTATCTAATTGGCTCTATAGTATGCATAAGCCGAAAACAGCAGAAAACAACAATAAAGTGATAATTTGCTTTATATGCCAAACCTGAAAAAATGGCACCATCTGATAAAAAATAGTAAAAATTAAAATTTTGAAGCCTTGCCAACAGAATGAAAGCCTGTTAAGAAAGATTGCATCATTTTATAGTTGAATGGCACTGGGATTAAAAATCGCAGTTTTAATGGGTTTCAATGGGGACATTTTTGTCCAAAAGGCGCTAAGTGGGTGTATTTTTTTTACCTAGTGCAAAATAATTTTTTAAAGTAAATGAAGGTGAAATATTAAAATTCCAATAAAAATACACACCTGTGGCAAATTTTATGCAGTTAGCATTAACACAGCCAAAGTTATCAAAAAAACAAAACTGAAAAGGACAAAAATGTCCATAAGGATGCACAAGGGTTAATAATCATAGTAAAACACATATTATTATACACTGTTATAAACGTATTAATTGAACTTAAAATTTATTGTTATTAATATTGACAACAATAACAATTGATAATTTGTTTATTTTACAAAACAACAATAGGAAAACCATAAATGTTACTATTGTAATTTTAATTTCTTTGCTTTCAAATGTTAAACCATTGGTTTTATTTTGGTTGAAACCAGCAGGGAGATCTTAACGCTTTGTTGACATTACGAATTTGGGTTGATGGTTTTCGCATGTTGCGTTGCCAAATCCAAATACTTAATTACTCAAACACATATAGATTTAAATTACAACCTTTACGATTTGATAATCGCACTGAGACACATCACATTCTCACAACCATGCATTGTCAAAATTCATAGTTACCGGGCAACTGGCGAGTAGTGTTTTTTTTGTTGTTGTTGTTGTTTTTTGCCAAACTCCCATTTGGCACTTTAAGCCCAGCGTGCAGTGCTGTCAGAAGCAATCTGTGCATGAAATAAATGTATTAGAAAATGTAAACATTTTGCAGTTTATTTAGTAATTGTTTAGGGTCTCTTCGTGATTTCAGTTCATGTAGGTCACACTTTTCCGGTCGGAAAATGCGCAAATCAATATAAATACGGAAAAATCCCAACCCTGCTGCCTATATTTACCTCTGACACATCGGTTTGATATTGTAATCATGGTTTGATGTTGAATGATCACCAAACAGCAAAGTCCATTCTTATTTAAATGATCGTTTGCCCCTTTATCTGTTGCTGGTTTAAGGGGCAAATGCACATTCATTTTTAGTGACATTCAAAAGAGACTCTCTTATGGTAAAGCCAAACAATTTTACGCAATCAAAATGTCCGCCTTGAATTCATTAAACGGTCACTAAACTTTTGCCATGAAATCACACTGCTTGTGTTATACATTTATTTTCTAAAAATTCTTAATTTTATATTTCAGAACTAAAATCTTTCCATTCTCCATTTTCTTTTTTCCATACTTTTCCAGACCTGGAAATTACTTTTCCAATCTGTGTAGGAACCCTGTTACTTGCTTCTCTACAAGATCTACAGCAGCTTTTCTATACATATTAAAGATTGTTGGATGACTTCAGAATTAGTTCCACTAAATTTCTTTTGGGGACTATTGTGTGACAGGTCACTCATCGTTGTTTCCCATGGAGGATGAGCGGAGTTACGGAGAGGATGAGAGGTCTGATCAGAGTCTGAGTGGACTGGGCTCACCACACAGTTTCCCTCACCAGAATGGTGAACGCATTGAGCGATATTCTCGCAAGGTCTTTGTTGGTGGTCTACCCCAGACATAGATGAAGGTACTACGGGATAAGAAGGGTTGCTCTCCCAAGTTTTAGTAAAATGAGCAATAACCACAACTAACATGTCATACGTATACAATTTCAGACGAGATCACTGCCAGTTTCCGACGCTTTGGACATTTGTTTGTGGACTGGCCACACAAAGCAGAAAGCAAATCTTATTTTCCACCGAAAGGTTAGTTTCAGAGTGCAAAAACTCTACATGTATCATAAATGAGTCATGCAGAGATCAGCTTCTCTTATTTTAGCTGATTAATTCTGTAATCCTACGAGGGACCTTAGATGCAAACCATCGTTTAAAGCCAAGCTTAAGATGAATATCAGTGGGCCCTAAGCAAAGGCTACAAGTGAAGGTTTCTGAAAGTGCTTCTTGCTGCTTGCATGCATACCCTCAGTGAACCGGTTGTCTTCCAGGTTATGCCTTCCTCCTGTTTCAAGACGAGAGCTCAGTCCAGGCACTGATTGACGCCTGTATGGAAGAGGATGGGAAGCTCTATCTCTGTGTCTCCAGTCCTACAATCAAAGACAAACCAGTAAGATATTAAATGAGGTTCCTAATGTAGGTTCATGAGGAGCCCAATCATTCAGTCCTGTCGATCATCATTACAAGCGAATATAAGCAGCAGTCATTGTGCCATTCTAACAACAATTCTTCCGGCATCCCTTCTCCTCTTCTATTTCTCTCATTCTTCTACATAGTATCATTATTGGGGGTTTAGCTCGGAGCTCGAGCCTCGGGTTCGAGCTTCCTTTGAAGACAGCAAGCCAAGTTTGTTTGCCATTAGCCATCAGGACTGGATGGGCAGGCGAACTCATGAGAAGGCTGTATGTCTGCTGTTCCTGTGTGACTTTTTTATTCTTATGCAACTCATGAGAAATTAGTAGAGCATTTTAAAGTTAGTTATAAACCTGAATGTTGTAACCTGCTCAACACTGTTACCTACACCAGTGGAATTTCATAGAAACGCTGTATAGCCAATGATTCTGTTATGTTCATTGTGTATCTTTAGGTCCAGATACGTCCCTGGAATTTGAACGACAGTGACTTTGTGATGGATGGCTCTCAGCCCCTTGACCCCAGGAAAACCATATTTGTTGGGGGAGTTCCACGACCTCTACGAGCTGGTTTGTTTGGCTTTCAGATGATCCCATAAATTATTAAAACATTTTGTTTAGTCATCACAGTAAAAGGTTTTTGTAGATTATTTACAGTGTGTTGTTCGAATCATCTAGCACAGGGTTTACTCTAACTAAGCATGTTGCAATATGATTATTGCATCATGCACTTGATGTCTTGAGTATGAGACTTGTTTATGCAAGCCATCTTTTAAATTATTATTTCTATTCCTTTATTATTATTTTTTAAATTGATGTGTTACCCCATGACAGTGGAGCTTGCAATGATTATGGACCGACTGTACGGCGGGGTGTGTTATGCTGGCATTGACACTGACCCTGAGCTGAAGTATCCTAAAGGAGCTGGACGGGTGGCCTTCTCCAATCAACAGAGCTACATTGCTGCTATCAGCGCTCGCTTTGTGCAACTGCAACACGGAGAGATCGATAAAACGGGTGAGTGGGGGTTGGAGCTTTAAGTAATGTATATGTAAACTGATATAGTCAAGCTCATTCTTTAGCTCTTCCATATATCAAATGTCAGCACCATGTACAGCAGGGCTCTTCACCTGCAGGCCGGCAGTCATTTTTATATAGCCCTCGAATTTTTTTTTTTTTTTTTTTTTTTTTTTCGCAGAGAGCACAAAATGGTTGCCATTTAAGTCTGCAGTCTAAATTCAACCTGGAGTGCAAACTTAACTTAAGCTCTAAGGGGCAGATTTACTAAACGGGCCAATTGACGCGAGAGCGCAGTTCCAAAACAGCGCTGATGGGAGTGTACAGTTCTGTGCGTGATCTACTGACGACATGCAAATGAAAGAACACAGACACAGTCCAGTAATTTCCATATTGACCAACGCAATCTTCCAGGTAGCGTCTGGTTTAAGACATTATTTTTTTGGGGCGGTTAATAATGGCGCAAACACCAGTAAGTTGACGAGCGCAAACCTTTGTATATAATCTTGCATGATTCATTTTTAAATGCTCTCCTCACATATATTTTGGGCGTGAAAAGGAAACTCCTACAGATGCATATACAATAAGGTCAGTCGCAGAACTAACTGTGTCCACGCCTTTTCACACGCAAGCTGTTAGTAAATCTGGCCCTAATGACTCTTGTTTTGTTTTTTTTAATAAACGCATTAAATTTTTTATAAAGAAAATAAAGATCTGATCTACTGCATACCATAATAATGTTGGTCTTTTTGCCTTTATTTGTTTAAATGGTTTATAGCCCTAATTCTTTTGTTCTTCATGGTCAAGGCCAGCCTACCGTTACATGTGCTAAGCTAAAAGTGTCTACCTTTCCCAGGTGGAAGTGAAGCCATATGTACTGGATGACCAGCTGTGTGATGAGTGTCAGGGCACGCGTTGTGGGGGCAAGTTTGCTCCGTTCTTCTGTGCTAACGTCACCTGTCTTCAGTACTACTGTGAATACTGCTGGGCAGCCATTCACTCGCGTGCCGGACGGGAGTTTCATAAGCCTCTAGTGAAGGAGGGAGGAGACCGGCCTCGCCACATCTCCTTCCGCTGGAACTGATCCGGGAGGCCAAGGCTGTGCTATTCGTATACATGCACTTTTCATTTTGCTAAGTCCTTTTTATTTAGAGTTCTTTTTTAAGTCTAAAATTGTATTTATTCTTAAGTTTTAAAAACTTTTTTTTTTTTTTTTTTGCAGAAGAGAATGCTAAAAGAAAATGTTGTAATCCTGATTTTTTGTTGAAAAGCTACATTGGTGCGCATGAAGACTTGAATGCATTAGATTTAAAAAAAAGAATATATATATATATATATATATATATATATATATATATATAGATAGATGTTTAGCCTGACTTGAATTACTGTTCTATCTTTATTCTCTTGGAGCGTCATCTTCTGTTTGTAATGGGTTACATTTTCTCACACAGATTTGAATCTGTTGAAGGCTATACACAGAGGCTAACAATGTAAGGGTTCAAGCCTCATTTATATGACTTTAATGTTGAGGTTTGCTATTTCACTGACTAATCTTAACCGGTTGCATGGCAAATGTGGAATCCATAGTTACTCCTTTCAAATGCACAGTAACAACTAACAAGAGGCCGCAACCTATTCTGGAATGGATTATATGGACTGGTTCTCACGTTTAAGGCAAATCTTTGTGATTTAGCCCAAAAAAATGTAGATATTAAAATCCTTTAGAGTAACGGAACCCATTCTGTAAAGATTACTATTAAACTACATCCAAGTTACCTATTACTTAATCAAATCAAGCATAAGACTTAAGGCTAAAGGGCAACACAAGACAGCAGAGACGCGGTGATAATACAGGATGTGACTGTTTGTTGTGCTTGATACACAGGTTTTTGGTCAGGCAAACCAAAGATGGGCCTTAGAGATTTCCTACTGTCTGTGATACAATGAATAGAAAGCTTAAAAACATAATTGGTTTAATGGATTTAAAAAAAATGAATTCTATTCACTTAAGTGTTTATGATTCTTGTAATGGTTATGGCAGTAACTTTGGCTCATTTGTCAGGGATTTTGTGCTAAAAGCTAACTCAATGTTGTAGTATTTGCTAATGAGGAATTACCATGTTTTGCATTGATAGTGTTTTACTGCATGGGTTTTGCCATGGGTTAATTGGTGTTCTAACTGAGCATTGCAGTAGCTGAGCACATTTCAAAGAATTTGAAAAACAAATATTATTTTTTACATGGTCTGCTGATTTTTGTACTGTGTTTTATAGCTAATTATTTTGTCATGGACGTAAAACCATTATGCACTACTTTTCTAAATATTGTTTTTCAAGTCACTTTTTTCCACAAATGGGAAGTCCTTTTGTGATAACTTTTTTTTTTTCACTTGTTGAATATAGATTTTGTACTTTTTGTTACTAAGAGATCTGGTTATGATGCAAGCATACCTTAAAGGAAAAGAAAAAAAGCTAATATAATTTTGTTTAGGTTTTTATGTATTTACGTTCTGAAATCCCTGATTGTCACACATATATATATCTATATATTTAGGTGACTGTATTGTTCAAACTAATATCTAATATTTGCAAAATGCAAAGAGTGTTCTTTTCTATCTTAATGGACAAAGTAAATATTGAATCTAGCATGACACAAATTCCTTAAAATGTGTGGTACATGTAGAAATATATACCTATCCAGTACCTGCCCTCTATCAGTTATGAGAATGATGATGATACCTCCCTCATTATTGGCTGTAGAAAATAAAATAATTAACCATGTAAATTAGACAAATGTTAGGATGCAACACGTATCACAATGATGAATGTTCCATATTGAAATATCAATGTTTACTGTTATGTATAATTCTGAGAGGCAACAAGGTTAATTTATTCATTAGGTATGCATGAGCTAAATTAAGAAGTTAGGGTTTAATAATTTTCTCTTGCTTTAATAGTGGTTTTGTTTCAACCCTTTTCCCATTGTGGGAAACGCTTTGAGTTATGTACCTTACCCATGCACAAACTGTGCATACCCCGTTTTTACTAGGTGACAAAAAGTAGCATACAAGAGGGTGGTTTAGTCATAAATTGATTCAGGGTTTACTTGAATACACTTTCAAAATGTTGACAGTGAGATCTGTGCAATACGTTTTCCCAGAGACCTTTACATTGTACTTCTAATATAACTACTTATGTGCAAATCCACCACTTTCAACATGCATCACCTCACAAACTCTCCTTCAGCTATTATAACCTTTATTATTATCTGATTTATACAGTAAAAAAAAAATACCACTGAAATTATAGGTGTTTTTACTTTTATGTATTCACATATTTTCCTACTTGAGTTCATGCTACTGTGACTACAATGTAAATACTAAGTGAATAATGTTTCAACCATTTACTGATATATTTTTAATTGGAATGTAATAATTGTCATTTTGATTATAGTTTTTGATCAGTACACTTATTAGATTTTCTAGTTTTAATAATCACTATATTGTGCTTCATGCCTACAGAAGGATAAGAAAAAATATCAGAAAATTCTCTATGTAACTGCTTATTTAAATTTACATAGTTTATAACTGTATGGGAAGGTGTATTTATCAATAGATTTTTATAAGAGGAACAATTTTTTTGCTATGTCATTTAAAAGTTTTAATTTTTATATTTTACATCCACATGGAGTTATGTAAAGAAAAAATATCATTTAGACATACATGTGCTTTGGTAGTTGAGTCTTGATTATTTGCGGTTAAATATTTATAACAGAATGCTTAAAGTATTTGTAATGTGAAATGTTGAATGAATAAACTTGATTGCAGGAAATGCCGGTTGTCTTGTCTTAACCATTAAAGTTATCAATGAAACCTTTGATAGGAAATTGGATCTGTAATTCATGTTGTGTTTAATTTAACTCAACCTTCTGTACATAAAATCAAAGTGTTAGTTATTTTAACAGTGCAATAGGATGCAGAAAGCTTCTGGCACACTACTGACTGCGAATGGGGTCAAACAATCTATTTTTAGCTTGTCTTGATAGAGCGCATGTTGCCTAAAAGACAGTATTATGATTACAAGGAGGACATCAGGGTGAGAACTTGATTATTCTGGAGTTATTAAGCTTGATTACTGTTTTTACTACATCTTAAAGGTGTTGGCTATTAATGGAGCTGGTGAGAGGGCAGGCCTCATCATGATTTATGCACAGGAGTACATCTAAACTGTATGGACTTGCATTACTTAGACATTATCATGCAGCAATTCATAGTATTATATGCAAATCCTCTACTAGTGTGCTAGTACAGTATTTTTTTTAGGTCTGAACACGGTACCTTCTTGTTGCAGGCATTCTGATTTAGAGGCCGCCTACACATGATCACTGCAGAAGCACACAGACAGCGCCCTCTGGCGGGGCTTCAGTCAATACCACACAACAAGTGGACTTCTGTTTATAAATGGAAGTCCACTTCGATGGTATTGGCTATATTAGAAATAATATATATTTATATATTTTAATGGATTTTACACCAGTTGCACCTCTCGGTATTAGAAAGACTTGTTTAGGCATTTCATTCATTCACCTCAGACAAAATCTAACTTTAGGGGTCAATGAGAAATAATGTAACTGATATGTTTTTGAGTCTAATGTTACGTCGCTATTATATAGTCTACATACAGCCTGGTCCTGCCTTAGTAAAAAGTAATAAAGCTGGGACAGTCATCTGAAGCATATTGTGTATCAAGTGCAACAGCTGATGATAAGTGTAATGGAAATCTAAAATGAAAAGGACATTTTGTCAACATTTGTTCGTCCGCATGTCGTCATAGGCGCCATATTTTATTTGAAAGATGCCTAATAGCCTATTTTAAATCGATTTGATCATGCACAAGTTTGGTTGTTGTTCCTCGCGCAAAGCTATGGCTTTTATATCTATTATAGCACAGAACACAAAATAAGCTTTTTTAATTCCATTGTATTGGGGAGAAAAATGTTTCCCCAAATGAGAAAGTAATACGGGTTTGGAACACGAAACATGTGGTTTTTTTTAAGAACTTATTATTGCGTAACTGTTTCTTTAAGAGCATATCACTGCGCGTGTGATGAGCGCGCGGCCTCCATTTCAAACCTGAAGTGACCGGTTGATGAGCTCGACGACCTCTTCTGGCGTTAATACATTTGAACAGTTAAAGTTTCACATTACGTTCATTTATTTATTTTAGTTCGTAAAGTGTGGTTTCGTAGTTAACAATGGCAACTTACTGTAAATTAATCTACACACCGAGCTTCAGCTCTCAATCGCCACAAATTTTCAAGAAGCCGGGATTTACCGGGGATAGCAACCATAAATTGAGTAGGACTTTGAACAGGTTTATTCAAGATGCTACTCCCTCACCCTTGCTCCACATCAAAAGTCCAGAAATAACACCATGTTTCACAAAAAAGATGAAAACAAACCATCTTTTGAGGTTTTACTCGAATATTAGGACCTATCAGAAATCTACAGTAACCGGTAATCTGAGGGCACCTGAAGGCGGGAAATCACAGCGCGCCAAACGTGACGCTCATGGAGGTGTGTGTGGACCACAGCCACTCATGCAGTCATTTAAAACGCACAGGTTTTCATATCACTCTGTTGTGTACAGCGGAATGAATGCAGTTGCATGTTTTATCTGTGCTGTGTGTGTGTGTGTGTGTGTGTGTGTGTGTGTGTAAAGGGCCCTCATCTGATACTTTTGGATTCCCACCAAGAGATCCTCGAGCAGCAGCAAAGGAAATGGTGGGTTTGGTATAGTTTCAGAATGTTATGACATTTTATTTTTATTTTCATGACAATGTGGTTGTGTTGTTTTTCCATGTCAGTCCCAAACAAAACAGGATGTATTAAACACAATCAAGAAAATGTTGGAGGAGAACAGGGTCATCAGAGAGCGGTTATTCACCTTGAGGCAGCTGAGCAGAAGCAAATGAGGTTTGCCCATTGTCTGCATTTAAAGGGATAGTTCCAAAGTTTAAAGTGTTGTCACTGGGCGTCCCAGTTTGAAGGCTCCTTCAAATGTATCTTTAGTTTCCCATGAGATAAAGGATGCAACAGATGGATCCTTCGCAGCCTTGCCTACCCCAGAATTCATTACGCGCCGGTAAAGACACGATTTTTTTAAGAGAAATTGCCGGATTACACTTTTAAACATAAATATTGGGTTTCGACTTACTCAAATATCTAATGATATGTAAAGATAAAAATACTTTAAAGCTGTTCAAATGTTGACAAATCTTACTAAGATACGATTATATATAGTTTATACTATTTTCTACAGAAATGGACCATGCGTGTGAAGGCCACGAAGGTCGTACCAAGCGCTCTTAAATGGGATGGCCTAGCCTACTGAGGATTGTTCTTGTCGCCTAGAAACTTTGACTGTGATGAGTGACAGTAACGTTTGTACTAGACTTTTTCGAAAGTTATCTTAAACAGTCTGAAAACAAAACCGGGTTCATAACTGTCTAAATATGTTCACCATGGTCCATTTCTTTCTGTAATAAAGCGTATAAACTACACAGTAAAAAAAGTTGCTGCTTTAAATTTTTAAGTACAATCAACTTTGTTTTTTAAGTCAGGGGTTCTCAACTCCAGTCCTCGCGACCCACTGCTCTGCATATTGTGTATGTCTCCCTTATTTAACACACCTGATTCAGATCCTCAGCTCGTTAGGATATGGACGAGAGTCTACCCTAACGAGCTGAGGATCTGAATCAGGTGTGTTAAATAAGGGAGACATACACAATATGCAGAGCAGTGGGTCGCGAGGACTGGAGTTGAGAACCCCTGGTTTAAGTCATTTCACCTGAAATTACATTAAACTGACTTTAGAAAAATGAGTTGAATCTTGTATAACTTATAAAAAAAAGATGAAAATTGCTTTTACTTATTTGAATGAGTTAAAGCAATACAAAACATATGTTGTCATAACTTATTGATCATATATTTTTTTCTGTATATATAATTGCACCTTAGTAAGATATGTCAGCATTTGAACAGCTTTAAAAAAATTTAACATTTGTATCATATATTTGAGTATAAGCTGAAACCCAAATGCTTACGTTTAAATGTAATTCGGCAATTTCTTTCAAAAAATCCTATCGTCTGTCATTGGCACACAATGAATTCTGGGGTAGGCAAGGCCACGAAGGATCCGTCTGTTGTATCCTTCGAATTACGCATTTAAAGGATCCGTCGAATTGGGACAGTCTTCATCGCAACCGGCCACCTTTGAAGGAAGCCGCCTCTGAATTGGGACACCGCTTTAGTCTGCACTGTGACTGCACTATAAGCTTTCTGAAACACTGAAAATATGTATGAGAAAGAGCTGTGTGAAGAATTTATAATGACAGAATATTTACTTAAGGTAAACTGTTCTTAATGCCATTTGAAAGAGCCTGTTGGTTTCTAAAATCCTTTGTATACGGTATACAAAATGAGTTTTTAGACCTTAATGTGTTGAACATGTCAATATTCTTCAGTGTCAAGTATGATTTACAGCTGATTTTCTTCTGGTTTTAATTTCAGGTGGTAGCACATGCAGTGAATTTTAGGGAAGAGGAAAAGATTGCTGTTCACGTGGCAAAGTCATTTGTTAGCGAGACTAGAGGACAATAGGATGAGCTTTTATTTGTGCACCTTTTCACATGATTGTTCATAGTTATATTGCCTAATAAGTTATAAGAGTTGCCTAATATGTAAAATATAAGTTTAAAATCTAAATGATCAGAACTAATATATTGAAGAAGAGGAAATGAGTATGACCTACAGATAACCACTAGATGGTGATATTTCCAAAATTAAGAGCAGCTGCATAAACTGCACAGGCTCCAGCTCCACGCTTTGCATTTTAATTATATTTACTAGCTGTTGTTTTTTTAAATATTTATAAAGAGAGTATGTGTTTTTGTTAACACAGTGTTCAGTAATGTACATATTGGTTTGTAAATGAACCTTAAACGACTCTGTCAATCACTAAAACACTGTTTCACTCCCCACTTTTTTTGCCTTTGCTGTAGACAGCATTATTGCACGTCAAGTCATTGTTGAAAAAAAACTTTCATAATGTTTTTACAGATTCTGGGGGTTAAACCCAGCAACAAAAGTTATTGTAGACTTATAATTTAGTGAAAACAATCACCAGTAAATGTTTTACCCATAAAATTGCATTACATTTCCAGTGTAGAACGAGCTCAACATCTTGGGATTTGTGGGTTTGTGGCAGAAGTCACCAGAGAAGCTTTTGTCGAGAACATATTTCATTTGAGATATATGAATCATGTTGTCAAGTCAAGTCTGTGTAATGGGGCAATAAACCCAAGGCTTGATTACAGACAAGGATGCTTATAGTTTAGGCCCCTCTCCTGGGCGCCTGTGATGATTATGTGTTTTCCTTGAGCATCAGCTAAATGGCAGTGAGTAGATCTCTAAGATTAAATGCAGGTTAAATGCGACTACTGTAAATGTTTGTTGTAGATTAGGATAAATTATAGAACTCGGGTAAGAAAAGGAATAGTTCAGGGATGTTTAGATCTCGCACAATAACCAGCTAAACATGCATTTCACAACAGATTATATGTCCCTTACAATGTGTTTGGTTCTTGAAATTGAATTTCTCACGATGAATCAGCAATCAATTGAATAAATATGAATCGAACTGCCATAAAGTGTTAAACAAGCGTTTAAGAAGAAAGAAAGCCCAGAACAATGCGTGACTTTGCGGCCTTGAACATTTGATATGGATTCCAACACTGAATTAAGCTGTAATTATTTACACCACCAGGTTCATTTAGGTTCATGTGTTGAAACATGCTAAGCATGTGGAGCCACACCTTCTCTTTAGCACTGTTTATGAGTCCTTAGCCACAAGCAGGGCTCGCTTAATGTCTTTTTTTTTGTAATGATGTGCGGATAAGCAGAGAAAACACAAATTATCTCTCAGAATGCAGTGATATTGGACCACACTGCATCAATGTACACAATTTCCAAACACTGTATGCCAATTACAGCTGTTTTATTCGGTTTATATTTATGTCTACTTTTCCAATAAATCACGTGAAAAATGTTTTGGGCAGCAGATTAGTATCTTCTGTGATCAGCCCTGCTTTAGGCTCCTTTTGAATTTAGCTTCAAAGGGCTCATTGAACTTCAAAACAATACAGTTTTTCATTTTCATCACCATTGATCTTTTCTTTTTTTCACTTCAGATTTAATATATTGTGTTTAATGACACATTATGTTATAAATGAGCTGCAGCAGACAGATCAAATCTACTTCTCAGTCTTTGCTGTCAACTTTGCGCAGGCTTGATGTGGTTGGATGCACACAAAGCAGCACAAAGACAATGACTCGGTTTTACACTGCACACACACCTAATGCCACTGGTTACATTTGCACATCTTTGCCTCACAGCTTATTTCCTTTTAACGACAGCATCCATAATTAATGAAATGTCACCCCGTGAATAGCTGGAATTAGTCGGCTCTTTGTTTGAGGCACATGGGAGGAGATATTGTGAAAGCATAGGCACTTTAGATGCTGCTCGAACAGCGTTATTACCACCAATAACATTTGACTGCTGCAGAGTGTACCTGAATGTATCGCACTGAGAAACGCAGCACATGTAGTTCCTGGGATGTGGTCTTGTCCGTGCTTTGTTGAGGCCAAGCCCAACATGACCAAATTCCTGATTGTGAATGATATACAATAGACAGAGTGCAGACAATAAGGCGTCATATAATGTGAACCATCTCATTAACCAGTGCTTTATGGCTTTTAATTCACTATGTGACAGAAAGCACTAAAATGTCCTCTGCCTCTTGAGTTATAAAACATGCTGTAAAAAAAGACCTTGGTAGAAGCAACCACAGCTGAGAAAAGTTCATATCAAGAATTCCTCAAAAACTGATACTCAGAAGACACACCGAAATGATTCTTGGTGAAATGATCAAAATCACATCTTACTTTCCCCAGAAATGGTTTTGTCATCTTAACTTCTAGCACACAGGTATAATTGCATATTGCCTTGAGGAAATAGAATGGCGTCAGGAAGAAGCCTTCAAGCGCTTTACACTGATGAGGGCGTTAATAAGAACATGGATCCAGTGGGACACAGACGGGCAGTCCAGCTGTGTCAGAAACATTAGGCTCACTGCATGCTCTGTTGGTATGTGTGCTCGCACTTAACAGCAGTTCAGTCATAGTGTAGTGGCTTCTTCCTGACTGGCACTGCATATTTCACCGTATGGGGTCTAATGGAAAGAGCTATCAAACGAACGCTAGCCGCGTGCAATTGGGCTGAACGTCATTCTTACTAGCCATGTGAAGAGCCTCATCTGGTGGTTTTTTCTAAAATCTGAAAATGGGGTCATCTTTGATATTGTGCTGCATTTATGAACTGAATGTTCCCGTAGGGCAGCCCACTCCTAAAAGTGGGTTGTCCGCCACATCAAATATTCCGTCTCCAGGGACATAAATTGTGCATAATGGTCTGCTTACATTTCAGTGCTTAATGAGAAGAAATTAATGCTTAAAGGCACTGAACAGCGAAGTCCAAATTGAAATCTTTAATTTTGTATATTTACATCATTTCACATTGAATTAGGCAATTTTAACTCTTGGCTTCTGTTCTATTATTATTATTATTATTTATTTTTTAAAGAAATGGTCATTTTTAGAGATTAAATAAATGCAAGTAACTATTATGTGCAAATTATGTTCCCAAGCCATTTTAATTCAGCAGTCTGGTACAAAATGAATCTTAAATGGTTTAATCAGTACAACTAACTGGATTCATTTTGTGTTCATTTATGAAATGTATTGTATTGTATTCCTTTAACCTTTATCGGTGTGAAATTACAGTATTTTCTCAATCCAGCTGAACCGTGTAGTACTTAAAATGATCGCTTTGTGTCCAGTGTCAATTGGGGCCCGTTGTTGAATTACGAGCCAAAGCAAGCAATAAAACCGATGGGTAAAGTGATTATATCATCATGTGCATTCTCTAACATGGATTTGTTACTGAAATAGAAGTAGAAGTTGTTTACGATCATTTGCTCACTGACCCTCAAAAGCAATCTGGGCCAAACAATTAAAAAAGTAATTTCTCTGTAAAGCGTGTTGTAAATAAGCGAGCGATGCCAGCACACATTTAAACTTGTGTTGTGTTTAACATTTATTTGGCATTGCAGTTTGGTCTTAATTTGTGTCATGCTCTGCTCTTTAGTTCATGTCATGTTTATATACAAAAGTAATGAAGACCAAATTGTTTGAGCATCGCTTTCAAACGAAAAAAAACATCTTATTGACTGCATGTTCTTTTTCCTTTTTTCACAGAAAAATGTAATTAGCTCTTTAATCAAATCATAATCACCCAATATCTGAACAGTTGTTCCAATCCACCTGGTGTGTGCGTTCCCATGTAGCAATTCTGTAACAATCATTCCTTTTGGCTCATGCGCTATAACAATCTGCCTTGTCTAGCGCCACAGGCCACAGCAGCCAAATCCTTGTCAAGGATTATCTAGTCAATTCCCTCCAGTGTTGACCCTGTACATATTACATATTATGTGACAGTATTGGCAGGAGTGAACTTCCTGACATTTTCTTTTTTTCCATGAGCACAATATGCTGTTCCTACTAGTCTAAATAACTTAATTCTCTAGTTTAACATTGTAAGTGACTTTAAAGACACCACAAAAGAACACAAATTAGCCTGATTTTTAACCCCAGAAGTGCACCCTAATCACTGCTATTACAGAGGGGAATATGTAAAGGTGAATGCTAAAATGATTCTCAAAGCATTTAAGTATAGAACGCAAGTGATGCGAACACAGTGATTCATAAAGCTTAATGAAGCCATAAGCCAAGGCCTTTGCCACAGAATTAAACCTGTCACGATTACAGAGTATGACTCTTCTGGAGAGCAGTAATAATGGTGCAGGAGCCCAGACTTGGTGGAGACACTTAAGTGTTAGTTTTGACAGGACTGACTTGTACTTCTGCATTCTCTTGGAATCAAATAATTACCACAGTGCAATGCAACTTCTGCAGTGGGAAAAAAAAGTTGCATGTAAAGTGTTTTTTTGATTTGATTTGATTGTGCAAAGATCCTAACATTAAATGCATATTTCTCAAACCTTTTCAAACCATTTGATTTTCAGTGCATTCCACTGCATTTTACTTGTGAACTCTGACAAAGCAGAGCAAAGTTCATAGCCTTTAAAATTGACAGACTCGTGCTATATGAGTGGGCGCCATACACCTTGAGAGGGTAGCAATTTTCCGGTATTACGGTTAAATCCTGGTGAAAAAGAACCGGATTCCAGGAGCCTAATTACAAGGTGTTAATAGCAACAACAATATAATTACTGTAATTTACATGCTAGCCTGAAACATTTGGTCCCCTCCAAACGTATGTCACAAATGTTATCAGTTATCAGGTTTTGCTGTTGCTGTATTTAGGTTTTAATAAATTGTTGTTGTAAATCAAATTTTAAAACCATTCAAACTTGAGTGAGTCCTAATTCTTGAAAGAACTTGCAAACTTGCACTGTCACAATTTACCTGAATACAGCTGTATATTAAACATTTTTAATCTCTATATCTTCACCCATCCTTCAAAAAACATATAGTTGGAGATTCAAGAGACATTTATCATTTGTTTAAAACATTTATAATGTAGGTAGAATAGATTTATTTACACATTTTACTAAAAAAAGGTCCAAATTTGGCTGACTTCATGTGACAAGCTTGATTCATCCTACAAATTATTGATGCGAGAGCTAATTTTAGCTTTTATATTCCCCCACTATAAACACCACATTATGGTCTAAATATAACCTCTTTATCCAAGTATCATTTAACGGCTAAGGATCTCTCTCTTGATGAGGCAATCATGCTTCATCTCCCTACAAACACTCATTCTGTGTCTCAGGATGCCCAGAAAGGTCTAGTAGGCGGCTCTCTGGGATTATCACGCAGCCTCTGACTGAACGATGATTGGTTCAAACTTTGGATAGTCTTGTAACTTTTCTCAAGTTATTGTTAGTCATGTAAAAGTTAAGCAACGAAGGGCGAGCCTACAGGTTAATGCTTCTTTCTCATATTTCCATGTGGAATATAGATATAGCTATTTTACGCGGAATGATTTCAGCTAATTATAAAGGTAAAGTGTCCTCCGATGAAGATGATGATGGTCATGGTTCACGGTCATCTCCGCCGGTTCGCACGCAAAGTCTCCCGTTCAGCGTCGAAGCCCTCATGTCGAAGAAGGGAAGGAGTGAATCAACTTCACAGGAACTGAGTCAGGTGCCATGCGTAATAAATCAGGATGATCGATCCGTGATATATTCCTCCAAACGTTGTGAATCTGTCAAAGAGGACTCTTCCTGGATCAATAAACAAAGACTATCACCATCACCACGTAAGTCACCAGGTAAAAAAAAAACAAACTATTTTGACACTAAGTCATAACATTATCGTGTCTGAATGGCATTAGGGTAGCTATACAACGTGGCATTTACAATAATTGAGCCTTTCTCAGAACTAACTTTTCTGAGCCATTTTTGTAATCAACTGGTGTGTGTGTGTGTGTGTGTGTGTGTGTGTGTGTGTGTGTGTGATTTTTAGTGGGTGATTCTAGCAGTTTAACCACATGTCTTGATTGTAAATTGTTTTGTTTTATCATTAAAATAATACAAAAAACAAATATAATAGGAAATACATAAGGAACAGTGCCCTGTAAAATTCATTTTAAAATGGATCAATACACTGTAAAATCCTACAGTTGTTCTATTAAATAACTTTACTTAATTTCTTCACTTAATTGTAAAAATCTATATAGCAATCTGTGCTATATTTACCTACTATGCTTTATTTACTCAGAAAACTGTACCATAAGCATTAACTAACTATTAATAACTAAGTACACCATACTATTCCTATTTCACTTTGACTTTTTTCATACTATTCCTATCCTATTTCACTACGTTTTTAAGGTAGGCCTAATCGGTTTGCTTTCTTTTTTTAAGCACTGTACAAAAAAAGTTGCTGCTTTAAATTTTTAAGTAGCCTATAATAATTTTTAAAATTTTTTTAAAATTGAATCTTGTATAACTTGTAAAAAAAGTTGAAAGTTAAAGGTATGAAAAAAAAGTATGTAAAACCATATGTTGTCAACTTATTGATAATTTTTTACAGTAAGTCTAACTAATTAGATTTTACAGTGTTACACGATCAAGACAAAAAAAAGTCATTATTTACAAACATAAATGTCTGATTTCCAAATAAAGCATTCAGACATTGTATACAGTCGAGTTGATCTGGTACACAGTGTATTTTATGAGTTTGCTCTGTGTTAAAACAAATTAGTCATCTGCCCGAGCTGTTTATTACCAAGTCTTTTACAAGCTAATTAATTAACTTATTTTACAGGTCCACCGAGTCCCTCAGCATGCACTCTCAGAAAGCACAAGACAAACCGTAAACCCCGAACCCCTTTCACCACGACGCAGCTCTTGGCCCTCGAGCGCAAGTTCCGTCAGAAGCAATACCTGTCCATCGCAGAACGCGCTGAGTTTTCCAGCTCTCTCAGCCTGACCGAGACACAGGTGAAGATCTGGTTCCAGAACCGAAGAGCGAAGGCCAAGCGACTGCAGGAGGCAGAGCTGGAGAGGCTCAAAATGACCAGCAAATCCATCTTGCATCCCGGCCTCACTCTACCGTTCCCTCTCTGTACGCAAGCCCAGACTGCAGCTCTATTGTGTGGACAGTCTTTCCCTTTCAGCAGACACATGCTGCCCTTCGCACCTGTAGGAATATACTCCACTCCGGTGGGTTACACTATGTGTCCTCTGTCCAAAGACGGCTACTCTGTGGAGCCAGTCTAGAGGATCTTATACATTGCATCCATATAATTTGTGGAAACACTTCTGGTTTATCTGCTGGACTGACATTTGTAGGTTTGACACATCAACATGGGCTGTCATTAGGTTTTATAAATGCACCGGAGTGCTTTTTATGTTCATTTTTAATTTTTATGACATTAATCTACTTTGGAAACCACAAAGACCAAATGAAACGTAGACTTTCTGATTTTTAAAGTGTCACAAAATGCCGTTCTTGTAACTTTCCAGCCAGGGCATTTTAGGATGTTATATTACCCAATGTTTTGCATTAAAATATAGTGAGTCACACTCAAGAAAAAGTCTAGTACATTAATGATTTTACCTAATGAATCCCAATTCAAATGTTTATGAGAAGCAAATGTAACGTATTTTACACTTGATTTACAGAATGAGCTGATTTAGAAATACACCAATAGGCCTGTGTATTTTTTCATTTCCCAATTGGAAATTTTTGAGGAAAAACTACTAAGATTAAACCTTTTTTGCTCAGATTTCCGAGGTGTTTTAGGAGATCAGCTCACGCTTCTAGTCGCATGATTGCTAATGCTTTTTAAATTGAGCTGCTGAAAAGAGGCTTTTTTTAAGCGTCTGTGCTCATAATCAGTGGAAATGCTGGTTGACCTCTGGATCTCTCTTCATGCTGGTGGTCCCAGGAAAGTTAATTAAACGGTGTCATTACATGACGCACTAAACACACTGGGTCAGCCGTGTAAGTATTGAAGTTCGTAAATCTCTCTGTGTGCTGCGACCAAGGAATGTGTTGACCTGATGCATTTCTAAGAAATTCAATGTTGCATGTAATTTATGATGGATTAATTGGCTTTGTTGTATCGCTGACTTTCCATGAAATAATCTATAATCTTCCACTGGTGTAATTACATATATGTGGGGTATCTACACTGTAAAAATAGCCCGATGTAATAGCCCCCTTCAGTCACAGTCCCTGAGCCGGAGTGATTGAACACAACTGCTTATTTTCCATAGACACCAACCGTGTCTTAGCATGTCCCTTGGTAGGTCTTCATCGCTTGGTCTACCCTTTTAAAAATACCCTTGGCTTTGTATCGTAATTTGACTTTGAGCCTTAACTGATTGTGAATGCCGAGCTCTACATCAACCAGACCCTTTAGTAATTGTCCTTACCCTCCGAGTTTAACTCCACCAGTGTGAAATGGTGTATGAGAGCTTAAAAACATTACATGGTTGGTTGGCTTCACCTTGTTTTGCTCGCTTAACTGTGGCATTGTTTGGCACCAACAAAGTGTTTCCCATTAATGTACACCCATGTCACAATTAGCAGTCATTTCACAGTCCATTTCCATCTCTTTGTTTTTAAAACATTAGTTTGATAACAGATCTTTCTGTGGCACAAAACTGACCCAAGAGGGTAGTTTCACTTCATCTTGGTTGAAACTCAAAAGATCCTCATGCCAAGTTGTTCTGACTGTTCAGTCCATTGAGTGGAGGGCTTTGATCCACAGTGACTATGAGCAGGGAGGTCTAAAAAATGAGCTTTTATTGTATTTATTCATGTAGCATTTCAAGTTATTAAATGAGCCTGAGAGAAAAAAGGAACCATTGACTAAATGATTGCCTCTCACTGACCCTAAAAACTCTAATTTAGCATCATTTTATAACATAATTTAACATTAATTCATTACAATAGATAAAACAAAGTCACTAATAGGCACATTGCAACAATATCTGAATGTCCTGGTCTATAAGCTTATAAGTCAAAATTTAATATTTATATAAACTAAAACCATATTGTATCTACTCAGTAACTTCTCATCAATGAGTGAATGCACAAAAGTTTGAAAGTTTTTTTTTAACATATTACTTCATTTACCCTCTTTTTATTAATTAAAAAAGCTGATAAATTATTTGGGAAACACTTTATTTTAAAGTGACGTATTTACTAATAACAGTAAATTATCCATAATTACAAGTAACTAACCATTAACCTATAACTCTAATTGTAAGTACATGTAGTTAATTAATATTACTCAGTTCTTATGTAAGCAATGTGTACACACATTAAAATAAAGTGTAACCATTCTTTGAAATTTCAAATATTTCAGGAACGGCTGCAAAAGGGTGATGCAATAAAAGTGTATTAAAATGTTATTTAAATATATCATTAGATTAAATTTATATGAACATATAATATGAGAATTACCATAATGAACTCATGACTTTAATTAATTAATTTGAAACATAACTCATGACTGGCTCAGTCTAAATGAAACCTACGTATTCTTGTTCTAACAAAACAACATTGAAATGTTTTCAAACTAAATATTTAAATTTTACTTGCATAAACTTTTTCTTTCATTTAAAAAAAAGATAAACTGTTTGAATCTCCTCTTCATGCTGCAATGGTTCATCAATAGTTGGCAAGTGAAATGTGGACTTTTTCTTTTTCAAACGCCCTTTCCTTTTTCAGGTTTAGATTATTTAATCTATGAACTTTTGCTTAAAACACATTAAGACCTTAATTTGTTTGTCATTTAATTTTAATTTCAGAATTATTGTGTGTAGGCTACATGCGCAAGCATAACAAACTGCAGCCCCAGTGGAAAAGAAACAATTCCGTGTGTGTGTGTGTGTGTGTGTGTGTTGTGGTGTGTGTGTGTGTGTGTGTGGTGTGTGTGTGTGTGTGTGTGTGTGTGTGTGGTGTGTGTGTGTGTGTGTGTGTGTGTGTGTGTGTGTGTAAAAAGAGCCATGTATTTTACCATCTCATGAAAGTGCATATCTATACCACGAATTTATATTTTCGTGCTATTTATACGCCAAAAATATTTTTTGCGTGCATATGATACGCAGTTTTCGCGTGCATATGATACGCACTTTATGGTGTAATACGCACGCAATCCGCTCCCCTGTCCCTAATCCTAGCCAAGGGGCACAGTGCGTTAGCCTGGTTCTACCAGGAGCCAGGCTAACAGTGCGTAGCATATGCACGCAAAAAACGGCACGAGAAATACAATTCGTGGTAGACAAATCTAACAAATAGATGCACAATAAAACTTTTAATGTAAAAATTCTAACTTCAAAATGTAATGTATAAAGCCACAGTTAACTTTCGGGTAAAAACGGACCCAAACGCAAAAAGTGTAACAGTTTAGTTTAAAGGGTTAGCCTATAGGCTATATCTCATGCAAAAAAGTAAACATTCTCAAAGTCAAAAAAGTCTGGAAAAATAAATAAGAAATGATGTGTATTTTCACAGTCTTAACACATTTACAAAGTGTCATCTTTGTAAATTTTTAAGTAAAAAATAATTAATAAATAAAAAATGATGTAGGCTAGGCCCACCTCTTCCGGGTCAAAATGGACCCGAATGCAATAAAAGAGTTGGAGGCTTTTTGCGGCGTAGAAACAAAGACTGCAGTGCTAATGAAAGAAGTAAATATTATGTGACTAAATACTGATAAAGGACCATTTTTGATCTTCAAGTCCAACATTTTTTTTTTAAATGCAATGGCTTCAAAACATTATCGGCTTCCTAGATGCTGCTATTCACAGATGTATTTTATTTATCTAAGTGATTTGGTCCTGCTGGTACCATGGTAGTGATTCAGTAGTGTATAGTGTCTGTGTTTTAACTGTCCACTAGATGTAGCAATTACTCTGAGAAAATAAAGGCAAGACAGTCCATTGACAAAGCACATTGAATACAAAAAAATATATATTATTTTTAAGTTTACAAAAAATATTTTATATTATAATGATGTATCTATATGTATTAGTATATTTATTTTGTCTATATTTATTGTAACACCACTGTTATCACTGCATAGTACAGTTTAGTGAAACAAAACCCCTTCTGTCTGAGTGCACACATGATTTTTATATTTAACAACAGAAAGAATGGTAGAAAAAAAATTAATGTAAGGACATACCATTATCATCTGATAGACCCCGGGTGTATTTTATGCTACACAAGTGCAACGTTTTTACCTGCTCAAGGTTGCATCTGTGAACAAATTTGCTGTGCCTGTAATTTTGAATAGACACACAAATACACAGACACACTTCCATCTTCGGAGGAGCAAAAAATAATTTGTGTGCAATGTTTACACAAAAATATGCGAGGTGCGTCTGAGGTGGAATAAATTGTGGTAATTGCTCAAAGGAGTGCACAATTGATTGACAAAGAGCACAATGGCTGTGATGGGGAGTAAAAGAAGCCAACCGATGCACACACCTGCCAACATGACCAGTGGCTCAGGCATCTCTCTGCTCAGCAGAGCATGCAGCAAAACCAGTCTGAGAGAAACAAACTTCTGACTTTGTGTTTTCCTCTTCACTAAGCTTTGGAGAAACATGTTTTCTTAAAACAAGAGGCTGGCTGAGAGAATGATCCAATGATGAAAAGTCTGTAAGATAAATGAAGAAACAATGAGCAACTGCGGCGAACAGTGCATATATCAATGTGCCAAGATCACACATTTAAGATTAAATGTCAAATTAGATGGAGGAAGATATATTCACGCAATGGGAATTCATCTTTCAGCTGAAGCACAGCACAAAAAAAGTCGTATCTGTGACTCCTTTACTCCAGAGGCTGAAATGAAACACTCTTTTTATTTTAGATGGTGTCATTATGGGAAATCCCTTTATCTCGCTTCAAAGCCCTTGAGCAGGTGTGTTTTATGAAACATTCGCTTTATTCAGCCTCTTAACAGCAGGGGAATGAGGCTGTCTAAAAGCTATCCTCCAGGAAGATCCGTCTGTAGTTATATGCAGGTGTCGTCGATGCACCTTTATTGGAATTTTGAACTAATTAAAACGCAAATTACATCATGAAATAATACTAATGCAAATTAAAGATGCTAAAATGTTCATTTTATATCCTACCACTATACTCAGTCAGTGTAATGATCTAGAGTCTAGACAACTGTTCAAAAAGTTGGGGTTAGTACTATATATTTATATGGGTGGCCACATTTAGGTTCAATTCTCACTACTACCTAAATATTAAATATTAAGACTTTTGCCTCAATGAACCCATAATTACTGCTTATTAATAGTTAGTAAGGTAGTTGTTAATAGGTATTGGGTCATGCAGAATAAGGCATTAATATGTGCTTTATAAGTACTAATAAACAGCCAGTATCCTAGTAATGTGCATGCTATTAGTAATATTAATTAGTTAACAAACTAGTTAATAGTGAGAATTGGACCCTAAACTTATATTTAGCAAGGATGCACTAAATTGATCAAAAGATGGAAGCAATTCAAATAAATGTTATTTAATATCAAATCAGTTTCATGAGTGTGCATGTATGGTAATGTATGGACATTTGGGGTGCTGACCGAGGGCAGGGCTCTGAGCTTTCCCCCATCCTTGACTGGGATAGCAAGGAACCAGCCAAAACTGTCACGGGACAGTTATATATTATATATATATTATATATATATAACTATATTATAGTTATATATATAAGAGAGAGAGAGATAGGAGAGAGAGAGAGAGAGAGAGAGAGAGAAGAGAGAGAGAGAGAGAGAGAGAGAGAGGAGAGAGAGAGAGAGAGAGAGAGAGAGGAGAGAGAGAGAGAGAGAGGAGAGAGAGAGAGAGAGAGAGAGAGAGAGAGAGAGAGAGAGTCTTCTCGCCCTGTTTGGTTGGATTACCTGAACATTCTCCTC
Source organism: Chrosomus eos (assembly GCA_036326025.1). NCBI lineage: Eukaryota > Metazoa > Chordata > Actinopteri > Cypriniformes > Leuciscidae > Chrosomus > Chrosomus eos. The sequence goes on from CM070835.1 coordinate 26,942,286, forward strand.
CCAAACTTTGGAGTATGGAGTACACATAAGCGTATATTAGAATGATTTATTTAAACTGTTAATATTTGTTTATTTATTTGTTTATTTAATCAGGGACTATACATTTTAATAATATATGAAATTTATGTAAAAGGTGCCAGATTTAGCCAAAATGTGCACATTTTCCTCTGTAGTCCCTTGGCAGGTTATATGGTAACAAACAAACAAAACATTTAACACACAAACACAAAATTAATCGCTACAAATGGCTGCAATTTTGATGGATAGTAAGCACATTTTCAACTTTCTAGAGAAACTACAATGATCTTTTATGTTTTCATTCCTTTAGTTCTGTTGGAAGTCTGTCATGTGTTCCTCTAAAAGAACATGATAACTGGCCAAAGGTTCTTCTCAATCGTATATTACAATTACCACTTATACCAGCTCTTGTCAGCCTGTTGCTGACATTTTGCATGTACATAACAACACCATCAACACATTTGACAAATCAACATATGGGGAGAAGACATTTGGTAAATCATTTACATATACATACTAAACAACAATGGACCTAAAATCGATCCTTGTGGAACTCCAATATTAGAATCTAAATATTCTGATATTGTACTTATAACTCTTGCACATTGTTTCCTATTTTATACATAAGATTTAAACCACATAATGGCCTCAACTGACACGTTAAAATTTGGTAACCTAGAAAGCAAAATATCATGATTTACAGTTTCAAACGCTTTCTTAAAATCCAAAATAATACAGCACCAACTACCTCCTTGGTCCATCTTTGATTTGATATTTACCAGCATAAAACAAATTGCAATTCATTTTTTCCCCAGCAACTTTTGACATCAATGGGAGAATACTGGTATATAATTATTAATTTCTACATAATATTTTACAATGTTACTGTTTTTACTGTAGCATTGATCAAATAAATGCAGCCTTGGTGAGCATAAGAGACTTTTTTCTAGATTAATTGATATAATCTTAGACATTTAGAACCCAATAATAAGCAAAATATTAAATTTAAATGTCAGTTTTTGTATACTTCATATCTTGCTAAACAGTTTTGGTACCGTCTTGGATCATCAATCATCGCTCAATGTCCGATATAAAAACTGGGTCCTGAAGCAAAACCTGTTAAGAACCGCCGCCTCAGGCTGAAGTGTGTCAGATTTGAAGCCAATCACATACAGAGAGGAACATCCTCCCATCCAACACTTTGTGGATCACAGCTCTCACCCCATGGCTATTACTGTCTGAGAATGTTATATCTCCGTCCCTATGACTCTCCATCACAGGATGTAGAACAACACAGTTATGGTCCTCTGATGCCAATGGTGTGGACATTGTTTTGCTGAACGAGAGCTTGCACTTCAGTGACTTTGATCTCCGGGCTGGAAGTGGAGCTTTTTTTTTAATCTCCATGTGCAAGGTTGAGAGGTCTTAGCTTAGAGGTTGGGTCCATTATAAATATTTCACTGGCAAAGCAAAAGTGCTAAAAGAAAAAAAAGCCAGTGAACTAAAAATACAGCAGCTTTAAATAACCTCAACCACGACCCGTGAGTTTAGTTGTACCTTAATCTACCCTCAGCAATGTAACTCAGTCATCTGTGGAAATGACACAGATTGCTGCATTGATTCGACAACAACAAAACTATTTTTAGGGTGAGAGGCAACGTATATAAAATGTTCCCAAAGGATGTGTGCTGTACTGGCTTTAAGGTCAGAATACCAAAGTACAGTCTGTTTTGACCTCTCTGTGAGGGAGTGTTTGTATAGCACGTTGAATGTGATGACTGTGGGAATGCTGTGGGAGATTTTGTACGCCACAGAATCAGCTTCAATGTGTGTATTAGGATTGGAGGTGTGACATTCAATGAATACTAATTCTCTTTGACTGATGGGATGAACTGGATTTATCAGACCAATGAATATTAAGAGAATCGTGCAACCGTTTCTGCCACTGCCTCTCAATCATTTACATATGAACAAATGTAAGAGAATCACTAGATGTTTGCTTTACTCTTTCATGAACTGGGGAAGCTTCGTGCAGCTGTTTTCAGTTTTATATTTAATTTTTTTCTCCTCTGGAAGCTGTTGCTCTTGTTTTGAGTGAGTCATCAAATTCTCAGTCGGACTGTAGGGCGCATGTGACGTGCAAAGATACGGCCCCTTTTCTTGCTTTTATCAAAGGAAAAAGGCCTGGATTGTGTTTCTAAGCCAGAAACTAAATGGCTGGGGATGAAGACTAGACTTTTAAAGGACTGTTCAAATCACTTAATCTGTGTTACAAGTTCAGAGACCCGATGGATTTTAACACAAGGTTACATAATAGCAGAAAACAGCACATTATAAGATTTAGGTTAGTGATCATTTTGGGATAAAATGCTTGACAAGATTTTTTGCACAGATTTTGTCCCTGATTCACTGTAAGTGTGCGTATGCCCTTGAGGTAAGCTAAAACAAAAAATTATTTCAAAGTGAACTATCCCTTTAATGGGTAAAGCTACAGTAACCTTATATATAACAAATATATAACCATATTCATCTTCACAGTCACTTAGATCTGAAGCACAACCAAAACAATGTTCTTCCACAAAATGCATGCAGTTTTCTTTTTTAACCGCTAGATGGACAAAAGTTACATAGTGTAACTTCAACAATTTGAATAAATGCATTTTGCACTTAAAATCTAATGGCTAACAATAAACAGTCATTGTTTTATTTATTTATTATTGAGTGAATCACAATATGCATTAGTTTATGTCAAAACTGAAAATGAATGGAAATTCTAAATTAAGGCCTATATTGTTTAGTGGGAAAACTGAGGAAGACTAAAAGCCCTTGTTGTTCATTTTCTGGATTACACTGTATATAAAATATTCAGTATGCAAAATCCCTACACAGCTGCGGCTGAGTTTATTTGACTCTTCCTTTTCAGAGGGGGTCGGCTGGCTCCCAGGAACCCATATGACACACGCATTTTTCAAACAGGCCATATTTAGCCTGCTATTTGCTGTTTCTATTGTGAATCTGGAATTTCTACTTCAACGTGGGCACCATTATTTAAGGCTGTTTTGTTGAATGCTGAAACGTTTGAGGCTAGACTCAAACCTCAGCTTTATTGTAAACTCTCAGAAAAAAAGGTACAAAAGCTGTCACTGGGGTGGTACCGTACCAAAAGGGTACATATAGTCCCTAAAAGAAAGAAAATTGTACCTTTGAAAAGGTGACAGCTTTGACAGCAGGTGTATGTATTGTTTAACTCTAAATGCATGTGGTGTCTTTCTTGATCAGCTATATTTTTCGGTTCCTTTATAATCTATGTTTTGTTGTGTATGACTCATGCAGCTGTGGGATTCAGGTGCTCTCTAAGGTGAGTCCGACGTACCGGATGCTTGGCAGCATCGTTTGAGAGCTGGAAACCCTTGTTGAAGGTCTAATTGTTGGCAGCAAGCAGGAATCTCATGCTTGATTGTGCCCCGCGCCTTTGAACGGCATCCAAACCGCACCAGAGGTAACGTTGTCTTTCGCAATCTGTAAATTAGCGCCATTCACCACTGAGATGTTGTATATGTTGCCAAGTGTGTTTTTCCGGGGGGAATGCAAAGAAACAAATTTTCTCCCTCACTTTCATCCACTTAAGCCCTTCAGTCTCTCATCCTCTCAGTGCGAGGCGGGTGTCTTGTTTTGTTGATAGAGGGCATCTGTCCGCCAATGGCAGTGATGTGATGAGATTAGTCAGATTGGACAGGCCGCACTTCAAAAACAGGGCTAAAGGGCAGTGCATTAGCATTGCATCCATTCAAACATGACACAGCTTCCCCAGACTCTGTCCTTCAATGGGCATTCCTATTTTTGAAAGACCAAACCATCAACATCTAATTTACATTGTAAAAAAAAAAAAAAAAAAAAAATGCTGCCTTCAATTTTTACGTAGGTACAATTAATTTGGATATTTAGGTCATTTCAACTTAAATTTCACTTTACATTAAACTGACCTCTGTTCTATAACATAAAAAAGTGGATAATTGCTTAACTTATTTTGAGGAGTTAAAGCAATGTAAAAGCATATGTTGTCATAACTTATAGATCAAATATATTTTTACAGCATAGGCTGTAAAATCCATTATGCCTGGCTTCATTCACTCACACAACATGTTGCTGGCACAAACCGTATCAAATATGCATCACAAAGGATGTTAAATATAACTTAAACATTTTGCTTGAATTTTATGACTTGTAAAAGTAATTTACAAGTAAAACATCTTTTCTGATTAAATTATTTAAAATGTCAAGTCTTGCTGTGACTTTTGTTTTTAGTTTTTATGTTTTTATATATTAATTAAATTGATGTCACGGATGTCCGATTTTAAGTCACAGCAAGACTTGACATTTTAAATCAGAAAATATTTACTTTTAAAGTTTACTTATAAATTACTTTTACAAGTCATACATGCAAACTGTTGTATTTTAACATCCCTTGTGATGTATAGTCTATTTGATACGGTTTGTGCCAGCAACATGTTAAAAATCTAACATCAGTGACCTATCAGTTTAAGTAAGCCTAATAATAGGCTATTAAAACGTGCTGACATCATACAGCTAAAATATCACAATAAAATCAACAACTACGTTAATTAAACAAAGTGTCAAATACTGTAACAAGTCATGACCCAGACCCAGGGTATGCTGTGCTGGGAGGAATGCATGTGAATATGGGACTGAACCCAAACACATTTATTAGGTCTCTTTAAACTATTTGAAATTCATTCATCTAATGATTCACGTAAAAGCCTCATGTGTGTGAACGCAAACCTGCGCCTCAATGCCAGAAGACATGACGATGGGGTTCTGGCAGAGGAAGAAACAGCAGAAAGTTTGAAGCTATAGCCTACAAACTCTAAAATAAGGAAAAAAATAACATTCGATGCAAAACCGGGCAGACGGAGAAATGAACCGCGAGTGTATCGAATAACACACACATGAATGAGTGGGGAGTCTCGGGGACTCAAGGCTATACGTCACATCGACATCGTGATCACGGGACTGCCCGGAATGTGTGTATAGCACATCTTTTTGGTTGGTTTGCTTCAAGTCACTAAATAAAAGGGGCATTTTGGGTTTCTTTTCTATTTCCCTTAACCACAAGATGGCACAAAAACTCACCGCAGCAGAAACATCCGCATTCACTGTCTGCAGGTGGAAATTTGTCTGATCCTTGACGCCATTGTGGGGGTAGGCCTACATTTTAATGTCGATTTAATGTTTTCAAAATGTTATAGACTAATGTAGAAATAAGAATCGTTAAAATAAACATTTTCAAACCAATACAATTCTTTAAAAAACTTAATTAGGCTACCGTAAAATTATGGTATGGTAGCTGTCTAAAGTTGACGTGTTCATTAAACTTTTCCATGTGTTGACATGAATCAAATGGTCAATATCATTTATTAAGTTTAGAGATAATCGCCATATTCATAGTGACATTTTAAGAATATGGTAGGCATTAATCATTAGCCTATAATTAAATACGATATTTATTGTTACTACTGATTTTCCTTAAAGTCACCATGAAATCAAAATTGGCAACTCTTATTTTTTTGTAATATTGCAGTGTTTTATTATAAATGATATAACCGGGCAAATCATTATTTATTTATTTTTTATTTGCCCTTGTAATCTTTGACCAAAACAACTTCCCGTCTCTTTTGGACATCTTCTCTGATGATGTGTTTCATGACTCGAGGACGGACAACCTGGCTCAATCCGAAATCTCATACTTCCCTATAGGCAGAAAGCAGTATGTGACAAAAGAAGTATGCCTGAATTCAGAGTACTCATAAAAGAGTAGGCGAAAAGTACCCTGATGATCTACTTCTGGCGAGATACTGAAGTATGCAAACCATGGACTCTTTAATATCCCATGAGGACACGGAAGAGGGTTTGTGAATGGCAGTGAAGCGACCCAACTGACGCTGGTAGGTCACGTGATAAGAGTTTCTCCTTATCTCCTCCATATCACTTTAAAATCTAGCATTCAGTGACACTAACATGAAACCAGGCTTCATTCACCCCAATATTTACACTGTCTGAATAGTTCCCTTTCCCCTATATAGTGTACTATGTGCCATCCACCATATAGTCATTTTTTTAAACAAGTGACCAATTTTATCCGCAGCTTCAGGGTCTATTTATAAGGGGGTGGGACGCTTTAGATGTTAGAGAGCATTTGATTGGACGGAAAATCTGATGAGAAGCTGAAGTGTAGAGTAATGTCATTAAAATCATTGATCCATATTGGCAGAAGTGAGAGACTAAGTTCTGAATGCTAATATCTTCTAAATGCACATTTTTATCATTGTTTTGGAGCACACTAGCTTATAGATAACAGTAAGGCTAACATATTCATACTAAAAGCCAAAAAAACTTTAATTTTGATTTTAAGGTGTGTCATTTGCACTCTATATATGTATTGTAATAATGTTGATTGTTTGAACACTGGAATATCAATTAATCAAACAAAATCTACATAAAAAAAACTTGAATAATTTTTTGTGTGAAGAAATTATACTAACTGGCACTGCAATACAGACTGATCAGAAACAGCAGTGGAGTTTCATCTGAATACACTGGCACAGGTTCAGGCGTTGTCAACACAGTTTATACAGGCCTTGTCTTTTGTCAATTGATTTTGCATAATCTCTTTAACGCGACTTGAGCATGTTTTCATTTTTGGAGGGGAATTTACTCATCACTCTTAAGTCCCAGTCCGGTTCTTCTTTTGGCAAAGTGGGTGCACCGTTTGGGCCTGACATGTGAATGGACTGCAGGATTAGGATGGATTAATACAGAGTTTGCCTGATGGCTGCTGAGATTTATCTTAGCGGTACAATGTGTTAGTGCTCCCAAAAGGCTGCACCCACCCATCTTTACTTTGTAATAAGGTTGGATAATGCAGATCGCTGATTCGCCTGTTTCCAATTTCCGAATCTAACGGTTGGGTTGTGGGAGGGGTCTGGAGGTTGAGTGACAGAGCATCGCTGACAGGTTAAACGGCTGTGCAAAAACAAAACCATCACTCACCAGCGCGGTAGCATTAAGACATCAGCATGTACAGCAGTCACTGTAGCCTTTGACATCAAACGTGCAGTTCTATCAGCCGACGTGTGGATGTGTAGACGCATTACCGCTGTGTCCCTCACCGCTTACGACCCTTTCCTTATGAATCTGTCACAGCAATTGTATGCGAGCTATTAGAAATGCATTAGTTCTGGTAATACATATAGTAGCAGCCTATACATTTTAAATGAGGGGATACAATTAATCTAAAGGGACTGATTGCACTTCCATCATTCTCCTTTCATACAACTGAGAGCGTCGACAAAGGCAATGTGTTTCAAATTTCTCCCACACATACTGGACATGCTGTTATAGGACAGTTCCCAATGACTTGGTGAAACATAGACATGATTCTCCCACATTTTGCCCAAAACTGACATTATCGGAAAATTGTGGTAATAGACTGCTTATGCAAGTCTCTCTCTCTCTCTCTCTCTCTCTCTCTCTCTCTCTCTCTCTCTCTCTCTCTCTCTCTCTCTCTCTCTCTCTCTCTGAGGTCATCAGTAACTTTACTTCTAAAGGCTACTACACTGACCACACGAGTTACTTAAGTTACACTTAAAAATGTATGAATGTCCTGGCATTAGATAACAAATACAAATGGAATTTTTCTGTAAGAAAACGCACAAACACTTTTCAAGCAAGACATTTTACGTGAAAAAAAAAAAGTGTGTTAGGTTTGAAACAATTGATTCAGTTAATTCAAAAAGATATTCGGAAACTCTCTGGCAGTGAACTGTTAGTTGATCACAGTTGTTCATAGTTAATGCGATGAACTTCACCTGTGGTTACACTGCTGCGGTACCTGTGCGAACTTGAGGAGAACTGACTTCATGCATCCACTAAAAACTACCTCGACACCAGCTGATTAAAGTCTAAAAGGAGAGAGAAAAGCGTCGTTCTAGCATTATTTTCAGTCACAGGACATTTTAAATGTGGCTTATGTCCAGATACTATTTGGGGCTACATCTAATCATTAAATATACTAAAACCCATGTTTAAATAACCTACTGTAAAAGAAAAGAAAGAAAAAAAAGAAAAGAAAAAAAAAGGCAACTTTCAATGTTGTTTGTTCATAATAAGTAAAATTAACATTCCCGTATCAACCTAAAGACATTAGGTTACGCTGACCAAGCTACATTTAAGGGTGCAAATAAATAGTTCTTTAAGGTTTCAGGTTACCACTTTTTAAAGTTGTACAAGAGAAACAAAAGTTGCCTTAATAGTTTTAAATCAGTGTGTGACTTTATTTATAGGGGGCTGGTAAATTGAATATACACGCCTATGGTACCTGTCTATTAAGTATGCACAAGTATGCTATACAATACTAATGCTCTTCATTACACTAATTACACAGTAGCCCCGCTGTTTCCTGTCAGCTGACGTAGACCAAACACAATGTAGTACGACAGTGATGACTCACTCACTGCTGTTTCTGGATCTAAAGCACGGCATCTACTGTTTAATAACTCATCCAATATGCTTCCTATTGTGTCTAATATGAGAGTGTTGTATTTGAGGCTGAGTGGGAATGTCAGCTTTGAGGGCCCTGCTGTGAAAGCTTGACTCTTACACATTCACGGAGGCTGGCAAACAAAAACAATTTGACTCCCCAGTTCCTCCGAGCCAGGGCTGAGCTTATTATCTCTATTTATGCCAGCTTTGCACAGTGTCAAAAAGCACATGACGGTAACCAATGAAAGTTTAAGAGGTTGAGAGCCACGGTTCCTGCCGTCTGTTATTGCTTTCAATTCAAGTTTCATCAAGTGAAAAATAAGAGCGTGAGTGCTGAGGAATCCAGAGATGTAATTTTAAAGAATTTTCTAGGCGTAAAGTTAATCATGTTTTGAACAGGTTAACAAAGACAATGCTCGCAAAGAAAGAATGAACACTTTAATTTACCAAAAGACAATGGAATGAACTTTAACACCATGAGTCCTAATGGTTGCTGTACATAATGTACTTTCTCATCAGTTACATATGTACTTTCTCATCAGTCAATACCATAATTGGTAACACTTTAGAATACTGTTCCATCATTAATGAATAATTACAAATGAGTAACGCACTATTAACACTAATAAGTATTAACTAACAAGAATCTCTGCACTCACTATTAGTGGTAGCTCATTAGATAATCAATAACTTTTTTTTTTCATACCTCCAAGAGTAGTAAGAACTAATACAGATTCAAAATCAATGTAAATAATGCATAATGTATAATTAATTATAACGCTTATAATGATTTCAGTCATTACTAGAGAGTTATCATGCTTTTCACTTTAGAATACCGTTTCAAATTATTAGTAATTAGTAATTCCTTCTGAAGGATGTAGTAACATGAGTCATTACTAGTGGGTTACCATGACCTTCACTTTAGAATTAATTATACATTATGCATTATTCATGTCAATTATGAACCTGTATAGTTCTTAGTAGTCCTCTGGGAGGTATGAAAAAAAAATAGTTATTAATTTAACTAGTAAAACTACCACATTTGACTGAGCACTACTTCTTACTAATTCGTTAATCAGAGTTTCTTGTTAGTTAGTATTTACTAGAATGTCAATAGTGCGTTACTCATTTGTTCCTAGTTAATTATTAATGACGGAACAGTATTCTAAAGTGTTACCCTATAATTTAATTCTACTTCAACATTGTAATGCTAAAGGACTGAATCAGTGTCTCTCTTAAAACACCACAACAACACATGTAGTATTGTGAAATACCAAATTATGTGTTGTGAAAGCATAAAATAGTACCATAAAATAGACCACATAGTAGGACTCATCACAATTAATTACATTCAGTTTGCCAGAGACGTTCTGAGATTCTCGACGTTTCATTTTCTACATTATCACATGGCACATTGCATCACATCCACAGACATTAACAATCCAGTGTTATTTTGTACTGGGACTGAACGCCCCATACGCTTTCAGAAAATAATTACAATCTCAACAATAACGTATCTATTACTGGATGACCGTAACTGAGCACACTGCCACATATGCATTTTTATTTTATGGCCATCTGTTCTGCTAGTCGTAGTGTTTAGCTTTCACAGTTTAATAATGAATCAGAAAACAAGTACCACAGAACAATATACATGTTCATTATGGCAATAATGGGATGGCCATCTCATGATTGACCATCTGCCCTCTTGTTTTGGAAAAAAAGTCTCATGAATAAGGCAGATGTAAAGGAAATGTAATGAGAGTGGAGAGGATGAGATAGATATTTATCAAGCAGTGATGTATTAGATTCAGATTTCTCTGAATTTTATTGTAAATGCCTGAAATGGTTATTTATTCAGTGATACTTCAGATTAATGGTATGATACATTGAGACCATATTCTCAATTCATTTGCAGTAAATACACAACATTTGTTCCAGTGTATTGCCGTTTTGCCCAGCCCTGTATAGCTTCACAAACATTATTACTGTAACAGTTTCTTTCAAATGAAAATAAACATTCAAAGAAACATCTATATTTCTTTTGATAAAACATTGCTCCTCTATGTTCCGCAAGTCACTTGTGGATTCAATAATCTGTTGAGTATACTGTCTAAAATACACAGACCACCCTTGCGTCATTCTTTGGTGAAGAATAGCTTTTTATAGAGATTAGCCTTGGCGTGGCGACTGCTTTCTCTGCTCTCCAGCACAGCAGTCTTAATCCCAAATCCATTTTTTTTGCCTTCCTTGGCAAAGCATTGATGTGACATGGGCTCACACATTGAGTGTTGCTTTTCAGTTCTTGTTCAGGCTCGGTGTCTCCATGCTAGTGGTTCCTGGACAGAGTCTCTGGCATCCCAAAAGGATGGCAAAAGCTCGGCGAAAGTCGGCATTGAAGGCGTATATGATGGGGTTGAGAGAAGAATTGGCCCATCCGAACCAGACAAAAACATCAAACGTTGTTGGACTGATACAGGGGAGACCAGTCGAAGTGCTCTTACAAAAAGGCACAATGCAGTTCAGGATGAAGAACGGCAACCAGCAGCACACAAAAACCCCCATTATAATGGACAACGTTTTTAAGACTTTCGTCTCCCTTTTGAAGGACAGTTTGAAGGAGCTTTCGGACTCCACGTTGGAGCTGCCGCCCATGCTGTCATGGCGGATCTTGGCGTTCTCCGCAGCTCTTTCCAAAGCGGAGATCCGTCGGATCTGCTTCTGGGCGATTCTGTAAATCTGAGTGTACGTTACAATCATGATGGCGACGGGAATGTAGAAGCTGATGAGCGAGGAGGAAATGGCGTACGTTCGGTTGAGGCTGGAGTCACAGTTGTCCCTCAGCAGAGCCCTGTGAGAAGCGTTGACCTCTGGGAAGCTCGCTGGCTGAGCCTTGTGCCATTTGAGCTGCACTGGGATGAAGGAGATGAGCACAGACAGGGTCCAAGCCATGCTGATCATCACAAAGGCCACCCTGGGAGTCATCTTCCTCTCGTAGCGGAACGGGCTGGAAATGGCCCAGTATCGGTCCACGCTGATAACGCAGAGGTTCAGGATGGAAGCTGTGGAGCACATGATATCGAAAGCGACCCAAATGTCACAGAAAGCACCAAAGGGCCAGAAGCCGGCTACCTCCGTCACAGCCTTCCAGGGCATGACCAGAATGGCCACCAGCAGGTCTGACACCGCCAGTGAGATGACAAAAAAGTTTGTGACTTTAGAGCGCAGGTGGCGAAATTTTGTGACAGCTGCACAAACCAGTGTGTTTCCGAGTAGGGTGGAGAGGATTAGAACGGAAAGAAAGCAACCGGTCAGAACCCGCCTGGACTGGTCACTTTCCATGAAACCACTGTCAATTACTGTTGTCAAGTTCAAATCCATCGCTGCCATTGTGGATGGCTGCATCATGAGAACTAGACGTGACTGTCTGAACACTTCATCTTAGAGTCCGTCAGACCTGTCACACTTCAGGTAATGTTGACCGTGTGTTCTTATTAAGACATTTTCATACCGACGTTAACATTTCCAGTTCATGCTCCATTACACAAAAGATTTGTCCTGCATTCCAGTTTGGAAAGTTGCCAATAAAGTGTTTCAGTTCAATGTTACTGTCATGCCAGTTGATATCATAATATCATGATCCCATCAAAACTGTTCAGATAAGTTCATCTAATCAATCTCCACACAGTTTTTTAGTGTTCCCTTAGTGTATATTTGAGTGTGATCATGTATGAGTCCTTATGCCATAAGAGGACGTTTTTGATTCCAGTGAGAAATAACCGGTTCCTGCAGTTCTGTTAGTCAAACAAAGGGAGAAAACTCATATTACAAGAGCAAATACACAAAACAGCTATTATATTCTCTACGATAATTAAAAAAAACACCTTATCCTCACCTGTTTTGAGTTTCTTTTGTGCTTAAGGCTGCATTTATCCGAAAAATGTTCCACAATTTGCTCTTTGAAACATCTTGTCCGTAAAGACCGATTCACTTAAATAAACTAGAAAGAAAACTTGTTTCGTGTACGTCCTCCTCGATGAATGACTGTAACGCACCTTCATCCTGTCGAAGATCAGGTGCTATTCCCTCAGCATGAGCTCCACGCGACAAATGCGCGTCGTGTTCTGGCTGCGCGAGCGTGTTGAGATTGGTGAGATCCACGCCGAGTGACATGACAAATACATTTAACACCGAGATGTGTCGTGTCCGATGCCCGAGGGGTTCGACAAATTACTCTAACAGTAGGTCATCCAGTTTCTAGAGTCGATGCTGAAAGAAAGAAAAACATTGTGGAGTCACAGTGAAGTGCACGTGAGCGATGCGCTCCTAATATTACGATCCTATTACGAACTTGAACGATTCTTGATCCGTTCGTCTTAATTAAATCTTTACTTTATGGTCAGGCTATTAATTACATGGCTAAGTTTATTTATTGTTGTTATCGCTTTCCAGGCTTCTGTATTTGAATTGCTAATTTCTTTATTTACCAGAGTGCTGCATATTTTCACTGCTAATCTTCACCTAACCGAAATTAAGGAGATAGCCTACCTGAATTAAAGAAAATGTTGCAAAACTCGCATTATTTGGTTTACCAGATGCTATAACCTAAATCAAGTCTATGAGGCCACCTAATGGGGAGTCTTATACTAAGCAAATGTGTTTCTTGCATGCTTTTACATTTCTATGACATCCAGTGATGGTTACTTGTATATCCTCAGTCCTTTACAAACAAACAATGCTTCAGAATTAAATTACAAAATGCATCAATTTTTAGCCAGGTTTTTAAAGATAGCACAGCACATTTGATGTCTACTGCATGTAAAATGTTGAACTAATGGGTTTATCAGATAAAATATTAATAGAATGATTAATACTGCATGTTTAATCTCTAATTAGTCATTTGTTCCTGTAAAGTGCTATCATATGAATAAGCAGTGAGTCATAATGAAAAACAGCATGTATTTAATATGGATTATTTCCCAGAGCCATTTACACATTGTTATTGTTATTATTGCACTGTATTGTTATTTTTATTTTAAATGCAATGCAGTCTCGGCACGGTATTGAAATTCTGCTCAAATGTCCTGTCTACTGGACATCAAATTTCCACACAAAATTGTTTATTAATAAAATTATGAATATTTTAATAATAAGATTCTCACAAAGTATCAGTATGACAAGAGTTGTGTATAAACACACTGGCAAGAGAGAAGTGGCTATATAATGCAAAAACTCCAATGTGAGTATTGTTTTATCTTCTGTCTCTATAACTTCCTCTAAATATCTGGATATAGATCTACTCTTAAAATTGGCTCAAAGTTCAGTGGAATTGTGTGACAATTTTTGTGATGATGATGACACCTTGGTGGGTGTGATGCAGCAAAGTTTCAGATCATGAGTAAATATTAGACTGACCTCATCGCTGCCATCAACTTTCATCATCATCCACAGTGTGTAACTGATGAATGCGTACAAATCGACTTTTTTTGTTGAGTTTTCACTTGCTGAATACTGATTATTTAGACTTTATTCGAAACAGCAACTAGAAATACTATATATGCATTAGTATATTTAGAATACTAATATGTAAAATAATGTGATTGGTAAAGCCTCTTGTATAAATGGCACACCATCTAAAGGAGTTTGCTGACCATATAAGGTGTGTCTATACACTTTTTCTGATCGTTTCCTTCTGTGGCTCTTTCCTGATTAAGGTCAGCCTGCTTCAAGATCACATCTAGATCGATGCAGACATGGCTACTGGTTTCTCAGGTTGGAGTGATGAATGTGGACACTTGAAAAACCATCAAAGACACAGTGATCTGTGAGTTTAGATTGGGCCACCAGCAGCCCATAAATCACAGCTTCAAAAGAGACGATCTGTCTGGAGTCACCGCCGCCTCAGTTGAGGGCTTACACAACCTCCAGCTGCTCTCGCAGTTTCTTTCGAAATCATTGACTGACTGGTGTGGATTCTTTCAGTCATTATTGTCTGCCAGCTAGACTGACAACAAATCTAAGTATAGATATATTTAGCCACAGAGGCTTGTTCATGACTCATTTGCAATCACTCATCATTACCATCAAGTGAATGATTGATGATTTCTTGCCTTGGGAATTTATTTGGTAAACCATATGAGGACCTTCAATAAATAAACCAATGTAATAAGGACGGTCAACATAAAGTTGGACTTCCCCCTACCTTCATGCCAAACTATTAGCCTAACAGAAAAAAAAACGGATAAGAAATAACAATGAATTAATTGTTCTCCAATAGTATTCATAGAGAACAAAATAAAGCGTTTACAAGAAATCTCTTCCCCACACTCATGCTTCCACACAACTATGACTCTCAAGATAGCATCTTATCAAAGGTTTTAGTATTTATCAATGTTTTTGACTGTACCAACTTGAATGAAATGAAATATCTGTTTCTATGCATGATAGACATGAAATTTGAACCGTGACTGGATGTCATAAAAACCCCACATACTGTTGTGAAATGGATGGATTGCAATCTCAGTTTTGCAATAACACCCACAAAATACGAGCGTATAGTGTATTGTGTGAGTGCATACTGTCTTGTCCACGTTCATGTCTAGTCCAGTTCTAACCAGATGGAGTTTATGAATAAAGTAATTGCAGTGCAGCTGATGGCTACCTTTGTGGATGTGGACAGGGTCCAGATAAGGTGCATGTACAGTATATTGAAGTCTACATCATGTTTGATGAATCAGCAAAGACACTTTCCACTGATGGGGTACAAAACCAGGTCAAAACTCTTGCAAAATACAATTTTTTTTAAGCAAATGAAGAAAATCTATGAAAATGTTAATCGTCAACTACAGAAGGTCAACTTATCTACATAAAATATGGCAAAAAGTAAAGTAGTAACACTTTACAATAAGGTTTCATTTGTTTGTGTGTGTGTGTGTGTGCGTGCGTGCGTGCGTGCGTGCGTGCGTGCGTGCGTGCGTGCGTGCGTGTGTGTGTGTGTGTGTGTGTGTGTGTGTTAACAGCTACGATTACCTCACGCAGACAAGCACTAAAATGTCAGAAACTGTTCGGCCTTTTATGTTTAAACGAGTCGGACAATGATGGAGAGACTCAAGAAGAAGTGACAGCATGAATACAACAGGGCATTTCTGAATGATTAGTTGATTAATTTGTTTTGCTGAATTGGATTTAAGTATCTTCAATTACCATATTCTGTCATGATTATATATAAAACCGCTCGTGTGGGAACTGTTGTAAGATTCTGTTGTAAGACTCTCAGGCGAGAGACACGCTATTGCATTTGTGTTACTGTTACGTACTGTATTGCGTGTGAAAAGATGGATGCAACAGCTTGACTCACACATGTGCTCTACTCTTCCTCTTCTCAACACTGCTTGCGTGTTCCCGGGGGCGGGGTTTATGTAAATTTTTGGGTTAGTGATGTCACTAACCCGGGAGAAATGGCGTGTAGTCCCTAATAGTCACTAATTAAATTTAGAAAAGTGAAATCATAATCAACCACCCTTTAATAAACAACATATAGCGCTATAGGGTTAAGGTTAGATTATGGTTTGGTTTGAGGTCACTTGCATGTAATTATGCATAATTTATAGTTATTACAACAATGTAAAAAGACAACATATGTGTTTACATTGCTTTAACTTTTTACAAGTTATACCAGATTCAACACATTTTAAGTCAGTTTAATGTAATTTAACTTGAAATGACTTAAAAATCCAAGTTGAAAAAACATTAAGCCATTTTTTTTTTTACAGCTTAACTACATGTAACAAGGACACTGTAAAATAGTGTTACCAATAATTATTTTAAGAAGGGATGCGGACATTCGATATTTAAGTTGCTACTTCCGTACAATTTTTTTGTTAGATAATAGTTTTTTTAACATATCTAATAGTTCAGAAAGGATTTGTGCATATCATTTTTAATAAAAAAACAGGTAAATTAAGGATCCCATTAGTTAACGTTAGTTAATGTCTTAATTAATATATTTGTTACAGTATTTATTAATCTTTGTTATTAGTTATTACAAATAAAACCGTTCATTCACTCCAAAGAAATTAAGCCTTTTTTTTAAAGATTTACACAATTTAATTTTACAGGTAAATTCCATCAAAGTGAATTGCATATTATTCATTTTATGAAATCAAGAATTTCAAATGAGTTTTAAAAAAAAAGCAATAGCATAAAACATTTTATGTAAATCGAACAAGGGAATGGATCATTTAGTTTATGTGATTTGTATTCATAAATTTAAACATGCGAATCAGATAAAATTAAATGGCCCATTCCCTTGTTCCATTAAGATTTGTTTTATTAAGCTAGAGCTTTTTTCTTTTCTTTATTCATAATATGAATAATAGTTAGATATTATTCAATTTGATGGGATTTTACAATAGCCTACAATTAAAATTTGTAAATCTAAAAAAAGGCTTGATTTAATTACTTACAGATACTGCAGCTGTACATTAACGAATGTTAATAAATGTGTAACCTAGTGAACTACTGTTTTCAAATAACCTCATTGTGGGACACCACGGTGGGAAAGCGTCATGAATTGATTGATCCTGAAGTCTTGATAAGACTGAGGAAGCTAAATCTCATGACACAATGGTTTCGGAACACACTCTGGAAGCTGGATGTTCTTAGTCATCATCGGTCTCCTGCAGGCACGTGCACAGGTAGGGCTCAACCTGTGCAGAGCACATGCCCTTTTTGCTCTTACACTCGAAGTGCCCTTTCTTTGGTGGTGTTTTTTTTCTTTTTTTTTTCTTATATAAATCAATGCTATTGGTCACCCTTTACGTCTGTCTGTCTGTTTTAAAATATTTAGCCAATGACAGTTCTTAAAAAGAGCTTGTGTAAATCTTGTTCGATCCTCAAACTGTCAGTAAAGCTGATAACTCAGCTGATAAGTCGCTATCGTGACTCAATGAAATGAAGCTCCGCCGCAGCCGCACAGCAGACAGCAGCTGAACGAAGTTTTGCAAGGGTAAACATCTTGTTGTTTGAATAAGTACTAAACACTTTGTCTATAAAAGCTCATATTTTATTTATTTAATGTCTGACTGAGACATGTGGGACCTGAGAGGGAGGTCTAGGCTAGCAACGTTAGTCAATACATAGCCTACACTTAAATAGCCTGTGCATAAAGTAGCATTTCAGCTTTTAGAAAATGCGATTTTGGTCAAATGTATTTTACAACAGGAAAAACTGAGCGTCTAACAAACTAGTAATCCGTTGATGAAAATGTAGCCTATGCCGCCGGCGCCGTTTTAATGACGGACAAAATGCACATTTGCACGCATTCGCTGGTCAAAAAACCCGTAACTGTATTTGAGTTTGACTTTTGTAAAATGTTAACGATATATTCATAATACAACAACATATACTTTGTTTTTAGCATCGGAAAATCATAAGCACAGGCGCGCCCCCGTGCTGTTTTGTACTGAAACTACACAAAGCGACGAGTGATCCTCGTCACCTAGGTCATATTTCTAAGAAATTTTATTCTTTGATTTATGATTGCTGATACACTTAATTTATTAACATTTCATCTTGTTATGGTAATATTAAATTATGGTTAATTCAAGGCTGTTGATATGCACGTGCAATGTAGTTTTTTATTATTATTCTATACTCTCCGCTCGTCCTCACATGTATAATTGTAGTAAAACATGGTTTTACTCCAGTAATGTTGTAGTAGTAAAAAAAAAACATTATAGAAGATCACTGTGAAATCTTTATATTTTATCATGCAGAATGTAATCCATTATTTAATTCATTCCAATGCTTAATTTATTTGATCCAAAATACAGCAAAAACAATAATATTGTGAACTATTTTTACAATCTAAAATAACTGTTTACTATTTAAATATTTTAAAAAGTAATTTATATCTGTGATCAAAGCTGAATTTTCAGCATCATTACACCAGTTCAGTACTCCTTTTCAATGCAACTGTACTTTTCACATTGCTTTATTTATTTATTTTCATTGCTGGCTTATTTTAGGGAAAGTGTAGTGAACAAGGGACCTTCAAGAAACTAATAAATGCCTGGTCCTCCACAGTATCAAGTTTTTGCCAGGTAGGCAGATACATGTTGGATATGCTATATTAATGGCATGGGTATAGTTTCTTATAATCTGGAATTGAGTTGGACATAATTATTTAAATTATATTTCAAATAGTTTGTCAAAAATACTTGACTCATGTTTATGTGTGACATTTAGAAGAGGGGAAGGTAGAGCAATTTTAACCAAATAATACAAATTAGCTTATTAAACCAAACAGAATAGCTAAACAAATATTTTATTGAACTTTGTTCTGCAGAGCAGAGAAAAATTATATATATATATATATATATATATATATATATATATATATATATATATATATATATATATATATATATATATATATATATATATATATAAGAACTATAACATTTATAAAAATAATTATAACTGATATAACTTTTTTTTGTACTTATATGAATTTTGATTACTTGGTAGAAAAAAAGGGAGGGGGTGCCCTTTTTTAGTTTCAGCACATGCCCCTCAAAAGGTCTATGCACGGTCCTGGTCTCCTGAACATTCCATCCTTGTGTTGTTCCCTTTCGTCAGGACACTGCCAGCAGCTGCGGGACTGTCTGTTTCCATCCATCAGACTTAATATTGTATACAGCCTCCTTCAAGACTCACCACATCCCAACAAGAGAAGATAAACAATGCACAGCTGGGTCAGTTAAAAGTGAGTGAAGTTTTTACTGCAGCAATACAGATTTGCTGAGTGGCATATAAATATTATGCTATATGCAACTTAATGTGCATGAAGTTTTGTATCAGTCTAGCATAGAAGTGCACTGAAGTATGACATTTAGCAGATACACCATAAGAATCAAGACAAAACATGAGAGAGTTAATCTTAAAAATATTCTTTTTATTTTGTATTACATTGAGCATAAAAAACAAGTAACATGATGTTTGTATTGTTACAATACAAGTCAAAACTTTAAAGAATAAAGTATAGATCATTTTCATCCCCTGATGAAGAAAATAACATTAATCTTATTGAACTTGAAACATTTTGTAATTAAGTGCGAGGACAGAGAACAACTAACGCACTGATCAAAATAAATAAATAAATAGCCTATTAAATAAATAAATAATTACAAAGTAAAATTTTTGAATAAATTTTACATTTTACATTTTTAGTCATTTAGTTGACGCTTTTATCCAAAGCGACTTACAATTGCTATATTTCAGAGGTCGCACGCCTCTGGAGCAATTAGGGGTTAAGTGTCTTGCTCAGGGACACATTGGTGTCTCACAGTGGATCCAAACCCGGGTCTCTCACACCACAGGCATGTATCTTATCCACTGCGCCATCACCACCACATAAATTAACATGTGATTCACATTTCCAAATCAGGACGTCCGTTTAGTTTCTTCAGTGGATTTTCGGCTTGCAGTTTGAATTCCAGTTTTGGATGAAATCAATGTTATCCTCAATCAAGTGTTTTTTGAGAGATGCATCTCTCAACGGGTGTGTTCTGAAGTTACAGTTGACATGTGGCTTCTGGAAAATCAAAAGAAAAAAATATTCAAACATTGCGTTATTTAAATAATCATTACAGTAACTGCTTCATTACTGCATTGTCTATGAGACCCCGAATGATTTCTTTACTTGAACTGCGATGTTAAAATGAAATGAGAATGTTTAATAAGAGAAGTGTCTTCAGGCCTTTTAAATGACCCACACTCTTCATCTTTTATTGTGCTGGGTAAACATTAATAACCCAATGGATGATGCAAGTAATTTAAGGCAGAAGTCTCACCTTGACCTTAGGAAGACGATCTAGGCTCTCCAAAATGTTGTCAATTTCTTCCATGTCTAATACATCTACCACTAGCGTTAGAGCATCTTTCAGGTGTTGAACAAATGGTGCCACACACACACACTGTGGGTGGAAAAAAAAATCCCCATAGTTACAAATTTATGCAAATTATAATTTAAAGCATTTGTTTCAATGTTCTACACTACAGAGGGAATGACAAAATACTTACTGCATTCTGCATATCATGAGGTGTGTGGATTTGTACTGAGTGATTGAATCCCTGTAAATTGACAAAGTCAGTTAATATCAGAGAATGTGTACAACTGATGTTACTATACATGATAGCTTATAGATAGTTCTGTATAAGCAGATAAGACAAATACTTCTCTCTTCACGCTTGGTGTTATTTAAACTTACTCTATTTTAACTTAACTAAAGCGAGTATGACAAAAATGTCAAAATCACATGAAGTCTCTCTCCCTTGCCATAATGCAAATAATATATTTACTTACTGCGAGACGCTGCTTAAGTTGATCTTGCGTAAGTACACCAATTTCTTTTTGCATTCCTTGAAGGTCGATCATAATTTCTCTGAAGTTTGAGATAGGATTACTCAAACTAGGGTTAGTTCGAACAAGCAGTGCGACGAGAAGAATGAGCAGTTTCATGTTCTTGTTCACAGGGATGCTTTCTAGAGATAATGATCTCATTCTGCACTCTAACCCTTAAATACGTAGTAAAACAGGAAACGTATATGCCACATACGCTCACACCTAAGTTATTACCATGATGTATAAGTTTCTAAATTGGTTAAAGGGGAAAATACTGATGTTTCATTAAGAACATATACTGCCTACAGAGGAAAAAACAGAACAAAAGGGATATACAATATTGTTTGTGAAAAGGCACACGTTACATGTTAATTTCATCATGTTACAAGAGTAATTTTTGTTGTTTTTTATATTAATACTATTGCAAATGGAAATTATTTTTAAACAACTTTTTTAATTAATATAATGCGGTCTCCAAACAAAGCTCCGACAGTCATTATCCCGTCTGACGGATACAAGGATCAGACTGGACTGTGTGAGACTCTCTTGGAAAAGGAAGAGGACATGATAGTTAATCAGCTTAATTTCAACGGTCTACTTTTGAAATAAGGCATCATGGGAGTTTCATCAAAAAATACATAAAAACAGCAGATTTAGGTTAACGGTATTACATTGATAAAAAGTAGCCAGAATATTCAGTTTGTAAATCCCAGAAAAAATTCAAATGTGTTTGTAAAGCACCAAAAGAGTTTCATCAAACATTAAATGTCCCACTTTATATTAAGTGGCTTTAACTCTGCGTTTGAGGTGGGATACGGGTCAGGTTAGGGTGGGTTTTGGTGTAGGTTTAAGGGTGGGTTAAGAGGTAAGGGAAGGGTCAACAGTGTAATTACAGCTGTAATTAAAAGCAGTTATAATTTAAAAACATGTATGTACACAAAAAGTCCATTGTATGAAATTATTCATTTCAATGTAAGTACATACTTAAAGACACTTAATATAAAGTGGGACAAGTGGGGAGAAAATTCACAGTTTGTATTTCACAGAAAATTTTCAAATGTGTTTAGAACAAATTGAGTGTGAGTAAATGTCAGCTTATGTGTGAGTTAGTTTTGGGTGTGTATATGTCTCTTGACTTATGGAATTTTATCTCAATAAACAGAATTTTTTGTGGGTTTTCTGTAGAGTCTATTTGACACTGTCACATTGACGCGGTTTACATTAGATTGCAAAAGGTCATAGTGTAGATATTTACACATTAGAGGTCTGAGGAAGTAGAAGACTGGGTGTTTTCACATTGCATCTCAATGCAGGAAGAGGTGGGCTTGTGTATTAATAACATCTGTTGCCTTGCTGAGGGAAGTCCATTGATGATGTAATGATAATTAATATAGGCCTTCACAAGGTGCCATTAGCAACTTACAATAAAGTGAACATTCACAAATTCAAATGAATGACTCATCACAATAATGACAAAATGAATTTTTTTTTTCCTTCACAGTCCGCAAACCGCAGCCTTTTACAGTTCCTCCTGCACCAACACAACGATCTTCTGCTGCGTTCATGCCATGTTGTAATCGTAATTACAAGGCAACCTGTGACGTTGTTCACATCCTCGAAGTTGTACGTTTCAATGTCAACACTATCAACGCCGAAATGAATCTGCAGCAGTCAGGTGGTACACGAGCTCCGCAAGTTGTTTATGTTAATTTGTCTTGCAATGTTACGTGCTTTGAGACATGAAGTAATTTAACACCGTCGCTCGTGACGCTGTACGCATTCATGTGTTTTGAAGGAGGCGTGGCTTTGGAGACGCTCTGAAGGGAGGGCGGGATCTTATGCTTTCAAAGCTAACTTGCTATTGCTATAGCCTCTCCAAAATTGCCTACCAATACTTTAATTACTAGCTACTAATTACATCTTCAACAATTACATAACTGTAATAATTAGTTGAACAATACAAGGATATACATGAAACAGCTATTTTAATTCTGTCAAATAAATATAAAATGGCATAAATTATTCTTGAACTGGCTGAAGTATTTAAAGAGAAAAGGTTACATTAAAAACAGGCCTACATAGTTTATACAGTATTTAATGCAATTATATCAGAAGTAACTGTAATCAAATTACAGAAACATTAAGAGTAATCCCTTACTTTACTTTTTCCAAGAGAAAAGTAATTCAATTACAGTAATTAATTACTTAGTAATGCATTTCACGACATAGATAAATAAATAGTAATAATACATGAAATACCACATTTTATTCAGTGTTTAATGTTTCTTCAATGTTTAGACAGAATTTCGATTACATTCTATTAATAGTACATTAAAAAGTTATTGAGGAGAAGTGTATAGATTTCATACATTTTATTCAGATTTTTAACGGATTTCCTACAGAGTTGAGATAGGTTCATGGCATACTGCATATTCTCTTTTTTTCACATTTTATTCAAATTAAGTCAGCTCTAATCAATATTTCAGGTAATTTATTTGTATTATTTAGTAAGTAGAGTAGCTATTTAATAATAAGTATGATGACAGCCCAAATTACATTGAAATTAATGCTTTCAGGAACAGGCATTGCTGGGCCTGGGACATCAAACAAACACAGTGTAAACATGCATTCGGGAGACACTCTGAGACACTCTTCATGTAAGGGTCTTTTTGACACATACGCAACTGAAACTTTGATCGCTTTATATGACGAACACATTGAATTTAGTCTTTTATTCATATAAACATTGATCAGCAAACATAAACACAAGCTCACCTGAACTTGCTTGACGTGAGAGAAAAAATCTCTTGCTGAAGCTTAGACATGCTGCGTAACACGAGAATGAACCTCATTGGTTCTTGTAGAAGCTCAAACATGATGCGTAACACGAAAATGAACCTCATTGGTTCTTGTAGAAGCTCAAACGTGCTGCGTAACACGAAAATGAACCTCATTGGTTCTTGTAGAAGCTCAAACGTGCTGCGTAACACGGGAATGAACCTCATTGGTTCTTATAGAAGCTCAAACGTGCTGCGTAACACGAAAATGAACCTCATTGGTTTTTGCTGAAGCTTAAACGCTGTGTAATACAAAAATGAACCCAATTGGTTCTTGTAGAAGCTCAAACGTGCTACGTAACACGAAAATGAACCTCAATGGTTCTTGTACAAGCTCAAACGTGCTGCGTAACACGAAAATGAACCTCATTGGTTCTTGTACAAGCTCAAACGTGCTGCGTAACACGAAAATGAACCTTATTGGTTCTTGACGAAGCTCAAACGTGATGCGTAACACGAGAATGAACCTCATTGGTTCTTGAAGAAGCTCAAACGTGATGCGTAACACGAGAATGAACCTCATTGGTTCTTGAAGAAGCTCAAACGTGATGCGTAACACGAGAATGAACCTCATTGGTTCTTGAGAAAGCTCAAACGTGATGCGTAACACGAGAATGAACCTCATTGGTTCTCGAGGAAGCTCAAAAGTGATGCGTAACACGAGAATGAACCTCATTGGTTCTTGTAGAAGCTCAAACGTGATGCGTAACACGAGAATGAACCTCGTTGGTTCTTGAAGAAGCTCAAACGTGATGCGTAACACGAAAATTAACCTCATTGGTTCTTGAAGAAGCTCAAACGTGATGCGTAACACGAGAATGAACCTCATTGGTTCTTGAAGAAGCTCAAACGTGATGCGTAACACGAGAATGAACCTCATTGGTTCTTGAGGAAGCTCAAACGTGATGCGTAACACGAGAATGAACCTCATTGGTTCTTGAGGAAGCTCAAAAGTGATGCGTAACACGAGAATGAACCTCATTGGTTCTTGTAGAAGCTCAAACGTGATGCGTAACACGAGAATGAACCTCATTGGTTCTTGAGAAAGCTCAAACGTGATGCGTAACACGAGAATGAACCTCATTGGTTCTTGAGGAAGCTCAAAAGTGATGCGTAACACGAGAATGAACCTGATTGGTTCTTGTAGAAGCTCAAACGTGATGCGTAACACGAGAATGAACCTCATTGGTTCTTGAAGAAGCTCAAACGTGATGCGTAACACGAGAATGAACCTCATTGGTTCTTGAAGAAGCTCAAACGTGATGCGTAACACGAAAATTAACCTCATTGGTTCTTGAAGAAGCTCAAACGTGATGCGTAACACGAGAATGAACCTCATTGGTTCTTGTAGAAGCTCAAACGTGATGCGTAACACGAAAATTAACCTCATTGGTTCTTGAAGAAGCTCAAACGTGATGCGTAACACGAGAATGAACCTCATTGGTTCTTGTAGAAGCTCAAACGTGATGCGTAACACGAGAATGAACCTCATTGGTTCTTGAGAAAGCTCAAACGTGATGCGTAACACGAGAATGAACCTCATTGGTTCTCGAGGAAGCTCAAAAGTGATGCGTAACACGAGAATGAACCTCATTGGTTCTCGAGGAAGCTCAAAAGTGATGCGTAACACGAGAATGAACCTCATTGGTTCTTGTAGAAGCTCAAACGTGATGCGTAACACGAGAATGAACCTCGTTGGTTCTTGAAGAAGCTCAAACGTGATGCGTAACACGAAAATTAACCTCATTGGTTCTTGAAGAAGCTCAAACGTGATGCGTAACACGAGAATGAACCTCATTGGTTCTTGAAGAAGCTCAAACGTGATGCGTAACACGAGAATGAACCTCATTGGTTCTTGAGGAAGCTCAAACGTGATGCGTAACACGAGAATGAACCTCATTGGTTCTTGAGGAAGCTCAAAAGTGATGCGTAACACGAGAATGAACCTCATTGGTTCTTGTAGAAGCTCAAACGTGATGCGTAACACGAGAATGAACCTCATTGGTTCTTGCGTAACACGAGAATGAACCTCATTGGTTCTTGAGGAAGCTCAAAAGTGATGGTCTGATAAACTACGAGAATGAACCTCATTGGTTCTTGTAGTAAAGCTCAAACGTGTTGCGTAAACTGAACAGAATTGAACCTCATTGGTTCTTGAAGAAGCTCAAACGTGATGCGTAACACGAGAATGAACCTCATTGGTTCTTGAAGAAGCTCAAACGTGATGCGTAACACGAAAATTAACCTCATTGGTTCTTGAAGAAGCTCAAACGTGATGCGTAACACGAGAATGAACCTCATTGGTTCTTGTAGAAGCTCAAACGTGATGCGTAACACGAAAATTAACCTCATTGGTTCTTGAAGAAGCTCAAACGTGATGCGTAACACGAGAATGAACCTCATTGGTTCTTGTAGAAAGCTCAAACGTGATGCGTAACACGAGAATGAACCTCATTGGTTCTTGAAGAAGCTCAAACGTGATGCGTAACACGAGAATGAACCTCATTGGTTCTTGTAGAGAAGCTCAAACGTGATGCGTAACACGAAAATTAACCCCATTGGTTCTTGAAGAAGCTCAAACGTGATGCGTAACACGAGAATGAACCTCATTGGTTCTTGAAGAAGCTCAAACGTGATGCGTAACACGAGAATGAACCTCATTGGTTCTTGCGAAGTTTAAAACGCTGCGTAACACGAAAATGAACTCAATTGGTTCTTGTAGAAGCTCAAACGTGATGCGTAACACGAAAATGAACCTCATTGGTTCTTGAGAAAGCTCAAACGTGATGCGTAACACGAGAATGAACCTCATTGGTTCTCGAGGAAGCTCAAAAGTGATGCGTAACACGAGAATGAACCTCATTGGTTCTTGTAGAAGCTCAAACGTGATGCGTAACACGAGAATGAACCTCGTTGGTTCTTGAAGAAGCTCAAACGTGATGCGTAACACGAGAATGAACCTCATTGGTTCTTGAAGAAGCTCAAACGTGATGCGTAACACGAAAATTAACCTCATTGGTTCTTGAAGAAGCTCAAACGTGATGCGTAACACGAGAATGAACCTCATTGGTTCTTGTAGAAGCTCAAACGTGATGCGTAACACGAAAATTAACCTCATTGGTTCTTGAAGAAGCTCAAACGTGATGCGTAACACGAGAATGAACCTCATTGGTTCTTGTAGAAGCTCAAACGTGATGCGTAACACGAGAATGAACCTCATTGGTTCTTGAAGAAGCTCAAACGTGATGCGTAACACGAGAATGAACCTCATTGGTTCTTGTAGAAGCTCAAACGTGATGCGTAACACGAAAATTAACCTCATTGGTTCTTGAAGAAGCTCAAACGTGATGCGTAACACGAGAATGAACCTCATTGGTTCTTGAAGAAGCTCAAACGTGATGCGTAACACGAGAATGAACCTCATTGGTTCTTGTAGAAGCTCAAACGTGATGCGTAACACGAGAATGAACCTCATTGGTTCTTGAAGAAGCTCAAACGTGATGCGTAACACGAAAATTAACCTCATTGGTTCTTGAAGAAGCTCAAACGTGATGCGTAACACGAGAATGAACCTCATTGGTTCTTGAAGAAGCTCAAACGTGATGCGTAACACGAGAATGAACCTCATTGGTTCTTGAGGAAGCTCAAACGTGATGCGTAACACGAGAATGAACCTCATTGGTTCTTGCAGAAGCTCAAACGTGATGCGTAACACGAGAATGAACCTCATTGGTGCTTGAGGAAGCTCAAACGTGATGCGTAACACGAGAATGAACCTCATTGGTTCTTGAAGAAGCTCAAACGTGATGCGTAACACGAGAATGAACCTCATTGGTTCTTGTAGAAGCTCAAACGTGATGCGTAACACGAGAATGAACCTCATTGGTTCTTGACGAAGCTCAAACGTGATGCGTAACACGAGAATGAACCTCATTGGTTCTTGAAGAAGCTCAAACGTGATGCGTAACACGAGAATGAACCTCATTGGTTCTTGTAGAAGCTCAAACGTGATGGGTAACAAGAAAATGAACCTCATTGGTTCTTGTAGAAGCTCAAACGTGATGCGTAACACGAGAATGAACCTCATTGGTTCTTGAGGAAGCTCAAACATGATGCGTAACACGAGAATGAACCTCATTGGTTCTTGAGGAAGCTCAAACATGATGCGTAACACGAGAATGAACCTCATTGGTTCTTGAGGAAGCTCAAACATGATGCGTAACACGAGAATGAACCTCATTGGTTATTGAAGAAGCTCAAACGTGATGCGTAACACAAGAATGAACCTCATTGGTTCTTGAGGAAGCTCAAACATGATGCGTAACACGAGAATGAACCTCATTGGTTCTTGAGGAAGCTCAAACGTGATGCGTAACACGAGAATGAACCTCATTGGCTCTTGTAGAAGCTCAAACGTGATGCGTAACACGAGAATGAACCTCATTGGTTCTTGAGGAAGCTCAAACGTGATGCGTAACACGAGAATGAACCTCATTGGTTCTTGCTGAAGCTCAAACGTGATGCGTAACACGAGAATGAACCTCATTGGTTATTGAAGAAGCTCAAACGTGATGCGTAACACGAAAATGAACCTCATTGGTTCTTGAGGAAGCTCAAACGTGCTGCGTAACACGAGAATGAACCTCATTGGCTCTTGAAGAAGCTCAAACGTGATGCGTAACACGAGAATGAACCTCATTGGTTATTGAAGAAGCTCAAACGTGCTGCGTAACACGAGAATGAACCTCATTGGTTCTTGAGGAAGCTCAAACGTGCTGCGTAACACGAGAATGAACCTCATTGGCTCTTGAAGAAGCTCAAACGTGATGCGTAACACGAGAATGAACCTCATTGGCTCTTGAAGAAGCTCAAACGTGATGCGTAACACGAGAATGAACCTCATTGGCTCTTGAAGAAGCTCAAACGTGCTGCGTAACACGAGAATGAACCTCATTGGCTCTTGAGGAAGCTTAAACGTGATGCGTAACACAAGAATGAACCTCATTGGTTCTTGAGGAAGCTCAAACGTGCTGCGTAACACGAGAATGAACCTCATTGGTTCTTGAGGAAGCTCAAACGTGCTGCGTAACACGAGAATGAACCTCATTGGTTCTTGAGGAAGCTCAAACCAGAGCCATGTAAAGAGAGAGTTACGACAACTCCATTGACTCCAATGGAACGTTTTTTTTTTTACAGCAATGGCGGCTCGCGGAGCCTCTCAATAGTTCCCGGAAGTAGCAGCCGCGCCGTAGAGTTACAGCAGAACAGACCGTTTGTGATGCACTTTTAAAAGGTAAGACGTTTAAAGAATAAGATTGTATATTATCAGTACATCTGAATCAAATTAACTTGTAACTTTAACTGTATTAAAGCACGCTAGTTGATTATTGCTCTCTAAATTAGTAGTTTTAGGGGACGTTATCAGGTAAAATAAAGGTCATTGTATAAAGTTAGTACCACATAACAAACCACGAACAGCATATTGTTTAAACCCGTTCTATTAATGCATGTTTATCCTTTGTTGTGTAATAAGAGGGAAATACTTCTAAACATAGGTTAAATATAACATTGGGGAGTGTGATAGTTGTAATTGATAAAATGAGAATATCGGTTTCATTCCATGTTAACTGTGCAATAATGGGGAAAAATCCTTATTTTAGATTTCATATTTGAGTAAGGAAAAAACGTATGGTTGGCGTTTTTTATTCATTGTGTTTCTGTTGACTATTACCTGTCTGTATTATGATTTAGCTCAGCTGATTTGTATTGATGGGAAAGGGAGATGGAAGTTTATAAGTAAGATCAAAAAACATGCTTAAAACGGCAGCAAGCCGTGTTCTAGATCAAATCACACTAGGCTAAATGGGGTGTTATAAATACCATAACTGTATTATATACTAACTCCTACATATAATTTATCCCGTTTTTTGTTTCCTTTATCTCTTTCAACACAAGAAGCACAAAGGGGATTGAGTGGATCCTGAAGACTCCTGCACTGACGCTGTACCCTCACCTTCAGTCTCAGCTCCTTGGATTTTGCAAGACTTTATGCTCCTTATTTTTAATAAACCTTAAACTTCCCAGTGTTGGTCTTTGTGGAAAAAGTGCAGATACACCTAAGTATGATTAGCACAAAATGTTTATTTCTATTTAGATTGCTCCTGACTTTTAGAGCATATTTTCTGTGTCTGACAGTAAACAACATAGAGGAAAGGCCAGACAACATGCTTGACGTGCAGTTTATTAGACATTTGTAAATCCCATTGTGCTAATTCAGTGCAAAAGTGTATATATATATATATATATATATATATATATATATATATATATATATATATATATATATATATATATATACCGGTCAAAAGTTTTAAATCGGTAAGATTTTTTATGTTTTTAAAAGAAGTCTCTTCTGCTCATCAAGGCTGCAATTATTTGATCAAAAATACACACAAAAAAAACAGTATTGTGAAATATTATTACAATTTAAAACAGCGGTTTTCTATGTGAATATATAGTGAAGTGTAGTTTATTCCTGTGATCAAAGCTGAATTTACAGCATCATTACTCCAGTCTTCAGTGTCACAACATCCTACAGAAATTATTATAATATGATGCTCAAGAAAAATGTATGATTATTATCCATGTTGAAAACAGTTTTTTACATTTTTATTTCAGGATTCTTTGATGAATAGAAAGTTCAAAAGAACAGAATTGATCTGAAATGGAAAGCTTTTGTAACATTAATCATACCATTCAAAAGTTTGGGGTCAGTAAGAATTTATTTTTTATTTTTGGGGGAAAGAAATTAGAAAATACTTTTATTCATCAAGGATGAGTTAAATTGATCAAAAGTTACAGTAAAGACATTAATAATGTTAGAAAAGATTATATTTTAAATAAATGCTGTTCTTTTGAACTTTGTATTCAAAGAATTTTTTTTGGGGGGGGGGGGGGGGGGGCATGTTTGCAGTTGTGCCCCCCTGACATACAAATTGCTAGACAAAAGGTTGTCAATTATCAGCTATAAATCTACTGAAATGTATCAAATTTGTTTATATGAAAGATTACAGTTTTTCTCGATTGCTTAAACACATTTCTTGAAATTATACCTCGTATTCTCAAAACAGTAAACACAAATCCATAACGTCTCACCCAATTCCCCAAACATCCTATTTCCGGGTCAAAATGAAGCTCTACACTCAAAACCATTCACTCTTGCTGAAAAACCAAACTTTGCCCTCAGACAGGACACACAAGCCTTCAAAATCACACACACTACAACATAGTCTAACACACTGGTGCAATAAATTCAAAACAACATTTCCAAAACTGGTAAGTTATGTTGCTTGTGGTTCCCCCCCTTCACAAACCTTTTCACATGATGAACAGACATAACCAATGGATTTGTACTCTTCTTCTTTTTTTTACTCTCTCCTCTAAAAAATGTTTTATATTTACTTGGTACGTGACAGAAGGGCCTCCACTCAAGGATGCAATATGATGAACAAGTCTAAGAATGTTCCACATATGGTTGAAATACCATCATTGGCCTAGAAAGATATCATTTTGGGACTCAAGACTGTAGTAGTTCCACTGAAGTAGAAAGGATGCCCTCCTTCACTGTCACACTCTGCAGCCACTCTGTGTGACTGTACAACTGCTGGCCTTTTCCTGCAAGAAAATAAACCTCATCAAAGACAATTGGAAATGTTTGTCTCTTATTCAGTGATAGAATTTTCTTTGCCACCACACCTCCCTGAATGTTCTGATGATGGAGGCGACGGTGAAGCACTCAAATCTGGCCTTACTTGTAGCCCGGCCTTCCTCAGTCATACCATTGACAAAGACATGGTCAACTAAAGTGGCTTGAATATTATCCGAGACTGCTTGTTTTCTTGTCCTTCCCCTTCCCCTTCCCCTTGTCCTTCCTCCTCCTCCTCCTCCTCCTTTCTCCTCCTCCTCCTCCTCCTCCTCCTCGACCTCTTCCTCGACCTCTTCCTTTATGTCTTTCTGGATCCATTGGTCCAAAACTCAAACTGATTCGTGCCCTTTTTTCTATTGAAAGATCTGATTGATGTGTGTTAAATTTTGACTCTTAGTGTTTTCACCTGGGTAATTGTGTGCTAACTGAGCTGAAGCTGTGCTAACTTGAGTGAACAATATTGAATACTAGTGCTTTCTAAATGACTATATGGTCTAGGCAATGAGAAATGAAGGGATTTGTGTGTAGAGTTTTGCAGTGACAGTTCAATAATTCTGACTCATGTGTCAAAACAGGGAATAGTGTTTATAGTTTAGTGAATTGGGTGTGCTTTTTGATAAATGGCATTATGGTTTTGAAATTTTAGTTCAAAAGCCTGGTTATAGTGTTTAAGCAATTGAGAAAAACTGTAAAATGATGCCATAGAATTCCATTTAAATTAGTATTTTAGTCTGTTCATTTGTGCGGACAGTTGCACAACCTGACATTTTGGGGGGTTTAAGATAACAAAACATAAAATATATATTATCTAAATGTACTAAAAATGAATTTAAACTAAATAGGTTTTATAGATTAAAGTGATGTATGTCATCAATTTATCAAATTATGTTAAG